>VONZ01000498.1:0-547341 GCA_012976165.1 Labeo catla | reverse complement strand
AAACCAGATTTATCCTTACTTAATTCCATTAATATTCTGGATCCTTTTCAGTCTAACTTTAGAGTTATGGAGTCTGCTCTTTTAAGAGTAGCTGATGACCTTTTACTATCTATAGATTCTGGTGATTATACCATTCTTGTACCATTGTACCATTACTGCCTTTGATACTGTAAATCATCTTATAGACTAAATCTTGAAGTTGGTATCCAGGATTATGCATTAGACTGGTTTTCATCGTATCTCAGTAATAGGAGTTTTCGGGGGAAATTGAAGAATTTTCATCAAGCTCAGTTCCCATCACCATTGGATTGCCCCAAGGCCTCATTCTAGGTCCTATCCTTATTTTCTCTATATATGTTCCCTATAAATACTAAGCTTTGTGCAGCTTAAGTAGGATTGCAAGAATCTTTCTTTCTTTTAACAACTCAACCATGCTATCACTGTAATACCCTTTATGCTGGAATTAGCCAGTCATGTCTACAACTGTTACAGAACGCCACAGCTTATTTTTTGACAGGGACAAAAAAGAAGGGAGTGTATTACGCCAGTTCATTGCTTACCTGTACAGTACAGAGTTTATTATAATGTTTTAGTATTTGTATTTAAATCACTGCATGGTCTCGCTCCTACCTATATCTGAAATCTTCTTCATCCTTATTCTCCTCAGTGCTTAGTGCTCAGTTGTTACTGACTTTTCGAAAATATCAGTTAAAAACTAAAGGTCATAGGGCTTTCTCAGTTCAGGCTCCAGAGCTTTGGAACACCTTACCTCTCTCTATTAGATCAGCCCCAATTGTCATTTACAATTATTCTAATTGTTAGTTTTGCATGATGATATGATGAATGGATGGTTCATTTTTAACAGCAGATTCAGCTGATCTGTGACTCCGCAATCTCTGATGAAATCGGTTGGGTGTTTGAACGCCTACTGGATCCTTGGACAAAAGTTTACAGGGGTTCACCCAGTTTAAGAAATTTCTAATCGTGAAAAACTAATTCTTTACATTTTAATGTATTGTTTTCGTTATAATGTACTGATTCAAATTAGTAATCAATAATAATTTTTATTTTAATACTCGGCGTGCCTCTCTTGACATGCTCTCGCGTATGTACAGGCAGCAAATATGGTGCTGGTGCGGACGGAGCAGGCGCAGGCGCAATCATCAAACATTTCAAAGGAAGCCGGCGCCAGGGTCCTTACCGTCTTTGCTGGGTGTTTCTGGGAAGAGGCTAGATTAAAATATTCAAGCAATATATGAGAAAAAGTATGTCGAGCAGTGAAACAAATTAGCCTCACGACTACATATAACTAAATATAATTATATTATATAATAGTTCTCAAAAAGCTATGGGCCACTTACCACCGCAAATGTCAAGAGTGAGAACAAAAATCAGACTGCATGAGAGTGAAAAAGACACACAAACAAGCAAGCAAATGTAACTAGTAAACTACATGAAAAATAGACACGCCGTTCTTATTTGATATATTGCATCCACATTAACATTTCCTCTTCATGATTAAGAAAAAAATAGACATCTTAATTTGAGCCCTTTGTTTTGTGACAGGCTTTTAGATTTGTCATGTGCATTAAAGTTTATAAAGCAAGCATAGCGAGTGCTTGCCAAGATGCTTGAAGAAACCTACCTGTTAAGCTGCAGAACTATGAAAAGTTTTAGGTACTTGTGTAAAAATGCTGTAAAGTGAGGATGGTTTCAAAAATGATGCCATAAATAGATTTTACTTATCAATTAACTTCTATTAACTAAATCAAATCAATATTTGGTATGACCACCCTTTATGCATTGAACAGCTTTTGTCCTAGGTACACTTGTACATAGATTTTCAGGTAGTTTTCAAGTAGGTTTCTTAAAGTGTCTTGGAAACGTTGCCCCGGTTCTTCTGGATTTAGTCAGTCTCAGTTTGTTTCTGTTTCATCATGTAATCCTAGACGGACTTGATGATGGTGGTTCAGATCTCTGTGTGGAGCACTGTCTGTTGTCAGACTCCTTACACATAAAACATCTCACTGGACTATTACAATTAATGGCAAAATGGATATTTGGAAATGTAAACTGATATTTCCTATTAACACACTACAGCAAAAGGTAGAAATAACCATTTTTTTTTTTGTTGGGGAAAATACTAATGGCCTAAGACTTTTGCACAGTCCTCTGTGTCCTTTTACCAATTAATAGAGATGTCATAGCAATCAGGGATGAGATGCAGGAGGATACCGTAATGTTCAGATTTAGGTAACAAATGCCATTGTCAATTGTCCCTGTGTTAATAAAAGATAATTAACAAAAAAATCACATTCCATGATAAGAATTTCAGTGCTAGAACACACATTATAAATTGGTGATTCTGTAGCACATTGACAAAAAAAAAAGAGAAAGAAACGTGACGACACTGGTGGAGGACAAAAGAGATTACTGCTCTAATTAAACTGCCTGTTAGCTGTCTACACAACAGCTGTCATGGCCTATAAACAGAAGGCAACCAGAAGATGTAAAGCTATTCAAAGCTATTGAAAGCAGCTTAGATGTCATGCCAAAACAAGTGATGTAGGTCTATATGATGATTTATTCATGTGAAGGATAAATAATGGTGAGTTTGAGCTTGAACTGGTTGTAAGAGACTATGTTCTACTAACAGTTCCATTACCAGTGGAGGACTAGGCTGTAATTCTGTTGCTATTAGAAAACATTGAAATGAATAAATTTGAACAAATAAGAATTCTGTTTAGAGGAACAGCAGATAACTCTCTCCATGTATTGTGACTGCATTGGTGACATTTATTGATCTGGGAAACAATTTATTGTTTATCTTCAAGCACAAGATGAAGGCACTGTGAAAAGTCCCTTGAAAGTAAATGTGAAGGTCAGCATTTTTTTTTCTTTGCAGATTTTATTTTATTTTTTATTTTTTATTTTATTGTATTATTTATTTATTTTATTTTATTTTAATTTAATTTTTCAGGCAAAACATAAATCTGATTGTACCCATCTGAAGAAGATATAAAATATTTAGCAAGTAGCACATTGCTTAAAACACTCTTCCTGCTGTTTCATAGAACAGAGGGAGATGAAATTCTTTTGCAGTCCATCACTCATAAAGAAAAAAAAAAGAAGAAGAGGACGACAAAAGCACCTTTACTCATTCAGTATAACCATATGTTTTGTACAAGGAAAATTATTATTCCTAGGAGGGTGTTTCTTTATAAAACACTTAATTTGAGGCATATGGATTATCCAACACTCATTTAGCCACTGGTGATGTTTAAAATCAGTTTTCTTCTTCATGCCCTTTTTTGACATTGTCTGGTAATTAAACATAAATCAATTTGATCAAATGTTGACATACTTCAAAGTTTCCTTTTGAATCTCAGACTTCTTACTATTCAGCTAATAGTGCTTGGCAATGTACTTCAGTGTCTCATCTGATGTTGATGTTGCTGTGATAAGCAAATTAATTAAGATGACTGATGAAGCAAAAAGTGCCAGGGGAATAAGACACTTGGACCAGAATACCAATAAGACAAATCTATAGAAAAATACTGATCAGGCATATTAAAAAGTGCTGGTATTGGTAAACCTGTATACAGTTAATCTTTGTTAATGTTAAATACTTTACATTTCTTAATAAATTAATGAGAACAAACAATACAATCTGTATACAGCATCTGTATACAGCATAACCTTTTGAATGTTGTTGTTTTTTTCCCCTTGAGGTGAGGTCAGCTGGAAACAACAAACACAAAGGTATACAGTTTTAATTCATGTAAACCCTAACCCTTGTATGGATTTCATTGTATTGTGGGAACCATCTGAAATTCAGATGTTTCAACTGTGTTACTGATGTGAGGGCTCACTGTTTGTTTGTTTTACTAACATGACTTATCTTTAATGAAGTATTTATTTAACAAATTTTGTAAAGTGTGACTTATTTCAACATCACTAACTGTTACTAATATTTGTAGGTGTTATTTGACAAGAAAAGAGCTTAGTTAAAGGTACACAGCTACAACACACTTATAAAACTATCACTCATTTACATTTACATTTATTCATTTAGCAGACGCTTTTATGCAAAGCAACTCACAAATGAGGAATAAAACAAGTGATTCATCAAAAAGAGGCAAATAAACATGAGAAGTATAAAGTTTTAGACATTGTTCAGAAAAGTGGAAGCTAAAACAGGGAGGGAATAAAGCGAAAGTAAAAAAGTAAAAGTGAAAGTACACTGTAAAAAATAAAAAGTTGAGTTAACTTAAAAAATTAAGTTAATCTGCTGCACAGCAATTTTGAGTTTACTCAACTTTAAAGGAGGGAAGTTGTGCCAACTCATATATAAAAGTTCAGTGAACTTCAGTGAAGTTGAGTGAACTACCAGTCAGAGTTGGCACAACTTAGTTCTTGAAGTTCAGTAAACTCAAAAATGCTTTGCAGCAGATTAACTTAAATTGTTAAGTTGACTCAAGTTAAAATATTAAGGTAACCAGCTGCAAAGCTTTTTTGAGTTTACTGAACTTCAAGAACTAAGTTGTGCCAGTAATTTTTTGCTTGAAGTTCAGTAACCTCAAAAAAGCTTTGCAGCCGGTTGCTTTAGTATTTTAAGCCAACTCAACTGCATTTTTTACTATTTAAATGTATAACTTTAAATCTTACATCCAGACTCTAAGCCACATTGTATGCTCCTCCACATCCTTTAAGAATACAAATGCATGCAGTATGAACAATACTGTAAATATAACACAAACAAGATTTTGTCATCATTACAGAAAGTATTTATTGGCATTCTGCAAAATGAACACAATTTAGCTTTTCTCCACTCAAACTATGATGTAACTAGGATGTGACTATTTACAATAAAAACACTCTTAAACAAAAAACACACACTTAAAAATTATTTTTTTAAGTGCCAGAAAAATGTAACATTAAAAATGTTAAAATTCTGCAGCCTTAAGTAAAGTTTTAAATCAAAAGTCACAAAAAAACTTTTATATAATTTAAAGGAAGCTAAACTTTACAGTCATTTTAAACGTTCATCTTGCTCCATATATTATTTTGGCGCATCCATAATGCAACAAACACACTGGATCAAGAAGCAAAAGATTTCAACTAATAACACAACACTTAAAGGAATAATTCAACCAAAATTATTCTGAAAATTTATCATTTACTCACTCCCATGTTGTTCTAAACCGTTGTTCACACTCAACACAAATTAAAATATTTTAATGAAATTTGAGAGACTTCTGTATCGAAAGGCTGTTCACCCAAAACTTCAAAGCGTTCATAAAGAGATCATAAATAATTAAATAAATATATAAGTTAATATGAATTGAACAGTTTAAG
Organism: Labeo catla; assembly: GCA_012976165.1. Lineage (NCBI taxonomy): Eukaryota > Metazoa > Chordata > Actinopteri > Cypriniformes > Cyprinidae > Labeo > Labeo catla. Next base: position 541,983 of record VONZ01000498.1, on the reverse strand, counting down.
TCTCCTGAAGAGACACAATTGTAGGGATGCATGAAATAGGATTTAGAAAATAGTACATTTGAAAATAGTTTATTTTCATTAATATTAGTATATTTATACCTTTGATACTAGTTTTACTTATTAATATTATTTACATATATTATCTATTAACATTTTTGTTTTTCGTATAATGTATTTTAGCCTGTATTAGGGTTTTACACACTCACACAAAAACTAAACAAAACAGCATGTAGTTTCAGTTAGGTACTTTTATTTTTTTTAATTGACATGAACTTGAAGCAAAAATGAAAATGCTCTAAAAACAGTTATTGGCTAAATACAAATAATAAATGACAGTTGACAATAAACATGAAAAAAATACATCAGGAAGTAAAAATAGAAATAGAAAATAAATGACAAAATTTCCAGGAATAATGTATCTTCAGGATCCTCTGTGATGCCTTTAAGCCCATCAGTGTGGTGTGATTGAGTGGCAGTTTCTCTGCAGATGATGAGGTTGTGAATATGATGCATCTGAAATACACAGTTGAGTTTACAGTTAAAGAGTGTCCATGTGTTTATGTAAAAACAATTATGCTTATGAAGGCCATAAGCAAAAATTGACATATAAGCAGTATGCCCTTCAAAATATTAAAAAAAGAAAAAGTGATTTAAAGTGGGATCTTAGGATAGTTTTATATAGCTTTAACACTTAAGCATAGACTCAAGTAATAATTTTAAGAAAAATCTAACAATGAATAAACTCATTACCTCTATTACTTAGTGGAGAAGAGAGTATCCTTAACCGAACAGAGCTGGTCACACAAAAAAGAACCTAACAAAAAGAAAAAGACATTATTGGCAATGGGAAACAAGTTACAATATGAAAGTTAACATTTTATAGACATTGTAAGAAAGAACTTCACCTGTTGAAACTGTGTTGATAGTCTGTGTAGCTGGATAGTTGATGTCCAGAAAATGAGTAATGAGGTGTTTTGACAGTTACAATTTTTATTTTTTTATTTTTTTAAAAGCCAGGAATAAAAAAAAAAAAACCTAAACTCGGTTCTAAATAGACCTTTAAAGAACCATCTTTTTAGAGTGTACTTATAATGCAGTGCTAATTGACATAGCTTTTAAGCTATCACTGTATAGAAAACTAAAATATAATACAATTTCTGGGTTTTTTTTTTAATACATGTTATATAAGGCTCAAACTCACAGCACTTGCAGAGATGGAGCAGCATTTAGTGTGAAATGCGTGATGTGTAATGTGATCACGTCTCTTCAGAAGACTTTGTTTAAACCATTCGATTCTTATGTATTTGTTTTACAATCTCTTTATGAACATTTTGAAGCATCAGAATTTTAGGTGAATAGTTTTTCAGTGAATGGACAGAAATATCTCAGGTTTCATTAAAAATATCTTCATTTGTGTATTAAAGATGAACAAATGTCTTATGGGTTTGGACCGACATGGCTGTGAGTAAATGATGACAGAATTTTCATTTTTTTGGATGATCTAAATTAAGCCAAAGAGGACAGCAACAGCAGTGGTAAGGCCATGTATATATTCCAACACAATCTGCGTCTCTAGTACTACATCCTAGGCACCTTTAGGTTTGAGTGGATGACAACATCATCTTCCAGTAATAGTTAAGATGCTCATCTTCATACCCTTGGTGTGGACATCCTCTGGCTTTGTGTCCTGCAGTAAAAAAAAAATTATATTTCCTACTAAATATTGACATTAAATGTTTAAAACATAACAAAAATAATAATAATAAAATTCTGGATAAGGACTAGTTTTTACCAGTACAGAAATAAGTCAGAAATAATACAAAAAATACATGTATAAAAAATACTGTATATCTTCACTGTATGGAATAAACTGACTCTTATTGAAGCTGCTAAATTTGTTCAGTCAAGAGGAGTGAGTGTTGTCTTAGCTTTTGATTTATTTATTTATTTTATTATTATTTTTTTTTTGTAACATTAACGGAACAAATATCAGCAGGTTTATGAGGCTAACGTTAATGCACGGATCAAATTTACTGACACACAGGCGATTTTATCTCAGCCGTTGACTCTCATTTCAGACTTACAAGTGATTGTTTATGTAAATAATCACATTTTGACATAACTTTATGTGTATTTGACAATTTAAGCGAACTAAGCTGCTACAGAGAGATGAATCTGTGATCGCATATTTTCTGCACGCTTCGGTTGTGTGTCAATAAACACGTTTATCATCTTACACGTCTTGCACTTTCACATATATGCACCAGTATCGCGGATTCACAAAAAAACAAAAAACAAAACAACAACAACAACAACTGTGTGCCAGATAAACTAGTAAGTTATATCGCCTAGCACAACGAAATACAACACATAATTAACCTCTATCTGGTTAATTATATACTCGTTTAATCGACATTTGAACTGTATCTATAAAAATATATCTGTATACATACCTTGCAAATGCTAACGTTAGCTGATCGTGCTTGGAAAAACAAAGCTAGCTAACTAGTTAGCCGTCAGACTTCATTCAACAATGTTTATTCTTTCTTTAAAGAACATTTACAAACCTAACTGTGTAGTTTATTTGGCTTACTTTTTATATTAAATCTGGGCAGAAAGAACTTACCTTAAAAGAAGACATCCACTCCCTTTGCCATCGTTGTTTATGTTTGAAGCAGTAAACTCTGTGTATAGTTCAGCGACGGCACTTTGCGCATGCACAATAATGTCAAGTTGACCGCTCAAATGAAGAAATAAAAATACTGAGTTTGCTCAACTTTCTTATTTGTGTTCATTGAGAAAAATATAGTAAACATTGAGTTAACTTGTTTTTATGTGTAAACTCAACATTTTGCTTAAAAATGTGTCCACTTGACTTACATTTTTAAACTGAGTGAACAATTTGCAAGTTGGAGTTTTTACAGTGTATGGATATCTCTAGAGGTGATAGAGAGAGGTGTGATGTGGGCTCTTTTGAATTGTTGAATACCAGTCGTGCTGCTGCGTTCTGAATCATTTGTAGAAGTTTGATTGCACATGATGGAAGTTCAACCAAAAAAGCATTGCAGTAGTCCAGCCTAGAAATTACAAGGGCCTGGACTAAAAGTTGTGTAGCATGCTCCATTAGGAAGAGCCTGATTTTCCTGATGTTGTGCAGTGCAAATCTGCACGATCTAGCTGTCTTTGCAATGTGCTTTTTGAAGGTCACCTGATCATTAAAAATTGCTCTAAGATTTCTGGTTGAACTAGATGGGATAACTGTTGATGAACCTAGCTGGATGGTGAAATCATGCTGTACAGTTAGAGTGGCTGGAAATATCAGAAGCTCTGTCTTTGCCAGGTTGAGCAGCAGGTGATGTTCTTTCATCCATTCTGAGATGTCTTCTAGGCAGTCTGAAATTCTCACAGCTACCATGTTTATCTTCTTGCTAGACCATTTGAAATCAACATTCAAGTAAGAAATGAATTCTTATAAAGATATTATTGCTAAATGCAATATTCCTTTTTTTCACCTCATCCTACCAGCTGTTACCATCAAAACAGCAGTGGCTGTGTACTTCCATACTTAGGAATAAACTTTCCATATTTTACATAAACTAACAACGAATATATATAGTGAATATACAGTGAATGTATATCAGATGGTTTCCACTTTATGAGGTTCACAGAATGATTTATTGCTTTTAAGTAAAGTTATTAAAGTTGTGAATTAAAGTTATTAAAGTGCTTATTCATTGTTTAAGTGCTGATTAAAGTGCTGTTTATTTTTAGTTCATGGTAATTAGTTCTGGAATGCCTCTCTCCTGCGAACAAGCATACGACAGTTACTGGAAGCTAGAGATTATGATTTATAAAGTTTTAAATATGTATGCACAGCCAGGACATGTTTTATTGTAACTCCGATTGTATTTGTCTGAAAGAAGAAAGTCACATACACCTAGCATGGCTTTAGTGTGAGTAAATCATGGGGTAATTTTCATTTTTGGGTGAACTATACCTTTAAGTAAAAGTTAACATCAACAAAGATTAACTAATGCTGTATATTATGACATGGAAGACATGATAGGCTCATGGGGATCCACAAATCACAAAGCCAGAGGAAAATAAAAAAGGCAGCATGGTCATACACATAAAATACACTAGTAGATAAATACTCAGAATTGTGCACTAGGGAAACAACCTTTGCAGCGGTATAGTGAGAAAGTCTGGGTCTATTTATATGATGGCTGATGAGGGTAAATGCGGTTCTCAAAACCCTAGCGACCTCCTCTATGATGTTGCAGAGGATTTAGTGCAGCACAGTCAATGTGTTTAGTGCAACAAACAAATGTGACAGAAAAGTGAATTAAAAAAAAAAAAAAATCAGGTACTGTAATGTGCAAAAATGACAATGCATAAATAAATTTAACAAATTAATAATTTAAAAATATGGCCTGTACTCTAGTTCATAGAAACACAACAATATAACACAACACTTATACAATATCCTAAGTTATTACCAAAAATTATTTCAGATCTAAAACAAACTATATGTAACCATACAAAGAGATTGCCTTAAGTGGATCATGCCTGGACAGTCCTCTTTATTTTTACTGGACAGTCGACTTTATTTTATTTTATTTTATTTTATTTTATTTTATTTTATTTTATTTTATTTTATTTTATTTTATTTATTTTTGGCAGAACAGCTACTTTGAGCAGTCTGCCAGTGATGTGCATGCTTTTGTTTTGTGTTTATCTTCATCTTCATCATTATTTTTAGGAGAATTGACAAATATATTATATAAAATAATTTATACAACAGAGCTGTTGAACACTTGATTCTGATTGCTTTACAAACATTCTAAAGCATGCAATTATTGAAAAATACCTGAATGCATTACCACCTCTGGTGTACATTATTTTTCAATAATTTAATGGCCCCTCATCAGTTATCCCTTACATAAACTTTGTCTTAGCACAATACAGTTCTTGAAAAGTTTAAAGTAATAAAACTTTACTCTTTCAAGAAGGGCCTACAATTAACAGACACGATGTACAGGCACAGCAAGTTACTGTTAGTGATGCTCAGAATATTGGAAGAACTTAACTTCCTGTAGACTTACGAAGAACATCAGAGTCCATCTAGAGTAGACTATTTCTGATAACAAGCAAAATAAATAACAAGTAAATTACATTAGCTAACAAGTTATAGAAATAGAGGTTTTCCCAATAATGGCTGTACACAAAGCAGCGCTGCACTCACAAATGCTGCTTTGTCACTCATTACAGGCAAGATGAAATAAAAATGATGTTGAAAGTTTTCTGAAGACAGTTGGTTTCCTTCAGAGATACAAGTTCAGTCTACTCATCATTTTAACTTTAACTGAATTTGTAGTTGGAGCCATATTACTATCCACAGGCCTTCGCTACTTTAAAAGTAGTTTTTATAACCACAGCTCCTTTGTTTACAGTGGTAATCTAGGAAACACCGAACCACTGCTGTTCCATAAGTGCCACCTACTGTCAGAGAGTGAATTTACATTTGCAAGTTTTTGCAAACAGTTTAATGGGGAAAATAAATAAATAAATAAATAAATAATAATCACAACTGGTAACTTTTCTTCAGTCACCGGTCATTGGCAGGTGTGCCAAAAAAAAAAAAAAAAGTTATACATGTGGAGTTATACATTATATATTTATATTCCAAGAGAAAACATTTTAGGGTCTGAATTTTAAATTAAAAAAATGATAGGGTTATTTATTTGTTTGTTTGTTTATAATGCTAACACTCACGTCTTGGAGTTAAACCATGTTTATTGTAAGAAATGTCTGAATGTCCCTTTTAAAGCCACACTATATATTTTAAAGTAATATGGTTGTCAACACAAAATATATGAATCAGAGAGAGAGAGAGAGAGAGAAAGATATTTTAACATTTTACAGATACTTTATTACATCAATTATATAAGAAGCAACAATCCACAAGATGAAAAAAAAAAAAATATTGTTGAAAATTAAATTATTCACATAATAACAGAGCAAAGCACATCCTTATAACACCATGTACTGGACTTTTTTTCTAAATCATTCACCAACCTGTAATAAATAAAATCTATTTTTAAACAAGCTTTTTACATTTTAACAAAAACAAAAATAGCATCATCATCTGTGGAGCCTTCCACCTTATTTCGTCTGCTCATATACACAGCCATCTTTGCTCTTCCCAAAATAAAATTGAAAAGTTGACATTGCTTTCTCTTTTTTTTTCTGAGAATACCTATATCCTAAAATAAACAACTGCTTGGTAAAAACTACACCAAACAAATTAAAAAGATCCTTCAACATCAAAAACAGTGGCAAGAGACGAGAAAACAGTGAAAGACAGTCTCATGAAGAGTACAACAAGGGAAATCTTGATTAATATCAGAGTTTAGCACAGAAACAAAAGCATTAACCGCTACAGCAACCTTCTTCAACAATGGAGGTTTGTACAGTGCTCTCCATTCAGGTTCAACAGCATCAGTCAAACCCAAGCGAGCTCTCCATAAAGTGTCAATTTTTCTACTTAATTTATCTTTGTTTAAAATCTTAACAATCAATCTGTATACCAATTTCCTACCAGCATCATGCACAAACACACCTGAACTGAAAAAAAAAAAACAAAAAAACTGTGCAGTCCTTAAAATCTGGAATAATCTTCATCAAAAGAAAAACATCATCAACACTAGATTGGACAAAACTATTACAATAAAATGCAACAATCACTTCCTTCCACTTTTTAAGCAAAAAGTCAAGACAAGAAAAAGAGCCTTGTCCATATTTGCACATATTAGAGAGAGAGAGAGAGAGAGAGAGAGAGAGAGAGAGAGAGATTTTCTAAACCTCTTTTATTACAATTTATATAGCAAAAAAAAAAAATCACATATTGCCAGACAATTTGAATAGTAAAATACAATAAAAATCATCCTAACAAAAAGGAAAAATACAACTCTTTACAGTTTACAAAGAATCTCACTTAAACACTAAATTGCCTCAAAAGACAAAAGATCATGCATTAATATATGATATAATACTGACAGTCAATCAAGGAAGAAAAAAATCCTAGATTTTAGTAAATTTCTAAAGCATCTTCTAAACGGTTGCAAATATTTTCAAATTTTTATAGCTATATAATAAATATATTAAAAGTTTTAACCTTTCACAATACATAAATGCATTAAAGCGAGTCCTTTTTTTTTTCTGCAAACAAAAGGGCAACCTTCAGTAATGTTAGGATTATCAAAGAAACAAATGTGTTAACTCCACTTATGTTTTTTGTTTGTTTGTTTGTTTTTTTGACTAATGGTGACTTGTACAAGGCTTTCCATTCTGGTTTTTCATTGACAGAAAGGCAAAAGACCCTTTTAAGTATTGATCCAACAGTTCTGTGTCTTCTCCAGTGGGGGCCAATCTCCACTATGCAGTATTACTTGATTCATAAAGACTCAGCAATTGCAGCCTTTTGCAACCAGAATTTTTGCTTTGCAAGTGTATCAAGCCAAATCCCTCTTCATCTTTTGACAAATACAAAATACTTTTTGGTACCCAGTGAATTCACTCCCAAGGGGGAAAAGGGGAAAAAAAAACTAAAAAAAAATCACTGAAATAAAAAATCCCTTAAAGTCGACTGAATTTTCATAGAGAGAGAGAGAGAGCAAGCTTTTTTTTCTATTTTATCATTTTTCTTATGTTGAGTTGGCCTGTACTCACAAGATATAGAACTGGCATAATGACACAGCCTGAAAGTGTAAAACACACTGCAACGAAGAGTAAAATACAGTACTGTACTTCAACTCAGGTAATGAGTGTGTCCCAGTGAAAAGATAATTGATGGTGGCAAATAAACAATGAATGTCATGACAAAACTGTTGATGATGGTACGCAGGGCTCTCTTCTTCTGAGGATGTACATTACTTTTCCCAGAAGGACTGGTCTTCCTCAGAGCTCGAAAAATTGAGATATCACAAAAACCAATGACAGGCAGGGAAATAAACAGAGGTGTACACCCTAAAACAGTGAAATACATCCAAGAATGTGAGGCTGCAAATGATCCAAAACCAATTATAAACACTCAGACAATTACAGAGATTACTTTTCTAATCATGGAACTTGTTTTGTTGGTCATGTAGATTATGGGATGAACCACAGCAAAATAATAATCTCCACAGACACAAGCCATGAAGAGGGGTCTGCCAGATACAGTCAGTGAATACATGAAATTACAAAGCCATTCAAATTTGATGTTGTGCCAAATCATGTAATTAAAGACACTGAATGGGAGGATGCTTAGGTAAGCAAGATCAGTAAAGGTCAGATTAAACACAAAGAAGTCATTAGAGATGTTTTGTCGATGTCTTTGACAAAGCTCCCAAAGTACCTTGACAATGGCTGGGAAACCCAAGATTAAGCAAACAAAAGAGAAACCAGACCAAAACAGAGGGGCTGTAGCCTGTCTGGTGCAAAAATAGTCCATGGTGACATTTAAAAAGTCGGATGAATTCTGAGTGGATGATAATGTTTCCATCAGGATTTTTTAAGAAATTATTTTTTTTTCTAGCTGAATGGAGAAGAAAACACCCAATAGTGACTTAATGTGTTATAATAAGTATTTACTAATCATTACTATGTACAATACATTTTAAAACTGCACTGCATTGAGATCTACACAGCATTCAAGTCTGATGGCTACTAAATGGGCTGAAGTTCAGTGCCATAAATTCAGCAGTTTATTTTTAAAGAAATTACAGTTTTTGTCTTACCTCAATAAAGTCCGTAAAATCTTGACCATGAAAAGCAACATGCTTTAGTTGTGAGGGACTAATAGGTGTAACAGGTGTGTACAGGTGATTCAAATACTTCCTTTGTTTTGAATATGTGGTTGCTTAATCATTACAAACCTGTCAACATGGTTTGTATGGCATTAAACATTGTACTGCATACAGATAGGATATTTATATATATATATATTGTCACGGGGGCGGAGCAAAGCGACAGACACAGTGGGCGTGACGTCAGGCCTCGGAGAGGCTTTTATTAAACAATAAAACAAAGTGTCCAAAAAGGGGGAAAAGTGTCCAAAATAAAAGGGGGATCTGGTGTCCTCGAAGTGACGGGGTTCCGTGAAGGAGGGGTAGTGTTCCAAAAGGGAAGGGTCCAGGTAAGGGGCGGAGTCCGGCGGCCGCACGCGCTCCCCGCTCAGGTCCGGGGTGCGAGGGGCGGCGGCTTCTCTAGCGGCATCGTCCTCCTCCACCTACGCGGCGCTTCTGGGGGATAACACGGCCCGGCATCCTGGCCCGTCAGCCGTTACGGGTGCGGTCCTCATCCGGACCCGCGGGGTCCGGCAACTCGTCCTGCGGCGCTGGTTCCCTCTTCACCCCTTCCTGGACCCACGAGGACACCAGCGTGCATGCACGGGGAAGAGACCGGTCTCCTGAGGAGAGGCGCGCTCGGCATTTTAACAGCGGCGGTGATGAGGCTTCATTCACATCAGGTGTGCCTCATCACACGCCGCCAGACCTGGATGTTTCAGCGCCCCTCCTCCTCCCACACGCCCACTCCCGTCGGGAGCCTGGTGAAGGGCGGCGATTACCGACGGGGTGCAGCTGACAATAAGGGGGGAGGCAGTCGACTCGTCACAATATATATATATATATATTAGTGGAGGGGGCTCTAGCCTGTAGCAGGGTGTTCACCACTGTAGGTGGGAGGTCTCTGAAATCCTCCTGGTCGCGTCGAGGGACCATAAGTGGAGGTTCCAGAGATCTGGGCGCGGGTGCCAGATTGTGCCCCTCCCCTGAGAAAGGAGAGGAATGCACCAGGGAGGAACTGATTAGAGGAGCACAAGGTCCGAGAACCAGGTTCTTATTGGGCCAGAACGGGGCTACCACAAGAACCTGTTCTCTGTCCTCCCTGACCTTGCACAGGGAGGAAATGCATACTTGAGTAGGTCCCTCAGCCAACTGTGTGCCAGTGCATCTATACCGAGGGGGGCCTTGGTTAGACCATACCACAACTGGCAGTGAGTGGATTCCGATGAGGCAAAGAGATCTGCTTGTGCCTGGCCAAACTGGCTCCAGATCAGCTGGACTGTCTGAGGGTGGAGCCTCCACTCGCCTCCAAGCGAATTCTGTCGTGACAGAGAATTGGCCATCCAATTGAATTCGCCGGGAATGTGAGTGGCACAGAGAGACGTGAGTCTGTGTTGGCTCCAGAGTAAGAGATGGCGGGCCAGTTATGACATGCGAAAGGAGCGGACACCGCCCTGGTGGTTAATTAAAGCTACAGTCGCTGTGTTGTCTGTGCGGACCAACACATGCTTGCCCTGGACTAAAGGTCGGAACCTCTTCAGGGTTAGAAGCACTGTCAACAACTCTAGGCAGTTGCTATGCCAAAGCAGCCTGAGGCCTGTCCAGACCCCTGAGGCTGCATGCCCATTGCACACAGTGCCCCAGCCTGTCTTGGAAGCATCTGTTGTGTCTACGATGCGTCTGGACACTTGTTCCAAGGGCACCCCTGACTGCAGGAACGAAATGTCCTCCCAAGGGCTGAAAGTTTTGCGGCACTACGGTGTGACGTTCACACGGTACGTGCCTAGGCGCCATGCCCATCTCGGGACTCGGGTATGAAGCCAGTGCTGTCTCATGTGCATCAGGCCCAGCGGCGTGACCATGAGGATGCCATGTGCCCCAGGAGCCTCTGGAACTGTTTCAGGAGGGTCGTGTTCTGAGTTTGAGTGCTCTCACGCACCTCAGCACTGACTGTGCACGGTCTTGCAGTCATATTGACCGAGTCCAATTCCACACCGAGAAAAGAGATAGTTTGCTCTTTTCCCAGTTGACCCGAAGTCCCAAACGAGCCATGTCCGGGCCGTGGCCAGCTATGCAAAATCTGCACACCCAATTTCACTGGCCTTTTCTCAAAGTTGTCAGAGGTGTTTGGGCTCCCAAGAGCGACCCCTAGTGTCGTACACTCAACACAACACGAAGTGTATGACAGAAGGGGAACTACATTTACACAAATTACACCGAACTGAGGGACCTAAAGGCTTATGGTGCATTCAAGTCATGTCAGATACACTGTATTTATAAGTTGAACGCACATGAATGCAGCCACAATGTCGTTATCACGTGTGGGAAACTCAAAATTTTCTTTAAGCCCAGAGTTTCCGTGTTGGGGGCGTCAGTGAAAAAATGTGTCGGACGCAATGGACGCAGCCAAAGATCATAGATATGAAGCATCTGTATTGATGATAAATTTGTTGACATGAATAAAATTATTATTTTTTGTAATGTACAATAAAACTATATAAGTTACATATACAAAATATTATATTATTGTATAATTACCATAGAATATATAATGATTCCGTTTACATCACCTTCATAAATTGAATAAAAGCAGGAAAAAAAACACAATGATGCAAATTATTTATTCATTATTTTGTAGATGTAGAGTCAAAAAAATCATTGAATTGTATGTAGAACTATAGTATGTAGAACTGTTTTGACTAAAGTGATGAATGCACCTGATTGCACCTGAATGCTCCTGAGTTGTCAACAGGAGAGGAGAACTTGAACGCAGCATTAAATGAACTGGGAATGTAATCAAAAGAACAGGGAACAGGTGTGAACTAATCAGTCAACTCATAAGTAAACAAGGAAACCAAAAAACACAGGTAACCCTGAAAAACAGGCAAACAGGAAAGAACACAGAGAAAACAATCAAAACAGAACATCAGAAGATAACCCTGACAAAAGTCTAACCAGAAAAATATGTTATGCTTGTGCAGTTGATCCCCATTTACTTCCCTCAATTTATTTATTTCTTTTTTTCTCAGTGATCAGCCACTGCTATGATTGGCTAACACTTGTGTATGTTTGACAGCCTACATCCTTCGTAGATGGACACATAAATACTCAGTACATATCAAACAATCTGTAATAACAGACAAAGCAATAGTGACAACATAATGAAAACAGTTACTCATACTTGTGTGTTGTGACATTTCAGTCATATCCAATATATAATTAGCACAGCATTGTCTTTTAGTTTCAATCTTTCTGAAAATCTCGCATCAGATTGTACCTTCTTTGTAAACGAATCCATGGTAAAATGAAGTGAACAAAGTACCAAGTTCTCACTGACATGGTCTGGAACTTTAAAAATAAAGATTAAAAGTAAAGTTCATCCACTCTTTCGTAACGCTGAGACTGACTTACAATACAATATTACAAAGAGGTCTGGAAAAGTGTAAATAAGGTACAACCAAAATTGTATTGTCTTTCTGGTGGCACCAGGTATTTTGGTTGTGGTACACTCCAAAAGGACAATGTCCAGCAAGTATGACATCCACATCAATCTAACTGGGGTAGATGGATCCAACCACAATTTTAAAATAACCTTTTTGGCAGCAGTAAGAGCAGCAGACAGAATCCTTGTTTGACAGACAATAACAGTAATGAATCATTCAGCAAAAGAAAAAAAATAGTGGGTCCCTTTGGATCGAAGTCTTCAGAAGATCCTGTATCAAGGACCAGAGCAATGCAATTTGGGAACAGTCCCAGAACATATGTATATATGTACTCTGACATGTTTTGATGCTGGGATGCTGGTTAGGTATGTTCTGATGCTGGTTTAAGCTGATCCTTTGCTGGTTTATGCTGGTCCTTTGCTGCATAAACCAGCATAAACCAGCAAAGGACTAGCATAAACCAGCAAAAGACCAGCTTAAACCAGCATCAAAACATACCTAACCAGCATCCCAGCATCAAAACATACCTACCAGCATATGCTGTTTTTTTCACCAGGGTTACTACACAGGTGACAGAAGGGGTCACACTTTCTTTTCATTTTATATAATAAACAGGGAGTGGCATTTGCTTTATAGATTATCTTATAATTAATCATTTGGTGAGCTGGGTTTTTAGAGGTAGCAAAACAATTTCCCCAGACAGTCTCCCAATCAATCACAGTGTTAAGTTATCTTTCCCAGAAACCCTCAGTCGGAATGGCATTGCTCTTTTCTTCTGTGGGTTTACATTACTTTACATTTCTTAAAGCTTAAAACACTGAGATATCACAAGAGCCAATGACAGGCATGGAAATAAATAGGTATAGATGCAAAAGTGGTTGTAAAAATCCAGGCACGTGAAGCTGCAAGTGATCCAAAACAAACTATAAACATCCATATTATCACAGAAATGCCCTTTCTAATCATGCCACTTCTCTTTCTAGTCATACAGATGATGAGATGAACCAAGTAAAATAATAATCTCCACAGAGGCAAGCCATGAAGAGAGGTCTGCCAGATATGGTTAGTGAATGCATGAAATTACAAAACCATTCATATTTGATGTTGTACCAAACCATGTAATTAGAAAATGTGAATGGAAGAACAGTTAGGAAAGCAACATCAGTGATGGTCAGATTAAACACACACACACAAAATCATTAGAGTTTTGGTGATGTCTTTGACAAAGATCCTGTAGTAGGCTATCACAATGCTTGCTGGGAAACCTAAGAGGAAGCAAATATAGAACTTGAGAAATCTGAAGAATTCTGAGGGGAGGGTAATGTCTCTGTCAACATGAGCTGAATAAAGAAGAAGAAATCACAGTAAGATTGAATGCCAATATATATAATCTAGAACGGGGCTGGTGAACTCTGGTCCTGGAAAGCTGCAGTCCTACAGAGTTCAGTTCCAACCCTTAAAAAAAACAAAAAAAAAAACAAAAAAAAAAACAAAACAAAAACAAAACAAAACAAAACAAAAAAAACCCTGCCTGTAGCTTCCTAGTAACCCTTCAGACCTTGATTAGCTTGTTCAGGTGTGTTTGATTAGGGTTGAAGCAAAACTCTGCAGGAATGCAGATCTCCAGAACCAAAGTTTGCCACCACTGTTCTAAAAAATAGTTATATAGTTATATTTAATATATAACTTTTGTGTGACTGAAAACAGGTGATGTACACACGTGGGAGTCAAGGCTTTTGAATATTTACACCATTTACGCAGCAATGACACACACTAATTGACACATGAGCACATTCTACAAGTCATCAAGTTCACACTAAACATCTCTCTCTCTCTCTCTCTCTCTCTCTCTCTCTCCCTTCCTCTCTCCATAATTTACCCCAGTGCAACTCCTCAGCCCAAAACTGGGGCAACCCAAAATACATGACACAATTTGACAAGATAACATTCTCAAATAAAAGATAGTTGACCTCAAAATTATAAATCTGTTAAATATAAGCAGAATGTCCACGCTACTATTTTTCAGTGAAAGTAATCCATATTATGCCTAAACTATTACAACTATCCAGCTTACTGTGACAAACAGATTGATATTTAAATCGCCAACAACCAAGGTTAAGTGGAAAAAAGTATCTATGGTGACATTTCTGCAAAATTATATTACACTGCTTCTTGCACGTTTCGAAAGGCTTTCAAGATGAAATGTCCAGTGAGCGCTGCTAAAAGCTGTTTCAGTTTTTTTTTAAAAAATGAATGTGATTTTGGATCATGTGATGCTGTCATGAGCCAAGACACATATTAGCCAAGCTTCGCTTATGTAGCCCTTCTTTTACGGTTGTTTGACTCCTTTTTATACATTTGGGGTAGTTTTTTTTTGTTTGCCATCGATTTGTAGATGTCACACAGTCGGAAACTCGCTTATCTTTCACCATTATCCTCGCCAGTTAAGAAGAAAACTAAACCAACCGAGCGGACATGGAGGACAACATGGCGATCACCATAAAGCGATTTGAGGGCATTCTGAAAACTGAATTAGCAGCAGTGCGCACCAAATTCGCCTCTCACATGACTTCAATTCAAAATATGTGCTCTAAAATTGACTTTTTAACCAGGGAACAGAGAGAGCAGAAAAAAAGTCATCAGCAAACATACTACGCGTCTGGATGCCCTCGAGCAGCAAGTGACTGATCTACAACACCGCAGCAGATGCAGTAATCTCCGGCTGCTAGGACTACTGAAGAGGCCAAGAAAGATGACCCAATTGGCTTTCTGAAACGGTCATTGCCAACCTGGATCCCTTCACTTGTGGGCAAAGATATCGAGATTGAATGTGCGCACTGAGTTTACTCCAGAGCTTCAACTGATCACTCCAAACCACGAGTGTTTCTCTTCAAGCTAATACGCTACAACGACAGGAATTTGATTCTAAACGAAGCAAGATGCCACGGTCCTGTAAAATCAAACGACGGCGCGATGTTGAGCTTCTTCCCCAACTTCTCTCCCGCGACGGCAAAGAAGAGGAGCTCCTTCAGTGCAATACGGAAGGAATTGAAAGAGGCAGGTCTGCAGACCTTTCTTCAGTATCCAGCTACACTGAAGATCGTCTTGAAACACAGCGAGACTAAACTAATGCAATCTCCGGATGATGCGTGTCAATTCCTAACCTCGTTTCCCGGTTCTCATTCTCCTAGGATGGACGTTGTATAAGGGTTGATAATACTGAGTGACTCGACTTCTGATTCTTGCTGATTTAGAACTTCTTGTGTCAGTAGTTTACTGGCAATTTCTTCATGTAAGCTAGGAGCCATGGTATCACTAATGTACAGTTTTCAATGTACATGATATAATTATTTACTTTTGCTTCCTCTTTATAGAGAGTATACATACCTTTTTACCCCACTTTATTACTCGTGTGAATTCAAAGTTATTCTGTTCTCTTAAAATAGGGCTAATAGTGGTGTTCTAGAGTGTTGTACAGGCTGTCATGTTACTGTCACTGATTAAGACTAGGGAGGGCGGCAGCCTGGGGTTTGTTTCTACCCCAGTCTGTAAAAGTTCTATGGGGTGGGTTGTCTTTGTGCTAAAGGGTTTTTCTATGAGGGAGGGATGGGTTAATGGTAGACTTGAGATATTTCATTTGCAGTGGTTGGGAGAGACTGTGGTTGGGAATAGGAAGATAGCATTTCTCTCAGTTTACGCACCATGTAGTCCAGATCCAACTTTTTTTCTGAATTATCTTCCTATCTCACTGATCTAACAGACTTTGAGATAGTAATGGGAACAACGCTTCATAAGGAACTTTTCAATTTCATATGCTTCCTTTCGCCAGAAAATTCACCTAATAAAATTTCTGATCTGGAATCCAATCTCCGATCATTAGAACAGGCAAGCCAAATTTTTCTGATCGTACGGCAGCTAAAATTAAAACTGTTAGGAAAGAACTTAATTCATTATATAGATATGGAGCTGAATTTCTCATTCAAGGATCCAGACAAAATTATTTTCAAGGTAGCAGACCTAGCCACTCACTGGCTCTAAGACTACGTAATGATGAAAAATTTGCTAATATTACAGCGGTGAAATCTCAAACCAGTGAGGTTCTGACTGACCAGAAGTATATAAACGGCACTTTTCGTTCCTTCTATTGTGAACTATATAGCTCCAACTCTAAATGTGAACACACATCTTATACTTCTTTTTTTATCTACTCTTAATCTTCCACATTTGTCAGAATCAGACTATGAGTTTTTAGCTAGACCCTTATCTCTTATTGAATTAGAAGCATCAGTCAGAGTTATGAGTAAGGGGAAATCTCCAGGCCTAGACGGCATACCAGTTGAGTTCTACTCAACCTTCTGGTCCGATTTGGGGCCACTTATGCTAGATATGATGCAATATTCAATTGATCAAGGGTCTTTTCCACAAAATATGAACATGGCCATTATATCTCTTCTATTAAAAAAAGATAAAGACTTTACTTTATGTTCCAGTTACTGCCCACTCTCTCTAATTGGTACAGATGTTAAAATTTATGCAAAAGTTTTAGCCTGCCGCCTAGAAGGCTTTATGACTAAGCTTGTCAATCATGATCAAACAGGGTTTATTAAATCTCACTCTGCTTCAGATAATCTGTGAAGACTACTTCACATTATTTCCTCATCTGAACAATTGACTTCTCCCTCTGCTATACTCTCTCTAGATGCAATGAAAGCATTGGACCATTTGGAGTGGAACTATTTGTGGGCAGTGCTAGATCACCTAGGCTTTAGCTTTAATTTTATAAATATGATTAAAATCCTCTATGCTAATCCCTCAGCTACCATTCTTACTGGCCAGATAAGTTCACAATCATTTCCAATTGGAAGAGGCACGCACCAGGGTTGTCCTCTTTCACCTTTACTGTTTGCTTTGTCTCTAGAAACTCTTTCTCAAGCTGTGCGTCAGTCCGAACTTATACTTCCTATATCGGTTAGGAACACTTTACATCACATTTTTATTTGCAGATGACATATTGCTTTTCTTAGACAATCCAGTTCTATCAGTTCCCCACATTTTAAATTTATTTAATCAGTTTGGTACCCTATCAGGGTACAAAATTAATTGGACAAAGTCATATCTGCTCCCACTCAATTTTTGTGTTGGGTCTGTGACACTTTCTGGGTTTATTCCGGTGGTGCATTCCTTCAAATACTTAGGTGTAGATATCTATCTATCCCTGCAGGATATTGTTTAAAAAAATTTGAATAACAATCTGGCTAGAGTCACCTCAGATCTTGCAAACTGGACGCATCTTCCTACTTCCTACTTACTACTTTCCATGCAAGAATCTGTTGTTTAAATGAACATCCTTCCTCGCGTAAATTTCTTTTCCTCTATGATTCCTTTACCCGCACCTGCTGGCTATTGAAAAAAAAAAAAACTCAATTCAGTAATATCTCATTATATTTGGAATGGTAAATGCCCATGAATTAAATGATCTACTTCACAGAGTAGCAGATCAGATGGAGGCTGGTCCTTTCCAAATTTTAAATTATATGCTGACTCCTTTACTCTCCGTGCACTGTCAACCTGGTTTAAACCAAATGTGTCAACCTCATGGTGGGCTATTGAAGAATCTCTTGTTTCTTCTCACAATTTAAAGCATTTGGTTTTTGCTGGTGTCTCACTTAGACAATGTAAAGTTCGTTTTGGCCCCATTATTACACATTTTATTTCTACTTGGAGAACGGTGGTCAGAAAGATAGAGCCAAATTTGAGGTGGCATCGTCATTCACCTTTGTTCCATAAAAAAATTTTTATTAGGCAAATCCCCATTTTACTGTCCACAATGGATTAAATGTAAAGTAAATTCCTTTGGTGACATTTATGATGATAAAGGCCTGAAATCATTTCAAGATATTAAGGCTATTTCAAATGACCAGGAACCTCCTTTTTTATGTATCTTCGCATTAGGTCAGCGCTTCACGCATATGGAGTCCCCTGGGATGCACAATTGCCTGTACATCCCTTACGGAAAGTAATTCTTCCCACTGATAATTCTGTTATCTCTGCTTTAGGTATTTACTCTTTTCTCCTCAAAAACTCATACAAACCATTATCCATAACAACTGTCTAAGGATATCAGTGGTGACATACAAACTTTATTTTCTGATAAAATTTGACTATTACATCATTCTCAAAAAACCCAAATCATCAGATGATCTACTGGAAATTACTACATAGACTCTATCTGTCCCCTTTAAAATGCTTCTATATGCATGTGTCACCTTCCCCAAGTTGCAATCTATGTCCGCAGAGGGCCCTCGGCACATATTTACATTTTTTTGGGGAATGCTCTGCACTTTCTCTTTTCTGGTCTCAGCTTGCTCATGACATTTAATTCTTATTAGAAAAGGATGTGGTTTTGACTCCAGATCTTTTCTTCTTAAATAATTTTTCTGGATTGGCTCTGTCAGCACAACAGAGAAACTTACTCTTAGCTGCTCTCACTGAGGCAAAGAAAATGCTAGTCAGTCGCTGGATTCCTCCTCATTTAATGACCAGACGTGTATGGGGCTTATCTTTGCTTGACATTGTCTCTTTGGAATTATCAACAGCTTGCATTCATGGAGCAAAGACAAAAACTTTGACACTGACACTGTTAAATTTTTTGTTTCTTCTTTTTGATGTACAGTTTATTTTGTATTTATGTATAGTTTTTATTTTTCTTGTGATTAAGTATTACACTCTGTACCTTTCTAAACTGCAATGTCTCGTATTTCCTCAGCACAGTATAAGTCTACCTGGTGGGTTGGTGGGTGGGGGGTATTCAATAAAAATAATTGTTAAAAAAAAAGGAAAAAAAAAAAGAAAAAAAGAAAAATGAAAGTGAATCTATCATTGTTTCATTACATTGGTTGTTGTACTGTACATGTTGCAGTAGTTCAGAAATTAAATGCAATGAGTGATGGTAAAAAGTTAATGCCCTGTAGCACTTAAAAATAAAGTACTACTAAATAAACAACTACAACATAAAATAAAGACTACTGTCTATGTGAGATAAAACACATCTACTGAAACAATCATGACATTTATACATGCTTCTTCAAGTCTTTAAGCTCTTTTATCATGACTCATGTTTCACGTGATTCGAACTAGGAATTCTATTGCTTTCATTGCTTTATATATAATTTAATATATATTTTATATATGTATCAACAAATAAAACTACTGTCAGAGATATTTAATGCAAAAACTGAACAAGAAAAAATAAATAAATAAATAAAAATAAATAAATAAATGAATAAGTACATGCATACATACATACAGTATTACAAATGACGTGCTCTATTCCTACTCTTCCAAAGCCATTCAATATCTTTATATAAGGAACAAAGTGAAATGTAAGCTTTTAATTGCTGAAAATGATCCATAAATCTGAAATCTACCATGACACAATTGGTCACAAGACACACAAGAGCTAATGACTTTTCAAAATAGCAGCTGATGTAATGCTTTTTCAGCCATCAGTTTTTGTGATATGAGCGTAACAGTGGAGGAGATGGATGGAGAGGACTGTTCCTCACACAAAGCAATCGTTTGGTCTCATTTGGATTTGGAATATTTATAATTTTTAATAAATTGTGATTGTATTTGTATCTGCATTATATAATGTTTTTTTATATTGTTTAATGCTGACAGATGGTTATTTTTAGGGGTAGGGGTCAGGTTAGGTGCTCAAAATGTCTAAGCAGTGTAATGTAAATAAAATTATTAATTATGTGGGTGATTAAGTTATATCCCAAAATATGTGTCATAACGACATAATTATACGCAAAAGATGCAGCATTCTTCATTTAGCTTTGCATTTAGCTTTGCACTTTAGGGTAATGCCCTAGTGACAGCATTGTACCTTTTTTTCTGAAAATGTAAAGGCACTTTGATTTAGTTTTAGATGCCTTGATGTGAGAATGGGTTGTAATTGGAGAGGTACGTAACAAAATGATACTTATAGACTTGGACATATAAATGTATTGAAAAAAACAACCCTTTTTTAAGGATGCTGTATTTTAAAGATTGTTTTGTAAAAACTAAATAAGCAGATCTGTTTTAGAAAGTGTTTAAACAATGTTTTTCATGCTTGTTTGATGAACGGTAAACAATATTTCACACACACCTGTGGAACAGTCTCTTAGATGCTAGCAGTTTACAGGGGGACAGGAAAGACCACATGCGAATATATATGTGCCCCCAAATGTGTTTGAGAACTTGCAAGTGCCTTTGGTGGAAGTGGGATATAACATCTCACAGCAAGGACTGGCAAATCTTTCTCAGTTCATTAAGATGAGATGTGCTGTAGCACTTAAAGCAGCTGGTGGACACGTTACATACTGACTGCTACTTACTGATTGCTGATTTTATATATACTCACTGACAACATTAGTAAACTAAATATATTTTTCAAGAACTCTGAATAACATAATATAAATATATATATATATATATATATATATATATATATATATCTTCTTTTGTGTTCATCAGAAGAAAGAAGCTCATACAGGTTTAAAATGATATGAGGTTGAGTTAATGATGACAGAACTTTCAGTTTTCCTTGTTCAGTTTGTCTCACTTTAGTTAACAAAACAATTTACAGTAGTTTTGGACACTTAAGACTTATAAGTGTGAGTATAAGTAAGAGTATAATGATTCATGAGAAATTAATCATTATTTACATGAATAAAGGACAGTAATTCACCAACATTGACATTTAGCATTTGAATTTGCAGTATATGATTGTAAAATATACAAGTAAAATATTACCATGTGCATGATACATATAAACAAGTGTCTCTAGGCTCTATAGATTCGATTATATGCCTATTAACCCCCAAACAACCATTTGTATGTGAAATATTTTCACACAATTTCAGTAGTGGCTATAATTATAATTGTAAAACCATAGACAAATTAGATACTAGGTAAAAAAATAAAATAAAAATCCATTTACATTCCATTTTCATCTCCCCATTTTTATCTTTTTTATAATATTTTGTACTTTGAGCTGACCTATACTGTCCAGATATAGAACTGGCATAATGACACCTCCTGCAACGATGGAACTTATTGCAATGAATATTAAAGTACAGTAGTATACATCAAAACTCAGTGGTAAATTGTGTCCAAATGAAAAGATAAGTGCTGGTGGGAGATATGCAGTAAAAGTCAAGACAAAACTGTTAATAATGGTACGCAGGGCTCTCTTCTTTTGGGGATGTATATTACTTTTTCCTGAAGGATCAGGTTTTTTCAAAGCTTGTAAAACTGAGACGTCACAAAAACCAATCACAGGCAGAGAAATGAACAGAGCTATAGATGTAAAAGTGGATGTAAAAACCCAAGGATATATGACTACGAGACATCCAAAACAAACAATAAACAACCATATTGTCACAGCAATTACCTTCCTGATAATGGCAGTTCTCCTGTTGGTCATGTAGATAATGGGATGAACCACAGCAAAATAATAATCTCCACAGACACAAGCCATGAAGAGAGGTCTGCCACATATGGGCAGTGAATATGTGAAATTATTAAACCATTCAAATTGTGTGTTGTGCAATAGCATGTAGTTACAGACACCGAAAGGCAAAGCACATAGGAAAACAAGATCAATGATGGTCAGATTAAACACAAAGAAGTCATTAGTAGAGATGGTTTGTCGATTTCTTTGACAAAGTTCCCGAAGTACAGTGACACTGGCAAAGACACCCAGAAAAAAACAAAATGTACAGAGACCTGACCAGAATAAAGGAGCTGCAGGCTGGTCAGTGCAAAGTGTAAAATAGTTCTTGGTTCCATTTGAGAAATCTAAAGCACTCTGATGTAAAGATAACTCTGCAGGCATTTTTAAGATAGGAATTGTCTGATCTGTATGAAGAAAAAAACAACAACATTCCAATAAAACTTTTAAGATTAAGATATTTTAATATTCAATAATCATTACTTTTAAAATTAGAGTGATCTGCTCAAGCACTAAAGACATTTTTCTGTAAATTATTAATTAATTATTATTAATTTAGTTAATTATTATTTGTTAAAAATTGATTTGCTAATTATTGTTAATCTACAATATATGTAGTCTTTTTTTTTTTTTATCATCTTACCTCAGTGATGTCTATAACTAAGTGGCAATAGAAGCAGCGAGTGCGAACAAGTCTGAATGAGATCATAGTGGTCTTACATGTGCACATACAGCAGTGGCTTATGTTGCTTGACTCTGACGTTTTGAATATGGTGCAATATTACACCACCAGAAAAAAAAAAAAAAAGAAAAAAAAAAACTGAAGTCATACTCCATATCACTGAACCAAAAGTGCACAGCACTGGAGGGAAAAACACCTTGCACATCCATGTTATCTAATGACAGTTGACAATGCCTGTATTTTCAGTCCATGTTTTCTATTATTTTTATTTTGTTGGTCAACAAAATAATCTTCATTCAGTGAGGCTTAATGTCAGAGATGATTTCATAGGGAATGTCAGTGGTTAGGTGATTCAATTAGTAAGCAATGCAAGTTTACAAAGATACTCGATTTCACGGATACTTTTATCATAACTAACACAGTGACAGCAAAATGTAAATAAGACTCTCTGGGCTTAAGCACTGAAAACTGTTTCATGGATAATAAAGAGAGTTTTGGCGCAATATGGCAAAATAGTCACGGCTTCTAAATAAAATTAGCCAGTTGCTAATTGGAAAAGTCATTGCAGCACTGCATCTGCCATTAGAAGCTCTGTATAACAGTCACTGTTGTGAGACACACACTAAGGACCATACATGTGCATTGGCTAATCTAGCCTAAATAAGCTTTTTTAATGCTATCTGAGCCTAAGAAACAAAATTTATGAGACAGTTGTCAGCTTGGTGAACAGCTTTGGTTTTTTGATTTCCTATTCAAAGACGTAAGAGCTGTAGTTGTATGGCTGAAATAGGCCCTGTCCCAAACGACACACTTCATGTACACTTGCAGTCTTGCTGCTGCTTGCATGTGCCCATTAAGTTCATAAGACTGAAAGGTGTCCCATTTGTCATTTTAGCTTTGTGCTTGTAAATGCCCCCTTTGCAGCCGATATGCATCCTCAGTGCATACTTCTGCTGTGCCACACCCCCTTGATTACTCATGACAATGATGCAAGGGGCTTGTTGAGGGGAAATCGGGACGTCCCAATTTCAAATCCTGGTGTTTTGGAATGGTAAAAAACAGTAATTCATATTTTAAACTGGGTAGTTGGTTTTGAGTTCTGAAACTTGCAGTATATTTTATTGCAAAGTACTCATATGTGTAAATAACAAGAACAGTTTGATTTTTGTATTTCATGACACCTTTAAAAGCCACTAGAGAACTCTGAAGTATAGTTTCCAAAGCAGTCTGATACATATTTACAGTTTTTAACAAATAATTGTAATTCATTTTAGGGTCATGGATATATAACAATACCAGAGCAAGCTAATCAAGATCAGAGTTACTAGAAAAATGTCAGTTAGGTGAGTTTTATGAGGGTTGGAGCTAAACTCTTTTTAGTGCAACAGATAAAGGCAGCTCATTGTAACGTGATGCTGGGTGTAATGCTTAGTTAAGTGGAGAAATAACAACATAAGTTGAGTAGAGAAATAAAAACATAAGCTGATTACAATTTGTAATTTGTTGTAAGGTCATAACCAACATAGACACTGAGGGTGACATGTGCCCCCAACAACTGGAAAAGGGCACTTGTGTTATAATGTATTAATTCCCTAATAACTTATTTTATTAACTTAATAGTGTAAATGCATGTGTTAATTACTCCCAGTTGTCCGCTTTAATTAATCATTAGCAAATGATTTGCAAAGATATCATTATGTTATGACTTTACTTGTTGAGGCACAGAACTATTAACTAATTGTTAAGCAATATGTCATTGTGTTAGTTAGTCATGTGCCTCAACAAGTAAAGTCATATAACATAATGATATCTTTGCAAATCATTTGCTAATGATTAATTAACTGGAAGTTAAAATGCATCAGCACATGAAAATGCATGGATCCAACTCATTGAGGCACATGACTAACTAACTAATTCTATATCCATAATCACAATGACATATTCCTCAACAATTAGTTAATAGTTATGTGCCTCCGCAAGTAAAGTCACAACGTAATGACACATTTGCAAATCATTAGCTAATGAGTATTTAAAGCAGAAAACTGGAAGTTGAAGTACATAGCTTTGACCACTGTGGTAATTAACATATGAATTTGAATAAAATAAGTAACAAATGAATAGTTAATAAAATAAGTTATTAGGGAATTAATACATTATGACACATTTAACTAATAACAATTTATTGATTACTTAATCTATGAATCATATAGAATGTCCATTAGTTGCTGATGTAGTAATCATTAATAAATGTTTTAGTTCTTCATGAATTATACATTAACTCGTGATTATCTGTGCATTAATTAATGCGTATTTGTGCACACGTATTGTAAAGTGTTACCAAAAAGATAACTATTCACAGAAATTTCAGCAAAGCGTGTGATTTAAGATGTAAGTAGCTAAAGAGTAATATCCAGTGATGCAATCTACTCTGCAGGTGTCACTGCAGTATTGGTATAAACAAAATTATATTATAACAGTTAAACCAACACAGTGAAACTAAATATAATTTGAATCATTGTTCTTGACAGTCTTTCACCCACAAGTCAGAGAACAAGAGACTGATAATGTTCTGCTGATTAATTTTAATTAATGTAGTCTCACTAGATCAAGTAGAAAATTATTAGTGATTAGAACTAAACCTGTAGTTCTCAGCATGTTATGCACTGGACTTGGGAACAGTAAAAATGTTGAAATTGAATTTTATTTATTTATTTAGTTAGTTAGTTAGTTAGTTAGTTATTGTTTGTTTCTTTATTTGTGCTTTTGCGAAATAAGGGAAAAGAGGGAACATTATAGTGTTCAATGTTCAATTATGTTGGGATTTAAAAGTGTTTGAATTACTGTGGTGAAGAGTAAAGCTTTTGCTTAGGCTGAGGATGTGTACTGTGGATTTCTTTTCTTTTTTTCAGTGCAACTAAGTCTTGCCTGTCATTAAGCATTTGAACATTTCCATTGTTATTGCAAGGAAAAAAGATACAGTTCAATGAACACACACTACCATAGTGGGCCATATGAGTTAAATTGTCACAAAAAAAAGTGTTTAAAAGTTATTCAGCAAAATTTAGCACAAAATAAAAGACAACATTCTGAACCATTATTATTATTATTATTATTATTATTATTACCAATTACCAATGTGGTAATTATGTTGTAATTATAAAACATAATTATAAAACTGAGAGCAGAGTTCAACCTTTAAAAAAAAAAAAAAACTGCTGACAACCAAAAGAATCTGTCATAATGTTTTACTGTTTCTTGTTCTGCTTATTCTAATTCTAGGTGTCTTTCTTCTTGTTCATCATCTTTGTGGTATACACCATGCTTCCCTTCTCAATGAGAGATGCCATCATAGCCAGCGTGCTCACCGCGTCCTCTCATACTGTCGTTCTTAGTGTCTGCCTATCCTCTACAGTCGACCACGTGGAGCCCCTGGTATGGCAGGTCAGTGCTCTCCCATCTGTCTGGCTATGTGCTTGCCAAGAGCTGTGAGCTTTAGCCTGTGCGGCAACTGTTGAAGTTTGCCTTGTCTATTGAGAAGAACCATTGCCATTTGCTTGTGACTCTGCATGTATCTGAGTACAATCACGTATGATTATTAAATCATAGACTTTTGTGGTTTATAATTTGAATGCTCATATTAATGTTCGGAAAGCTATGCATCATTAGTCTGATGGTGTTGAAAATTGATATTCATGGAAAATTCATACAAATTTCTGAGTTGGTATCAGTCTTAATTTCAGTTTTGTGTATTCTGATGATGATGAATGTAGTGTTGTGGTGAACTATGGTATATCGTGCACCATATATTTTGAAAATACATTCAGTTATCAACACGCACAGTATTGATTACACTTTGTGGGAACATGGTAAGAATTTCTGAGGACAGCTCCAACTGAGGACAAGCCAGGGGTGTCCCCAGAAAATGGAAACATTTGTTCACTATGTAAACATAACTATCTGTAAATAGTAGATGAGACTGACCTTACCTTAGTATAATGTTCCTTATTTAGGCATTTTCATATTCCATACATCAAATTCAAATTGTCTGTATTAATTTTGTGTTAATCTCTCCTCATTTACCTTGTTGTGGACCACATTACACATCGAATATTTTATTTTCGATCTGACTACTTGTTTAGAAAATTCTGAAGGTTAACTTCCTCCCATCTTAGTTCAAACAAACACGTAGAAAACGTAACAAGCAAAAATGACCTTTCTGTAAAAGCCAATTTCTGTGAATGCCATATACAGTAATCCTTAATATGTATATAAAAAGTAATTGAATGTTCTTTTTCCAGTGTCCATTTCTTGCATTCAGAACAAATGTTCCGTACTGCCTTAGACTACTCAAAAAGAGCTATACCTGACTATACTCACAATTGCCAAATGCTGTTTCTACTCCTTATTTCTCACATTGTCTCGATTTCTTTCACTCCCTTTTATGCTATGCCTTTTGGTCCTGAGTAGACAGAGTCTTGAAAGCTGTGCATTCTCTAACATCTGGAATGCCCCAGGCGCAGGACTGAGAGGCATTTTGGCAAACTGTGGATTGGCAGTACGATGAGAAAGACAT
The DNA here is from genome assembly GCA_012976165.1 of Labeo catla. Lineage (NCBI taxonomy): Eukaryota > Metazoa > Chordata > Actinopteri > Cypriniformes > Cyprinidae > Labeo > Labeo catla. The sequence continues at coordinate 514,955 of VONZ01000498.1, read as the reverse complement.
TAATATGCTTCCCTAGCAGTTTTGTGCATATCATATAGACTTGTAGAGACTGAAGTAATGATAAGTGATAAGTAAAATTGTATGTGTACATTATTATTGCTTATTATTAATTAAACTATCATTGCTATCATTTATTATAGAATTTTTTCATCAGAATTGTACTAATGGTTGGAAAAGAATGCTTAACAACAACAATAACTGCAGCTAAATGTTTCTTGAAATTGCTGATTAGTCCTGCACAGTGGCTTGTTGGAATTTTAGCCCATTCCTTAGTACAATATCACTTCAACTATGAAATTGCTTCAGGTCTGGACATTGACCTCGCCATTCCAAAAAAAAATAACTTTGTTCTTCTTTAATCATTCTTTGGCAGAACAACTTGTGTGCTTTGAGTCATTGTCTTGCTGCATGTCCTACTTTCTCTTGAGATTCAGTTCTCAAACAGATGTCCTGACATTTTCCTTCAGAATTTGCTGGTATAATTTAGAATTCATTGTTCCATCAATGATGGCAAGCTGTCCTGGCTTAGATGCAGCAATAAAGGCCCAAACCATGATACTACCACCACCATGTTTCACAGATGGGATGAAGTTCTTATGCTGGAATGCAGTGTTTTCCTTTCTTCAAATATGACACTTCTCATTTAAACCAAAAATGTATTTTGGCCTCATCCATTCACAATCTAATAGTTTTCTGGCTTGTCCACATGATCTTTTTCAAACTGCAGACAGGCAGGTGATTTATTTATTATTTTATTTTATTATTTCTTTTTTTTCTGGAAAGCTGTGGATTTCACCTTGCAGCTCTGCGATGCATATGTTGTTCAGTGTTCTCCAGATGGTGGACTTATGAACTTTATCATTAGCCAATGTGAGAAAGGTCTACGTTGCTTGGAAGTTGCCCTGGGATTCTTTGCAAACTCACAGACTATTATTAAATCTTGCTTTGGAGTGATCATTTTTTGGTTGACCACTCCTGGGGAGGGTAACAGTGGTCTTGAATTTTCTCCATTTGTACACAGTCTATCTGATTGTGGAATTGGGAAGTTCAAACTCTTTAGAGATGGTTTTGTAACCGTTTTCACACAGTCAGAAAAAAAGGTACCACGGAGGTACAATCTTGTTCCTAGGGGTACAAAACATATAATGGTACCTTTAAAAGTACACAGTAGGTCCTTAGGGTACAATTATGTACCCAAATGTGTTTTAAAAGTACAACTAGAGGTACAAAATTGTACCCTTAAGGGTACCTTAAAAGGTTCAGTTTTGTAGTGCAGCCTGACGAGCAACAACAACTATTTTTCTCTGAAATCTTCTTTGTTCGTTCCAAGATTCGCTTCCACAAACATGATCAGACTTTAATACATCCCTGTTCTTTAGATAAAATAGGACACAGACTGATTGACTCTAATTTCACCTTCAAATTACCTGCTAATCCTAGAGATTCACATAGTTTTGCAATTCCCAGATATGTAATATATATGTATTGTTTCATTTCATTTGAAAATATGTAAAAATAAATAAATAATAATACAAAATTTAAATGCATACATCTGTTTGTGATGTGACTTTGTTTTAATAAATGATAATATAATATAAACAATATTAGGGTATTTTGAACTTAATAACTGCATAGTCCTAAGTGTAAGTAAATGCATTCACATTGGACAAGGTTTGCTGTTTTCTGATATAGAGAAAAGGCGTGACTCTGTCCTGCTCTGTGAGGTGTTAGCATACTAACTGTGAAAGAACAGATTTTTGCCCCTTTGGGCACCAGGGTGGAAGGGCTCTTACACAAAACTGTGCTAGAATCTCTGCAGCATGTGTGATCTTTCTGCCAGCCCTTCCAGTCAGCATCCCAACCACTGCACCCAAAGCCATTTTTGGTAGAACTGCTAATTGCAAGAGCAAAGTGTCACATTACTTTTCTTTATGCTTGATGTGTGTGTCGGCTAGTTCATTATAAAATGATTACATGAAATAATAATTCACATCCCAGCTCTTAAACATAGATAAATGACAGTAAATATTTTGATTCAGTGAAGCATGTTTGCCCCTGTTCACATATCCTTTAGAATGAGGGTTTGGGGCATATAGTCAGTTTGTCTTGATTTGATCAGGGTATAAATGAAGGATCATAAATAATAGCAGACTTCATTTTTAGGCTAACACATTTTTGATGAAACAGAATACAATTCATTATTTGGTTTTTCTTATTGTTTGTCAAACCATTATATAATGAGAATAGAGAAGCAGCTGTTATTCTGGGTAGATCCCCGATTTAGCCTTTTATGCGTCTGACTCTTAATTACAATGTCAAAATTCACATAACTGAAAGTCTACTGGACTATTGTTTTAATCCTGGGAACATTCAATGCTGGGAGGTCTGAATCAGATACAGATGGAATTTCTGAATACCTTTCCTAATGACCTCTCAACCTTTTTCAAATTTGCTGTTTCTAAAATCTTCTGTTTTGTCTGATGCTTTCAGGTGCTTAATTAGAATTGCAGTTTTGTCTGTATTGTGTTAGCTGTGACAGTGTTCTGACTCAGTGATGCTTAGGGTGAGCTGATTGGATCAGATCTTGGTGTCACTGGCTGAAAAGCAGGGTTAAATTTCATTATAGTTTAGCGTTTCCCCGTGGGGCCCTCAGCAAATAACAATTCATGAACTTTAGTGTGTAATGAGGATGGTAGAGCCACAGGTTCAACTAGGTGTTGAATGGGAGGACAGCAGTACAATTCAAATGATGAATGGGTTGATGCAATTCTAACTGAATGGATACTATAGAATCCCCATTTCATTTAATTGCAAATAATCTGTAGACCCTCTTCATTTCTGTCTTCCTTTGAGTTACACTCCGAAATATAAACCTTGCAGCAATATGGAAAAGTGATAATGTCTAAACTCAGAGGTATCATGTCCATTCAATTGAAATATGTGTGAGGACTTTCTTAGATTATTGAGTCAAGTGGATTTTAAATTCATTTGACATCTTTTATAATTAAGTTTAACAATAAATTATAAAAATAATAATAATAAATTAACAAACAAACAAACAATCAATCAATCATTAAATTCATCTTACAACAAACAACTGATATGGCATCTTCAGGTATATTGGTGTGCTATAGCATTTGTATAACAGAATTTTGTTAGGGAAAAAGAAAGAAAAAAATCTTTCAGGAATGGTCAGCCCAGGCTCGTTGGAAATACATGACACTGCCTACATTTCTGCAAAACCTGCAGTATGTTTCCATTTGTTCTACCCTGTCTACCCTGTGTTTAAGGACTTTTTATATTGAAGTGTATTTTCTGTTCCCTGTACCACTGTTAGTGAGTTTGTCTAGTCCAAGTTTATGTTCATGTTTAAGGCAAGGTTAAGACTAGATGGAATACAGCTGCGGCTACTTGACACATGCACATCAATATTTCTGATTTTTTGTCACACTGAACAACAGTAATTACTGTATTTGCATTATTGTAAGGGATAGGTTTAGGGTTGGGGTAGGTGTAGATGTTTATAAAACACAATCTAATAGGTAGCAAATAATGATTATTTAGAGATTATATGTTACTGAGTTCCTGTATCACTACTGTGTCTCTAGCCAACACACTTCACTGTGAAATGAAGAAAAAAATATTGTACATTGCACTCAATGTAAGTGCTACATGATGAATAACTTTAGTTCCCCTTCAGTCGTTTCACTACGACGTTACATATGGGAACTCGCTTGAGTGACCAATCACCTCCGAGCTTTACAGAAAAGGCCAATGAAATTGGCGAGTGGAGTTTGCGTGCAACGCCACTCCCCCGGACATACGGGTATATAAGATGGCGGCGCGCATCCACTCATTCAGATTTTTCGCTTCGGAGCCTCACCGCTACGAGCTATTTCTTCAGAAACCACTCCTGCAGAGTTACGCTCTCTCGAAGAACGAAGATCCTGCGAGCCGGCTGCCTCCGAAGGAACGTGCCGGCTTCCTCGCATTCCAGCGAGTCTGACTCCAGATTGTGCTGCGTCCACCCTGGGCGAACCGGGATCTAAAAGAGCAATTTCCTTACGGTCGTTGAGAGCCATTGTCCCGGTATGGCTTTCCGACCGTGCGTTTCTGGGTGCGGTAGTTTCCTCACCTCTGTTGACGGTCATGATCGCTGTCTCACGTGCCTGGGCCGAGCGCACGTAGAGGCAGCGTTTGTGGATGGTTCGTGCGTTCATTGCGAGCGTATGTCCATGGCCACGTTGAGGTCCCGCCTCTCGTTCGCGAGACGGCTCCCCTCGTCGTCTTCCCGAGGTAGTTCGGCGAGCCGTAAAGGCTTTACGGCTGCTTCGGCGAGGCGCTTGGGGGACCTCCAGGTGACGGTGCAGAATGTCCCGCCGGCTGATACCCCGCGGGCTTCCGCTCCACCGCGTGGTCCCGTGGTGATGCCCAAACAGACCGCTCCCCCGTCTAAAAGCGGGCCCAGCGTCTCTTTTGGTGCTCCCCCGGAGGAAGAGATGTCTATCTCAGCATCAGAGGGTGAACGGTCGGCAGATGAGGCGGGCACTTCGGCGGAGCAGCGCCCCTCTGCGGTCGCGGCGCCGTCTGAGGCGGACGCCGAACTGTCAGCCATGCTCCTCCGGGCCGCCAAGGGGATCGGGCTGGAGGTCCCGAAGGTGCCTCCTCCCGATCCTTCGAGGCTGGATGATTGGTTTCTGGGGACGAGGTCTGCGGCGCCGCCGCGCTCGCCCCCAGTCCCTTTCTTCCCGGAGGTGCACGATGAGCTGGTTAAGGCGTGGCGGGCCCCTCATTCGGCTCGTTCACGCCTTACCTCCTCAGCCCTCGCTACCCTTGATGGCGGGGCGGCCAGGGGGTACGAGGGGGTCCCTCAGGTTGAGCGTGCGGTTGCGGTGCATTTATGCCCACAAGACGCCGCCACCTGGCGGGGCTCTCCGCGCCTCCCGTCCAAAGCCTGTAGGCTTTCGTCGGCTCTGACCAGCAAAGCCTACAGTGCTGCGGCCCAGGCCGCCACCGCCCTGCACGCCATGGCCACCCTGCAGGTCTATCAGGCCAAGGCGTTAAAAGAACTGCACAAGGGTAGTCCTGACCAAGCGGTTTTGCAAGAGCTGCGTGCGGCGACCGACTTCGCCCTCCGGGCGACTAAAGTCACGGCGCGGTCCCTTGGTCAGGTGATGTCCACACTCGTGGTCCAGGAACGCCACCTCTGGCTGAACCTGGCGCAGATGGCAGATGTCGACAAAGCACGCTTTCTCGACGCTCCTGTCTCCCAGGCCGGCCTCTTCGGCGACACTGTCGAGGACTTTGCCCAGCAGTTCTCGGCAGTCCAGAAGCAGACTGAGGCGATCAGTCACATCTTGCCCCGGCGTGCGACTCCCACGAAGTCCCCGGGTGCCCAGCCTCAGCCTGCTCGTCGCCGAGGGCGCCCCCCTGCGGCCCCCAAGAAGCAAGAAATACCTGCTCCGTCTCCGGCTGAGGCCCATGATGCGCGCCTCGCCGCCAGACGTCGTGGCCGCCGCAGGGGAGCGGCGCCGCCCGCTGCTCAGGAGCCCCCTCATACACCTAAGACCCGCAGGTCTGCGCGGCGCTCCTGACACGGGCAGCCTGGAGATGATGGAAGCTGCTCTTCGGGGGACGACAACATCTGCCCCCCCGCCCCCGGTGGAGGGCCGGGGCCGTCTGTGTGCTCAGCTGCCGTCGACCTACGGGTCGGCGGTACCCACCCACTCACAGAAAGAGCAATTTTCCACATCTCTGGGCCAAGTGCCCCGAGTTCTGTTCCTGTCAGACAAGATGTCTCCTCGGGTTCGGACTCGGAGCCAACATTCGCCAGCGCGGGAACCTGGGAGGAAGGTAAGTGCTGCTCAGAGCGGCCAGACTGCTCTCCAGGACGTTCATCCTTCTGGGACCAGTCCCCTTCCCCTTCCCGCAGGCCGCCCCACCGCGGTCACGTCGGTCAACGCTCCGCTGATCCCACTGGTGACCAGGCTCGCAGCCTGGCTAGAGCTGCCCAGCCCGTCCCGGTGGTTGATCCGGACGGTACGTCTCGGCTACGCGATTCAGTTCGCCAGGCGCGAGAGTCAGTTTTCACCTCTGTCCACTCGGACACGGATGCCTCTGTCCTGCGTGCGGAGATTGCTGTCTTACTGGCGAAAGACACAATCGAGCCTGTCCCTCCAGCCGAGATGAGGTCGGGGTTCTACAGCCCTTACTTCATCGTGCCCAAGAAGAGCGGTGGGTTACGACCAATCCTGGATCTTCGAGTTTTGAATCGGTCCCTTCTCAGGCTGCCGTTCAAAATGCTCACTTCGAGGCGTATCCTTTCGTGCGTTCGACACCAGGATTGGTTTGCGGCCATAGACCTGAAGGACGCGTACTTTCACGTCTCGATTTTGCCTCGACACAGACCCTTTCTACGGTTTGCTTTCGAGGGTCGAGCGTATCAGTACAAGGTGCTCCCATTTGGCCTGTCCCTGTCCCCCCGCGTCTTTACGAAGGTCGCCGAGGGTGCCCTGACTCCGCTATGGCGGAAGGGCGTTCGCATCCTCAACTATCTCGACGACTGGCTCATCATGGCTCACTCGCGAGATCTGTTGTGCGAACACAGGGACCTGGTGCTTCAGCACCTCAGCCATCTGGGCCTTCGGGTCAACCGAGAGAAGAGCAAACTCTCCCCAGTGCAGAGGATCTCTTTTCTCGGTATGGAGCTGGACTCGGTCAATATGACAGCCTGCCTCACCAACGAGCGCACGCAGTCAGTGCTGAACTGCCTGAAATCATTCAGGCACAAAACAGCGGTCCCTCTCAAAACATTTCAGAGGCTCCTGGGGCATATGGCAGCTGCAGCCGCGGTAACGCCGCTGGGCTTGCTTCATATGAGACCGCTTCAGCGCTGGCTACACGATCGAGTCCCGAGATGGGCATGGCACCGTGGCACACTCCGGATTGGCGTTTCCCCGCAGTGTCGCCGCCTATTCAGCCCGTGGTCAGACCCTGCCTTCCTACGGGCCGGAGTCCCCTTAGGACAGGTCTCCAGGCATGTTGTGGTTTACACAGATGCCTCCACCACGGGTTGGGGTGCTGTATGCAACGGGCAAGCAGCCTCGGGCTCCTGGACAGGACCTCGACTGCTTTGGCACATCAACTGCCTGGAGTTGCTAGCAGTGCTTCTCGCGCTGCGTCGGTTTCTTCCGATGCTCCGCCACAAGCACGTGCTTGTCCGCACGGACAACACTGCGACCGTAGCGTACATCAACCGCCAGGGTGGTCTACGCTCCCGTCGTATGTCGCAACTCGCCCGCCATCTGCTCCTGTGGAGTCAGACGCGGCTGAAATCGCTGCGCGCCGTTCATATACCAGGGGAGCTCAACCGTGCAGCCGACCAGCTCTCACGGCAGCCCACCCACCCTGGAGAATGGCGACTCCACCCCCAGACAGTCCAGCTGATTTGGAGTCGATTCGGCAAGGCCCAGATAGATCTGTTTGCCTCCCCGGAATCCTCCCACTGCCAGCTCTACTACTCCCTCAACGAGGCTCCCAACAGCCTCGGCAGGGACGCACTGGCACACAGCTGGCCTCCGGGGCCCAAGTACGCCTTTCCCCCAGTGAGCCTCCTTGCACAGACCCTGTGCAAGATCAGGGAGGACGGGGAGCAGGTTCTGCTGGTTGCGCCATACTGGCCCACCCGGACCTGGTTCGTCGACCTCACGCTCCTCGCGACAGCCCCTCCCTGGAAGATTCCCCTGAGGAAGGACCTTCTTTCTCAGGGGATGGGCACGATTTGGCACCCGCGTCCCGATCTATGGAACCTGCACGTGTGGCTTCTGGACGGGACACGGTAGACCTCGCCGGCCTTCCACAGGCCGTGATAGAAACTATCACTCAGTCTAGAGCCCCCTCCACGAGGCAGGCCTACGCACTGAGGTGGGGTCTCTTTGTTGACTGGTGTGCCTCCCGTGGGGAGGACCCACAGAAATGTCCGATCGCAGTAGTGCTTTCCTTCCTGCAAGAGAAGTTGGAGCGTAGGCTGTCTCCTTCAACTCTCAAAGTGTATGTCGCGGCCATCGTGGCATATCACGATGCAGTCGATGGAACATCCATCGGGAAGCATCAACTGGTCGTGAGGTTCCTCAGAGGTGCGAGAAGGGTTAATCCCCCTAGACCGCACCTTGTACCCTCTTGGGATCTCTCCGTCGCCCTTCGGGGCCTGCGGGGACCTCCCTTCGAGCCGCTGGTTTCAGTCGAGCTTAAATTCCTGTCGCTTAAGACAGCGCTCCTGACCGCGCTCGCCTCCATCAAGAGGGTCGGGGACCTACAAGCCTTCTCTGTCAACGAAGCGTGCCTGGAGTTCGGGCCGGCTGATTCTCACGTTATCCTGAGACCCCGGCCCGGTTACGTGCCCAAGGTTCCCACCACACCCTTCCGGGATCAGGTGGTGAACCTGCAAGCTCTGCCCCCGGAGGAGGCAGACCCGGCCTTAGCGTTGCTGTGTCCCGTTCGTGCCTTACGGGTTTACGTGGACCGCACCCGGAGCTTCAGACGCTCCGAGCAGCTCTTTGTTTGCTTCGGAGGACAGCAGAAGGGAAATGCTGTCTCCAAGCAGAGGTTGGCCCATTGGGTGGTAGATGCCATCTCCCTGGCCTACGAAAGCCAGGGGGAGCCGTGCCCCCTAGGAGTTCGAGCTCACTCCACTCGTAGTGTTGCCTCCTCCTATGCGCTGGCGCACGGTGCCTCGCTAGCAGACATCTGCAGAGCTGCGGGCTGGGCGACACCTAACACCTTCGCGAGATTCTATAATCTCTGCGTCGAGCCCGTGTCCTCCCGTGTGTTAAGGTAACATCAGGTAATTTGCGGGAGGCCGGCAGGTGTCGGCTTGCTGCGCCATTCCCACGGGATCCGTGCGCTATCTCCCAGTATGTTCCCTCCGGCGAACCTGGGTCCTCCATGCCCCGCAGTCAGGACTAGATGCGGAGTAGTCCGCGACTGTGCTCCGACTGGGTCTCCTTCGCCCAGAAGGTTGTGGCAACATGTCTCAGTATTTCTCCACAGTCAGCCAGAAGGCTGTGTTTTCCCTCATACATCTATAACAGATTAGATGTATTCAATTTCTTTATTCCACATGCCTAAACCACATGTGCTCCGCCCCCCCAACCCATGCTTCAGTACATCTGGCACCCCTATGGGGCCCCTCTACTGGTCCCTAGGGCGTTGGGAAGGTTACGTAGTGACTCCACTTTCCGACACGTCCGCCTGTCGGCACTTGGTGTCTTGCGTAACGCAGCCTCAGGGTTGTGGCCTTTTCCATGGGTCTGTTCCCATATGTAACGTCGTAGTGAAACGACTGAAGGGGAACGTCTAGGTTACGTACGTAACCCTCGTTCCCTGAAGGAGGGAACGGAGACGTTACATCCCCTGCCACAACCCTAGGCTGCGCTGACGCCGGGCTGCGGCTCGGCTCCTCAGCAAAAACCTGAATGAATGGATGCGCGCCGCCATCTTATATACCCGTATGTCCGGGGGAGTGGCGTTGCACGCAAACTCCACTCGCCAATTTCATTGGCCTTTTCTGTAAAGCTCAGAGGTGATTGGTCACTCAAGCGAGTTCCCATATGTAACGTCTCCGTTCCCTCCTTCAGGGAACGAGGGTTACGTACGTAACCTAGATGTTTCTCATGCAACATCTAAGATTCAGTACGGCGAAAAAAGGATAAATTTTGCTTCTTCTCTGTCTATAACAGGGATGTCCAATCCTGCTCCTGGAGGGCCAATGTTCTGTAGAATTTAGCTCCAACCAACTCTTACACACTTTCTTTTGCCTGCAGCTTTCTAGTGACTCTGAAGAGCTTGATTAGCTGGTCGAACTCTGCTGGACTGTGGCCATCCATGAGCACCCCAAAAAAAAAAAAAAAAAATACTTGATTAAACTTTTTTATTATTATTTTGTCAAACAAGCAAACAAACAAACAAATAAAGAAATAAATAAATCATATGATGTCACACATTTGTCAAGTGTGTTGGGAATATAATCTCTGATTGCGGGTGATATTCAAAATATGGATCTGACAACAGTATTTTACCAACTGAATATAAACGTACAATTATTACAACTTTAGGTGCAAGTCATTACATTATGCTAATGCAATGCTCAAAATGCTAATTAGAATATTGGCCACTGATGCAACCAGTTGCTGATAATCGGTTTATGTGGCAGCAACTGACAGCTGTTTACCACCCACACAATAAGGATTAGCCAAGTAAGACTAATTTTTACTTTTTAATTTGACCTCCTTCACATTTTAGGCACAAATAAGGAAAGTTAAATATTGTTATGTATGTATGTATGTATCTATCTATCTATCTATCTATCTAAGATCTGAATTAGTTGTATGTAATTATGCATTATGTTGTATATTTCAGTATCTACCCAAAAACATAAAAAGCATGTTTTTATACCTATAGTATAAATATTATACCTGTAATATACTATATAAACAGTGAGTCCAGGAAGATATATTTGCATGCATCCATCCATTCATCCATCCACTTACTTTAAATATATTTGCTTCTCATGCAGCCAAAACCAGCTGGAAAAGAAATGCATCCTCTCTCTGAGCCCAGTGGGTAAAATGCAAATACCATGATTTAATGCTAATACGCTCTTTAGAATGACACGCTCACGCTTGGGAAGTGTACACATTCTGTGACCTCCTTGTAGAAGGAAACTATGAAATTCTGCTTGTCCAGATTATTCAACACAAGAAATGAAGCTGGGCTGTCCATAGAATGCTGCAGCCTGTGCTTCTCCAGATTACAAAACCAAAATTACAAATAAGCTTCTGAAATGTTTCTCCTGCGATTAAATGGAAAGCAAACTCAGTGTCTGGCTTCTATGTTTTTTTTTTTTTTAATCCTTTTCTTAGATCTGCAAACCTCTTCAAAGGTGTACCTGTGAACTTAAACATCTCTAATAAGATTCTTCTATAGATTCTAAAAGTAAAGATTGTAAGACACAGCTTAAGTGTGCCATAAATTGTTCATTAATTTTGTATAAAGTAGGAAAGCTTTAGGAATTAAAGTACCTTTTACTTGTATGTCTTATGGGTCCAATTAACCCTAGTGAAAAATAAATATACTAAAATGTATTTGAAATACATTTGTTTAATTCTAAGTATACTACAAATACATTTACATATGTATGTACTTATATAATACCTTGTAATTTTACTGGTATACTTAAAGTCTGCTAAATTGGAACTAAATTTGTATTTAATGCACTTTAATTGTGCAGAAGTACTGCTTATTATTTAAAGATCATACAATCCTCATCAATAGTGACATAAAACTAAACTAGAGAAATGTGCATTATGCTCGAATAGTACTCTAAATAAAGTTCCCTATCTGTCGTACACTCCGAGTTGTGTCGAGTTAGTGTACGACACTAGGGGTCGCTCTTGAGAGCCCAAACACCTCTGACAGTTTTGAGAAAGGCCAATGAAAATTGGGTGTGCAGATTTGCACAGCTGGCCACGCCCCGGACATCCGGGTATAATAGGGCAGCGTGTGCATCTGCTCACTCGTTCTGTTCTTCGGAGCCGAATGCAGCGTCTCTGCGTGAGATGCAGCAACATTCACCTCTCTCGTCGTTGGATCTGCAGCACAGACAGCGGTCTCTCCCTCTCTAGCACAGCCTGTGTTGTGAGAGTCCCCTGGGTGCGTCGACGGCGATCTTGAAGAGCAATCTTCCTTCTAAAGGGTGATTTCTCTGATAGAGCTGGCACGGTAGGATTGTGTGTTGGTTAACATATCTTTCCCTCCGTGTCATCCTGGTTGCGGCTTACCTTCCCAAACGATCGACATGACCGTTGTGTTCAGTGTTGAGTTATGCTCACGCTGATGCAGCGCTTGTTGTTGACTCATGTTTTGCTTGCGAGAGCTCGATCATGGACGCGCTTGCTCGTCAGCCGCGTGCTTTACGTGAAGCCGCGGCTCACCCCGACTGCTTCCCGCTCCGGTCCTTCTACTTTCGGGTACGAGGCCGTTGCGATGTGCGTCGGTAACGAGCATTAGGAAGCAGGGAAGGCTCTGCCAGGTGAAAACCCCGCAAACCTCTCGCTCCTCGCGTCCCTCGATCCAAACGATCAACACGACCGTTGTATTCAGTGTTGAGATTCTCACGCCGATGCAGCGCTTGTTGTTGATTCATGTTTTGCCGGCGAAAACATGACCTGGGCGCACGAGCCGTATGCTTACGTTCCCGACTGCTACCCGCTCCGGTCCTTCTACTTCCGGGTACGAGGCCGTAGCGATGTGCGTTGGTGACGAGCATTACAAAGCAAGGAAGGTTTTGCCGGGTGAAAACCCCGCAAACCCCTCGCTTCGTGCGTCCCTCGATTGAGTTTCCGGACAAGTTTGTTAGTCTGTCTCAGTACAGCTGACTTTCTTATTCAGAACTCCTAATTGGGCGGAAATGGTTAGCGGCAGCATCGCTAAGGAAGGGCGTGAACTATTTGAAAGCAGAAACTTCAGCTGAGCAAGCCTCTACGGGGGACTGATTCTCAGTTTGAGGTGGATGCAAAAAAATGGCGGCCGTGCCTGAAACGGGCAGCCAAGAAGGGGCTGGTTAATAGACATCTGGGTAACGACCTGTACGCTCGTTTCCAGTGTCTGTTTCCCGGAAGTGCACGAGAAGTCGGTGAAATCGCGGAAAGCCCATTTAAAAAAATGGTCAGAACGTGATAAACCAACTTCTCCTCCTTCACCACTCTCGATGGGGGTCCAGCGAGGGGGTTTCAGAGGTTCCCCCAGGCGGAGGGGGCGATTGCAGTGTACTCCCTGCTAATCGCCGCCGCTTGTGGGATTCCTTCCAGAACTCCCGTTCAGGGCCTGTAAGTTCTTCCGGGCAAGGCTTACATGGCTTCTGGACAGGCTGCGTCCGCCTTACATACCACGGCCATCCTCTGGGCGTTCAGGCCGTGGCGTTGCGAGCTCAGTACGAGGGTGGTTCCAACCTAGAGCTGTGAGTCGTGGCACACGCTCTAGGAAGGGCGATGTCTACTTGTTGGTCCAGGAACGCCACCTGTGGCTGCACCTGTCAGAAATGTGGGAAATTTGAAGTCCGCTTCTTACCCCCCATTTCCCAGGTTGGTCCTTCTGGGAACACCGTGATAGAATTTGCAGCGAAAGTCCTTCACGGTAGGAGCAGACAGAGCCGCGGGTTCAGGGCTCCGGCCCTCTACCCCCGACTACTCCTGTCTGTTCGTCGCCACGGACGGTCCCCTATAGAACTCCTGATTCCCATTCCAGGTACGTCGGGTATAGTTCCCTGAGACCTGAAGCTTCTCAGAACTACCTGACTTGGCTATGCAACTCAGGTTGCAAGGCATCCGCTAAGGTCTACGGCATTCTCTTATAAATCGACTCAGGGCAAGAATGCTATGGTCCCTTAAGCGGAGATCGCAGCCCCCCTGGGAAGGGTGCGATAGATCCTATCCCCTCAGCCAAAATGAAGGAAAGGGTTTGCCGACCCCTACTTCATTGTACCAAGATGGGTGGTTGACTCATACCAATCTTAAAACAGAGGTTTTTGAATCGGGCCCTTTCTCAAGCTCCCGTTCAAACATTAGCCCTTGAACACACATTCCTTGTGTGTCAGGGCTTAAGATTGGTTGATGGCATTGGACCTGAGTGACACGTACTATCATGTCTTGATCCTCCAAGACTCTGTCTTCGAGATCAGTACAAGGTTCCCCCTGCGGCCTATCCCTGCCGCCCTGTGCCTTTACGAAGGTAGCGGGGGCTGCCCTTGCCCCCCTCAGGGAAGTGGGCATCCGCATTCTTAATTATCTTGACGACTGGCTATTCCTAGCTCACTCGTGGGATATGGGTTGCGTACACAGGGACATGGTTCTCAACCATTGGCCCAATTGGGACCTCGGGTCAACTGGGAAAAGAGCAAACTCTCCCCGGCACAGAGGATCTCTTTTCTCGGCGTAGAGCTGGACTCGGTTAGTATGTCTGCGCGTCTCTCCCCAGAGCGTGCACAGTCAGTTCTGAGGTGTGTGGCAACACTCCGATGCGGTCAGCGGTCCCCCTAAAACAGGTTCAGAGGCTCCTAGGGCACATGGCATCCTCAGCCGCGGTTACGCAGTTGGGTTTGATGCACATGAGACCGCTGCAGCACTGGCTTCATACTCGAGTCCCCAGGTGGGCGTGGCGTCAGGGCACATCCCGTGTGAACATCACACCATCGTGTCGCCAGACACTCAGCCCTTGGACAGACATTGTGTTCCTATGGTCAGGTGTCCCCTTGGAACAAGTGTCCAGACGCATCGTTGTCACCACAGATGCTTCCAAGATAGGCTGGGGTGCCACCTGCGACGGGCAGGCAGCTTCCGGGGTCTGGACAGGCCCCCGACTGTTCTGGCACATAAATTGTCTGGAGTTGTTGGCAGTGCTTCTAGCTCTGAGGAGGTTCCGGCCTAGGATTCGGGGCAAGCATGTGTTGGTCAGGTCCGACAACACTGCGACTGTGGCCTACATCAACCACCAGGGCGATGTACGCTCCTTTCGCATGTCACAACTAGCCCGCCATCTCCTGCTCTGGAGTCAACACAGACTCAAGTCTCTACGTACCACTCACATTCCGGGCGGAACCAATCGTATAGCCGATTCACTGTCATGACAGGTTTTGCTCGGAGGCGAGTGGAGGCTCCACCCCCAGTTGGTCCAACTGATTGGGATCGATTCGGCCAGGCAGAGATGGTTCTCTTTGCCTCACCGGAATCCACCCACTGCCAGTTGTGACATGGTCTGACCGAGGCCCCCCTCGGGTTAGACGCACTGGCACACAGTTGGCCGAGGGGCTGGCTCAAGTATGCGTTTCCTCCAGTGAGCCTCATCGCACAAACTTTGTGCAAAGTCAGGGAGGACAGGGAACAGATTCTCTTGGTGGCCCCCTTCTGGCCCAGCAGAACCTGGTTCTCAGACCTGGTGCTCCTGGCATCAGCCCCTCCCTGGCACATTCCTCTGAGGGAGAACCTCCTTTCTCAGGGGAAGGGCACATTCTGGCACCCGCGCCCCAATCTTTGGAACCTTCACCTATGGTCCCTGGACGCGACCAGGAGGACTTCAGAGACCTTTTCCTTCAGTGGTAAACACACTTCTACAGGCAAGAGCCCCCTGGCGGCTGTATGACTTAAAGTGGCGCATCTTTGAGAACTGGTGTTCTTCCCACGGGAGGGACCCACGGAGCTGTGGTATCGAATCAGTGTTATCCTTTCTCCAAAAGGGCCTGGACAGGCACCTATCTGCATCTACACTCAGGGTTCATGTTGCAGCCATATCAGCTAACCATGACCTGGTGGGCGGCAGATCGGTGGGGAAACACGATTCGGTATCAGGTTTCTGAGAGGAGCTCGGAAACTGAACCCTCCTCGGCCGCATCTAATCCCCTCTTGGGATCTTGCTGTGGTTCTCCAAGGTCTACAACAAGATCCAATTGAGCCCCTTCAGTCAGTCGAACTCGATGCTCTCTCCTTAAAGACGGCTCTTTTTGACTGCGCTCACTTCCATCAAGAGTGGGAGACCTCCTGGCCCTCTCCATGAACAGTTCGTGCCTGGAATTCGGACCAGCGGATTCTCACGTTGTCTTGAGACCCCGGCCTGGATACATGCCCAAGGTCCCCACCACTCCCTTCAGAGATCAGGTGATGACCTTGCAAGCTATTCCTATAAGGAGGATGACCCCAACCTGACCTGTGTTATGCCCAGTCCGTGCCCTGCGCATCTACATGGAACAAACTCAGCCCTTGAGATGTTCGGAACAGCTCCTGTCTGTTATGGAGGACAGCAGAAGGGGAAAGTTGTCTCCAAGCAGAGGATCTCCCACTGGCTGGTAAACGTGATCTGGATGGCCTACCGGGCCAGAGGCCTACCCTGCCCTCTGGAGGTAAGAGTCCATCGACTAGGGGCGTTGCTGCCTCGGCAGCCCTTGCAAATGGGGCCTCATTAACAGACATCTGTAGAGCTGCAGGTTGGGCTACACCTAACACATTTGCCAGATTTTATAAATTGCGCCTGGAGCCAGTGTCAGCTAGAGTTTTGAACACAAATTCTTGACTCTGCACACTGGCTGGTGTAGAGCTTGCCTAAAGCGCTTCCCCCTAACAGTGATTACGCTTTGAGTCTCAGTAGGTTTCCTGAACGCAAACCCTGGGCACCATTCCATCATTGGCACTCCTGACGTAGCAGAGTTTGGCGGAGGAACTCGTTACGAAATCTCAACGCAAGGTATGGTTACTTCTCTAACTCTTGGTTGGATTTGTGCCCCATATGTAGTGGCTCCTCATGTAGTGGCCCCATGTGTGTATTTTCCACCTATAACTCCTGTGGTGCGGTGTTTTCCCCTGAAGACAGGTTTGTCTCTAGGGCCTGAGTCAGGTTGTCTCCCCAGGTGTGAGACCCACCTCAGGTCCCATATTTAATGATGTCACTTTATACCCCCCCCCTTTTGGGCAGGTTGTGAACTCTGTAGTGCCTTTTCCTTCAGGAAACCGGCACTTCCCCAACGTTCTCAAG
Organism: Labeo catla; assembly: GCA_012976165.1. NCBI lineage: Eukaryota > Metazoa > Chordata > Actinopteri > Cypriniformes > Cyprinidae > Labeo > Labeo catla. The sequence continues at coordinate 498,380 of VONZ01000498.1, read as the reverse complement.
ACACTCAGCCGCTCCACTGAGGAAGGCCCGGCTGCGGGACACTGCTGTAACAGGTCAGTCTTGGACGTTGGATGGTCACGACGAGGTGAGCTGCACTTACGTTAACACGTTGCCCTGTTACACTTGTGCTTATCACTTGTGACGCGGCCAGACATGTGGCGTGTTTTTACGGGGACCCCTAGTGTCGTACACTAACTCGACACAACTCGGAGTGTACGACAGATAGGGAACGTCTCGGTTACATATGGTAACCCTCGTTCCCTGATGGAGGGAACGGAGACGTTGTGTCTCCCATGCCACATCTCTGGTCCGCCTCTGAGTGAGCTGAGACGCTCGGCTCCTCAGATCAGAACGAGTGAGCAGATGCACACGCTGCCCTATTATACCCGGATGTCCGGGGCGTGGCCAGCTATGCAAATCTGCACACCCAATTTTCATTGGCCTTTCTCAAAACTGTCAGAGGTGTTTGGGCTCTCAAGAGCGACCCCTAGTGTCGTACACTAACTCGACACAACGTCTCCGTTCCCTCCATCAGGGAACGAGGGTTACCATATGTAACCGAGACGTTTATTTCTAATAATTATATCAGTGAGTCTGGAGCGATATGTCAGTAAATATGTTAATAGATTTGAACTTAGTAGGAAATAAATGTATTTTAAATTATTTTTTATTAGGGCTACTCTTGATTTCAGGTGCAATCTCTGAAAGCTGTAATATCTTGCAAAACCATATGATGTGAATGACAGTCTAAAACATCTAAAGTCCTCAACACTATTCACATTCACATTTTACAACTTTTTTAACGTCATAAGAACTCCATTGATCTTTGAAAGAGTAACATCTAAGCAATCAAATTTTCCTGTAGACATTGTCTGCAATACAGGATAAAACGAGAGCAACCATTTATAAATATTTGCTGAGATATTTTCTTTCTTCTGAAGGCATGCAGCATGTCTGTGACCTATTGAATTCTCCTTGTAAGTTTGTCGTTTTTCTGATTTTTACATTTCATGAAATTGTATTTGTCTGTGTAAACATCTGTGGAGAGGCAGTGCTTAATGAGCCTCAGGCATCAATCTGTATGTGTGTGACTAGATTGCAGAAGAGAAGATTGTAAGCCACAGCTTTAGTGTGCTGTGAAAATCGAGCTATGACCTCGGAGTTGTTCATTGATTTCTCTTAAAAGTTGTTAGGAAAGCTTTAGGAACTAACAGTGCCTTTTACTTGCTTGTGTTATGGATCAGATTCAGGAGGTTCTAATGAATTTATTTGTGAAAGAAATACTGTATCTGTTTGTGTACATCTAATGCACTTAAACACTATTCACAATTTACAACAGTACTACAGTGTATCATGCTGTGAGGTCATAAAAATTCAATACTCATGACCTTTAGTAGCAGCTGCTTCTAAATTAGTCCTTTTAATGAGTTTCAAAATCCACTCTAAGCATATTCCCACATGCTGGCTGGGATAATCTGATTATAGCATTTTACTGACAAACAGATAGATGAATAAACTCTCTCTATTGCATTATTACCACTCTCAGTACTCATAATAAATGTTTATTTTTCATTTATATATGTATATATATATATATATATACATACTTTTATATATGTATATATATATAAATATATATATATATATGTTATATATGATTCTTGGTGTTACAAATGCAGTGTGGTTGATGAGGGTAAACAATCCAGATAAACACTGAATTTTTATTTGATTCTTGTAATTAGAAGATTATTACAGAAATTTTCCAATAGAAATAGTGACTTTCTGAATTATACTTGCATGTAAACTATGAAGAGAAGAGAACAGATTTATATGTAAAACATTGTAATTCATCTAGTTTTAACTTTTTTTTTTTTCTTGAAAATGCTGTTACAATTTTGCTTAACAAGGAACGGAACAGGAAAGACCAAATAAGGGCACAGAAGGGATAAACCAATATAGACAGTCCACAGGGGTGTGACATTAACAGATAAGAATCACTTTAAATTAGGTGGCCTTAACTACTATGTACTTACATTTAAATTAATCATTTGGTATTATTGTGTACATACATGTTTTTCCATTGTACTTGTATTTTTAAAAATACCTATATGTAATCACATCTGTAATTCATTTCTGGAGTTACATTTATAATTACACTGTTGACCCATCCCTTTCACCTTTACCTACCCTTAAACCTGTCCATACCACCAAATCTGTCCCTAACCTTACCCGTATCCCACTTTAATAGAAGCAAAGGTGTTTTGCAATACAATATGACAACAATAAGTACATTGTCATTATTTTTGGATGTAAGTACATAGTAGTTAAGGCCACCTAATATAAAGTGTGACCTTTGTTTTTAACCTAGTCTAATCATGAAATTGATTTTAAGGAAATTAACAGATTTTGTTTATTTGTTTGTTCAATTTTGTATTATTCTAGCAAATGTGAATTTGTGAGATTTGTGATAACCAAAATTTTTAAAAGTAATATGGTCTTCCCAGTGTGATTTTAAATCTTTAAAATTTATCTTTTTTTAAGCATGAAAGCTGTGCTTGCAGTTTGCTGTTTATAAACAGCTGTGTGTTTTGTTATCAGCTTTCAGTTTATCATCACATGGAATAGTTGACACTCACTCTTTGTTTTAAAACACAGGTGAACTTTTGCATTTCAAATCACATTGATATCTATGCATACAAATAGGTGAATTCTTAATCCATCAGACAGAAAGCAGAGTCTTTTCTGTATATAATCCCACTCATGTCAGAATAATAAGCTTTACTGCCCCTCTGAAAGCAATGAAGCATCCATGATTTATTTATAAAGCGCTGATAAATGTTGTACATCTTTTACAAATTAATTATAACACTTTTAATTTACTAAAGGTGACTGGCCTTTTTACATGCCTGCTGATAATGATGATTTTACCTTGTCGAATGGTCACATTTATAACATACTATTAGATCATTTTAGGTAATGTTTACAGTAATGATTAAGTTCAATTAATATATATATATATATATATATATATATGTGTGTGTGTGTGTGTGTGTGTGTGTGTCACGGCTGTGTGTTGAATGAGATGATCGACAACGTAATATAATGAAAAGTCTTTAATAAACTCCACAAACGGTAATTCCAGACAGACACAGAAGGGAAACACATACGGCAACATAACTTTAACATCGCCAACCAAACAATGAACAGAATCCAACTTATAAAGGAGTGCTAACGATACAAAGACAGGTGTGGGTGATCCAATAATGACTAAAGAAGGAACGGAACAGGAAAAACCATATATGGACACAAGAGGTAGAAAACAACAAAACAGTCCAAGGGGGGTGTGACAAGGGCAAAACCAACACAAACAGTCCAAGGGGTCTGACTATATACATATATATAATTTTTTATGAGCCATCTTCTGCAGCTCTAACCCACAAGGACAACAGCTTTTTAATTGTGCTCTAGCCAAATGTGCTCAAACAACTGTAGCCTAATGTTTGTGTAATCTAGTAACTACGCACATCATACATTTTAGGCAAGTACCATGTTATATTAGAACATTTTAAAAAGACTGAATTTGTGTTTAACTTGATCACTTTTAATAAAATTGCATTTTAAGTTTCTAATTATAATGCTGCATGTCCATGGTTATACAAAACATATGTAAAAAAAAACAAAAAAACATATGCATTATCACCAGAGGCAGATAGTAGTGTAATATTTTTACTCTGTACTTTTCAAGTGTCTGTGCTTTATCAGAGTGTTTTTCTTTTGAAAACTTTGCTTCACTACATTCCAAAGCATAATGTCATACTTTTTTTTTTTTTTTTACTGCACTACATTTCATGAATAAAGTTGTTTGTTTTACCTTTAATACTTAAGAACATTAAAAATGTAGTACTTTCTTGTACTCAAGTAAATCTTTGAATTACTTTTACTTGAGTAAACGTAAGAAAGTAATAGATTTCTAATGTAAAGTAAAAATACTTCACTACTGTCTGCCTCTGATTATCAAAGAACATCATCGCTGACTTCAGTCTATGACGAATGTAAGCACTCTAAAAACGCTCCAGTTTTATTCAGCCAAATTGCAGAATTCAGTCACTGAGCATGCACGCTGACTAAAACTTCAGCATTTCAGTGATGACTCATCTGAATGCCTCAGACTAGCAATTGTGCTCATAAAATTAACAGAATTGTGTGTGATTGGTTATAATGCGAAACACTGTAAAAACCTATGAAGAAGAAAAAGAAACATCATTTGCGATACGCACTCCACATATTTTTATATATGTTTAAGTCATATATATGTTTAAGTCGTAAGTTTGCATAAACCTTGCAGAATGTGCAAGATATTAATAGCCAGAAAAGAAGGGGGAAAAGAGAAAAAAATAGATCTTAAATTGCATGTTTTCTTTTGTTTTGTTTTTTTTTGTTTGTTTGTTTTTTAGAACTGCCCTGAATACGCACATTATTTCACATAACAGTCGTTTACATAGTCCAAATGCATTTACACAAATTAAGCAGTTTAAAAGTTTACATGTGCTTTATTTTCATTACCTGATGATCCACAACTGTTTTTATGATTTTTTTTTCAAGTCCCATGTTTGTCCCATGTTGTCTTGCACATCAATGAATGTTTGCAGTTTTTGATCCTCAGTATTAAGAATCAGTTTTAAGAATAAAGAATCAATCATGTAATCTTTTGAACTCGCTTGTGTGTGTGTGTGTGTGTGTGTGTGTGTGTGTGTGTGTGCACCTGGTATTTATCATGTTATGGGGACCAAATGTCCCCACAAAGATAGTAATACCAGTAAATTTTGACCTTGTGGAGACATTTGTGAGGTCCCCATGAGGAAACAGGCTTATAAATCATGCAGAATGAGTTTTTTTGAGAAAGTAAAAGTAAAAGTGTGCACAGTCTCCTGTGAGGGCTAGGTTTAGGTGTAGGGTAGGTGTAGGGCGATAGAAAATAGGGTTTGTACAGTATAAAAACCATTACGCCTATGGAATGTCCCCATAAAACATGTAAACACAACATGTGTGTGTGTGTGTGTGTGTGTGTGTAAATTCAGTTATTATTTAGTCCTGTGGTCTGCATGTAAACATCTATTATGTGAAGTAGCTTATTTTAAAATAGCTGGACTGAATAAAAACAAATCATTAAATCATTAACATTTTGCAGATCCTGCAGTGGTGACTTCAACATACATTTAATGTTCCTTTGAAGTTAATTTTGGTGCAGTAAAAGTGCAGTGAAATCTCGAATAGTTTTCTTACAAGACACATTAGAGAAAGCATTAAAATATTCTTTAAATATATTTTATTTAAAAACTAATAAAATGTAATTACTAATCAAAGTGAATCATTATGAATTTGCCAAAAATTGCTTTTGAATTAAACCAAACACCTGTAATTCATGAAGTGAATAAAGTCTGACCAACCACCGTAATGCCCCCTTGAAATGCCCCCTCATTCATGCAATCCTAGAACTGGGCCTGAGTAGAACTGTAATAATGAAAGTTACAAAGTGTTCTGTTTTCTGTTTTCATGAATCTACTTCATAAGAAATTTATTGTTGTGCTTTCTGTCACTGTGAATGACCCTTCACTTTAATTCTAACCATGTCAGCCGACTGATGTCTTTTAAAGTTTTCATGGTTCAAAGTGTGACAGCCAAGAAAAGTTTGAGACTCTTTCTACAGCAACTCAAATAAAATGGATGTCCAAGAGCAATTAAAAAATATCTCATGGAGCCAAGCCTTTGATGCACTGTTTTCATCCAAATGTTGAATAGTATGTTGAATAGCGAGCTTTAAAAAGATGGGGAACCAAAGGACTTAGCTGAAAGGCAGGAAGTAATCAGGGACACAGCTCTTCAACACTGGGAAGGTAATTGAACGAGGGAGTATAAAAAAGAGTGAGAAAAAAGAGGTGTGAACACTAACATTAGGAATTGGGGGACTTAAGCACTTCTTTCTGCTGCTAATACTGACTACAATAACCAAATTCCCCTCCCTGCTGAACATTTGATTGGGTTAGCAGAGCTCTTGTCAAAAATCATTCACCAAGAGCTTTTTGAAGCTGAAATGGAAAACTGAAGGAGCCGTACTGTGGATGATAAGTGCTCCACACATAAGCTGGTGTCAATGAAATATTTTTGGGCTGGAAATTGATTCCTTGCACAATCCTGCTCCACTGTTCAAAAGGGCATGATTATTGTGAAATAGCATTGCTTTTATTGCCTTAGATTTTTTTTTTTTTTTTTTACATATGTGTACAGTGAGGTCCAAAGTCTGATAAATGTATACAATTAGATACTTCATCAGCATGACAATTTCAGAAATAATAATGTACTGTATATTAATTGTAACTGAATTAAGTTGAATTAAATGTGGACATGTCTAAAGTGGAATCAAGGAAATCTGACCTTTCCTGTAAAGTAGTTCCTCACTTATAGGAGGTTATACAGATGTATAAAGTCTTCTGGTATAATCCTATCATATGCTTTATTGTTTGCTTTTATTTGTTTTATTTCTCTAGATTCTGGCAAATATCATAATTTTCATATGTGGGAACCTGGCAGGAGCATACCACAAGCACCTGATGGAACTGGCACTAAAGCAGACATATCAAGACACCTGCAACTGTATAAAATCACCCATCAAACTGGAGTTTGAGAAGCGACAACAGGTTCAGTATAAATCTTGCTTTACTTTCTATGAGTTCTTAAGTCATGATCTATCAGCTGGTCTGTGGCTGGAGTTGAAAGAACTGATATATTCCATGTTTCCTTTGGCAAAGCACTGAATGCTCATGGTGAGTTAACATTTGTAAATAGGGAGTGAATTGGGTCTAGGCCTGGAACACCAGAAAGCTTATGTGTTATGTACCAGTTTGCTGAAAGAATGACAGAACTGGATTAGATTAGTGTAAAAATAATAATTCCTTAGCCTCCTAAGACATATCACACAAACTTAATGTTTATTTAATCTACAATACACTGAAAGTACACTGTATTTAATTGCATGGAAACTTTGTAAAGTGAATCATGAAGTGTGATGATAAAATTTTCCATCTGTTTTTTTTTGACAGTTCCTAGTTGGTAATGTTAAGAATTTTTTAAAGGTCATGTCTATGCCACAAGTGTAATGTAATGTTATGTATGCCACAAATGTAAGATTTGAGATACAACTGCAGATACAAAAATCAATGACTTGTTGACACTGACAGCGATTTGCAGTAACAAAGCGATCTGAAATCATTTTTTTTTTTTTTTCGATATCTGGCATCACAGCAAATAGATGTAGCAACTACCAACGGCAGGCCATTGCAATAAAGACAGTTTAGTACACAGCAAAATGTTCTGCTGCTTTGTCAATTGGTTAGAACAAAACAAACAAACAAACAAAAAAAAAGATTTACACAGCTATTATCAGTTGTTATTTTAGCATGTCATGCCTATAAAGGAAGCAATGTTACTGAATTTGATTTGTTGCCTAGACTCTCAGCCATAATTATTTTTCCATAAGTTTGACATTAAGTTATCAGTGGGTCCCTTTTGAGACACTGCAAATGTTTACAGTCTCCTCTTCTCGGCCCAGTTGCTAATGAGTGGAAACCAGGATGCTTCTGTGATGCTGGTTCTCAGGCCCCAGTTTAGACAGGGCCACAAAGGCAGATGGTGTGACTGAAGCCTACTGCTGTCTCTGTGAAGTCTGAAGGCCGCTGCTGGCATATTGGCTGTGTTCCATCAGACTATATGCTTTGTGAGAGGTCAAACATTGCCTCTCTCCTCTTCTCTGGATTAACCTCTTAAGAATATCCTCTCAGGCTGCGGGTGATGAATTGTGGTTTCCGCAGCTCAGTGGTCTCGGCTACCACTGCAACACTGCACAGTTTTCTGCTGCTGTTGTTATTGCAGTAGATCCTAGTATAGCACATTAATTAGTGGAAAAAAGGATAATGATGCATTTGTCACAGCGTAAATTAATGTATATGGCTTTTATGTAGATGCTAATAAAATTATCAGGATTTTAAAATGTTTTTTATGAGTTCATTATGGTTGATTAGGGGAAATGTACCAGACCTACTGGGCAATTAACCTTCTCTTGCATGTAGCACAGAGTCAAGCTATCATAAGCTTTCATAATGACTCTCCAGACCGTCCCTGTTAGATCTAATTAAACTCATTCACACTTTAGGCCTAGTGGGGAAATCTTATAAAATTTAAAATTGAATTTGGTAATCTTAGTTTTACCTTTTCAAAAAAAAGTCCACCGTAACCCAGTTATATCAATCCCAGAAGAATATCACATTACAGATGCCTTTGACTCATTTTCACATCTCCTGTGAAAAATGTGAGCTAAGGTATAATTTTCTTGAAATGCTCCGGTAAGGGAAGGCTAATAAAGCAGAACTAATGTGCAGCAGGAATTTTCTGTGATGCTTAAATGTGGATTAACCACCTGCAGACTTGGTCTTGCTTAATATTAGTTTGTATTGCTACATTGTAAAAGTTTTAGAGTTTCCCATTTATTTATAGACATTGTTGTGTTCACCAGACAAACATCAAATTTCCAAAAGTTCTAAAACATATCTAACAGCTAGCTAGCTAGATAACTAACAATGGTAATATCTTAACTTTAACTGGTTTTATTCAAATCCAAGGATACTAATTAGCATTGTTGAATTCAACTATAGTAAATACATTAAATTATACCAACAAAACAAGGGTTATACCTCTTTAAAGTAACAATTGAAGTTTATTTGCAAAAACAGATTATTGGAGAACATATGTTGTTTATCAATCAAACAACAGTTGGGTTGTTTTGGTTAATTAATGATAACTTAAATAAATATAGGTAACTTACAAAATTAAAGTTTACTGAAAGTATTTTTTTAGATATCAAAAGTTTTTTTTTTTTTTTAGACTATATGGTTGTGATTACAAGCAAAACAGGGAGCAGCTTTTCCCTCACCACTGTAACGTGCAGCTTTTGCAAGGTTCCATGAAAAAGTTCCAGCTTTTATTTTCCTTTCACAGGTTCATTAAGTTCGTCAAAATTATCCATCCTCGATCACTTTTAGTCAGCTTTGACGAAATTCCTCTCATAGTGCGTCTTTTCAAAGTGACTGGCCACCTTGTCACCTGGGGTCAGTTGCATAAACTTAGTGTAGACAGTTGCAAAGACCTAGTGTACCTCTGTGTCTTAAGAACTAGTTTGACCAACTAGCAGTTAACCAAGGGGTAATCAGTCTTATATTTTGGATTTAATCTAAGTTTATATGTAACCGAATTAAAAAAAAAAAATTGAACAGTCTTTCAAAAGTTAAGTTAGATGACTAACTTTTAAGCATAGTCTAAACCTTTTATGCGACCGGCCCCTGACCTGAATACAGCGCACTGATTCACTAAATGTGTTTAGGGTTCAGACTGCGCTATATATTGCAAACCCTGAAAAAACATACAGCACTACCAAATTTTGCTACTAATTTAGTGTTTTTTGTCTGTTTGATTACGTCATTAATTGATCTTTACCATACATCTCTGCCATATGTACATCAACTTGACATAGTCACTACTAGTAAGCTGCTACTAAGTATATAGTAAAAACTTTAATTTGCTGTAAATTTGCTTTGCAGCGATATGTATTGTGAAAAGCGCTATACAATTACAGCTGAATTGAATTTAATTGAATTGAATATGTGGAGAATAATGCACAACACCCAGTTCTTTTTTCTTTTCTTTTTTTTTTTTTTTTAAAGTGGCGTTTATCGGAATTTGCAAATGATCTCTTCAATTTCAAGTTAACAAGTTATGGCAGAATCATAACTGTCATGAAACCTCATAAATGACTGATCTGGAATACTCTACACAGGCAGAAAGTCTACACACTACTTATGATTAGCACTCTACACAGGTGACTCACATTTATTTATTTATTTATTTATTTGTTTATTTATGTTTTCACAAAATCTATTGACTAAATTGTTTTAACATAAGTCTTAATAAAGTTACAAACCCTTTAGAATAACCTTCATATTTGGAGAAATGCCTGTACGGTGTCTTCCTGCAAAGACAGGCAGGAAGCTGTCCAAGTTTTGGAACAGAGCATACTGTAAATGATACAGTGACTGACTTTTTCTCTTTCACTTTATTTATTTAAAAGACTGTGTGCAGTCTTTTATGTAATATAATTTTTTCTTCAAACTCAAATCTTTGCTTCACATATCAAAGAGACAAGCTAGATAAGTGTGTATATGAGATATAATTATCTCATTCCCTGTTGTGGTGTGTTTTTGCTACAGGAACGTCTGTTGCTGTCTCTGCTTCCTGCTCACATTGCCCGAGTGATGAAAGCTGAAATCATACAGAGACTACAGGGGCCGAAGTTTGGTCAGGTGGAAAACACCAACAACTTCCATAATTTATATGTACAACGTCACACCAACGTCAGGTGTGTTGATAATATAAATAAATTAATAAATGTGAGCATGTGATGGTGTCAATTTTTCATGTTGCGATAATCACTAAAGCTTTTGGTCACACTTTATCTTAAGTTCTCGCTGTTAACAAACCACTAACTACGACTTTTGCCTCAAACTCCTAATTTGCAGCTTATTAATAGTTAGTAAGGTAGTTGTTAAGTTCAGGTATGGGGTAGGATCAGGAATATGGTCATGCAGAATATGTGCTTTATAAGTAGCCTTCTAATAAACAGCCAATATGTTAATAGGCATGCTAATAAGTAACTAGTTAACTGTAATGTAGCGAGGGAGATGTGAAGCAGGCAGATCCAATTGCCAGCTTTTATTACAATGAGACAGAGACATAGTAAAAAAACAGGCAGGGTTGAAACAGTGGCAAACAGGTATATAAGAGCAAGACACAAGAGTAAACCGTGAGGCAGACGAGGGTCGATCAGGGACGAACGTTATCCAAGGGGCGAGGCAAACGGGTTATCCAAATAGGCAGGCTAGAGTTCATACGAGGGACGAGCAGAGTCCGAACGACAAGGCAAAGGGTAATATCCACGACGGGGGAAAGTCCAGGGCAGGCTGAAGGCAGACAAGACGATATACCAGGCTAGAAAACAAGACTCGGAAAAACTAACAAGAAACACGACTGAACAAGACTAGGAATTAACAAGGAGGCTCCATATGGCAGCTAACACACAGAGAGTGCTAAATACAGTCCAATACTCGGCCCAGAATAGTGGGAAGGGCCTCGTATTTATGCAGTTCATGATTGGCTGCAGCTGTGAGTGAGGTGAAACATGGGAAAGGTAGTCCGGCGTGTAGTGCAACAGTCTATGTAACGTGAAATGACAAGGCGACCTCTGGTGGCGAGCGGACTGGAGATCAGGACCAGATTCATGACATTAATAGTGCAAATTGTTCCCTAGTGTTACCAAGCTTTTATCACAGTATACGGTTTTATTACGATATTAACATAAATTGCAAAAAAAGTGTTGTCATAATACAGTATCACGAGTTTAATAACTTTTTTCCTTATAACAAAAAGAACTGAACATTTAAATACAATCAAGAAATACACACAAAACAATTTATAAAGGAAACAAATGTTTCAAATAGATTAAAGTACAAATGAATTATATTATATTGTCTGTTTGATTACGTCATTAATTGATCTTTACCGTACATCTCTGTCATATGTACATCAACTTGACATTCACCACTAAGCTACTACTAAATATATTGTAAAAACTTTAATTTGCTGTAAAGTTGCTTTGCAACGATATCTATTGTGAAAAGCACTATACAAATAAATCTGAACTGAATCTGAATTGAATTGAATTATAAAGAACAATAGGTAAAACTGTCTAAAATAAGGATTAGTTAAGCTTAGTTAATGAATTAACATTAGCACTGAGCAGTAGCTACATTTGTTGCATAAGTTACAAGAGAATTATTTTTGGTTTTAAACATTAGCAAACAATATCTAGGGCACGTTGTAGTCCAGATTAAAATGTAAAAAAGTCTAAAAAATAAATAGCCTATTATAAGTATTTAAGTATTTGGCGCTGTGATGAACACCATTGCAAATACAAAAGTCTGAATGGCTGTTTGAAACATTTAAATCCTGTTCAGAAACAGAAAGTAGTGCAGCTGTTTTGTTTACAGATTACTGGGGTAACGGTTGCATTTCTGCTGCATTTTATGTAATTTATGTAGGTTTGAACTTTTTTGACTCTTGCCATTTTGCTGTGCAGACAATTTGTATCCCTTCCATTTGGACTGTTTGTGACTAAACAAATTTAGCTGCCCCACCTGCCAATTTTTCATTTTTTTATTTTGGAGTGCCAAGATTATTGCTTGTTACTTGAGCTTTCATTCCCTGTGAGACAGCAGCATTAGCAGAAAATCTTTTTCTATGTATGTAATGCACTGCAATGAAAAGGTCAGAGATTTAAAAGAATACACAATAATTAAGCTACCCAAAGTGCCACACATTTAGACACACAGAAAGCCTGAGAAACGCAACATTCTGAGGGTCTTTTTCTTGCTGTGGTTTATTCTGTCATGGTCTAAGGGGAACTTTGCCATTATTCTGGCAAATATTCTGTCTTATATTCTGTTATTCTGTTGTTCTGTTGCATTGGAAATGAAACAACCCTGAAGCAATTAAACAGTGTCACGTGCATTAAAAAAAAAAAATAATAATAATTTAATTTTTATGTTCTCTTACAGTATTTTGTATGCTGATATTGTTGGATTTACCCGCTTGGCCAGCGATTGCTCACCTGGAGAGCTGGTCCATATGTTGAATGAGCTATTTGGCAAATTTGATCAGATTGCCAAGGTAAGATGAATCTCCTAAGTCTAGTGACTGGCATGTACTTCATTTATGTAAAGCTATAAGCTTTACCATTTTCTTTCTGGGTTGGAAAATATATTACTTTGTGAAACTCAAATCAAATGCTGTGGATAATTTCACTCTTATCAGGATGTTTTCTGGCTGTTGACATCCTTGATTGTTTCTGTGTGTTTCAGGAAAATGAATGTATGAGAATAAAAATTTTAGGGGACTGTTATTACTGTGTATCTGGCCTCCCAGAATCCTTGCCAAATCATGCCAAAAACTGTGTGAAGATGGGACTTGATATGTGTGAAGCTATTAAGTAAGTTCAGCCCCACATGTCTGCTATCAGTGGTTGTCAGCTGGTGTTTTTAATACTAATTTATACTAATACTACTAAATACTAATATTTGATCCAGTACATTTCATGGCTGGTAAATCTTACTTATAGTGTTGTAGTATATTTACATTTTGTTTACTTTAATACAATGCACAATTTTGGTAATTGAGGTCTGCAATCTGGGTTCTAGAGCAAAACCAATTTAGAACCTCCAGTCTAAACGTCTGTCAAACTCTACATTTAATCAATCTCAATATTACATCTGTTGTTTCTTTTAGATCTTAGCTGAAAGATTCTTTGCCTCTGATTAGCTTGAAAACATCTATCCTAGTTTCATAATTATTAGTTTCTGCAAACCTGTTCACGCTTTGTCTCTAAAGAACAACACTGCGAACACCTGGCTTTTTTGCGCCTTACCACAGGAGATTACAAAATGTATAATTTAAATCATCATTCTGTTTCTATTTACATCTTAACTTCAATTTGCATAAAATTGAGACCAGGATTTAAGCAAACTGTCTGTGCATTTGCTCTACTTCTGTGATATAATTTAGGAAGAGTCAGTCCAGCAGCAAAGCTTCTATTCCAGTTCCTATAATCCTCTGCGCAGAGGGGCAGATTGGTCTTGGCCCAGTGCTGCTGTGAAGGACATGATACCTGGCCATCCTGATAATGAGTCAGAGGCCTCAGAGGTCAGACGGTGGAAAATGACTTGTGCTGAGTCTAGACGAGAGAGCTGTCTTTCTCATATCTCTGCCTGTTCTGCAGAAGTCTGGAAGAAATTTCTCCATTAGTAGTTGCTGGCAAATTGTGGTGTTGGAAAACATGCTGTGAATTCCTGTTAAAAGATTGCAAGGGAACTCATCGTAATCACAGTGTTGTACAATAATGTATAATCAACCGAATAAAAAAGTGATTTTATGAAAATTCTATGAAAATGCTATATTGTATGTTTTGAGGACTCAGTCTGAGCCACAGTGTAGAAACACTAGAGTTTTAGTTCAAACCAAGTGCCAATAAATGATTTACAGATCAGCACCAATTTTTAAAAGATGAAAAAAAAAAAAAAAAAGAAAATTGTTAATTTTTCAGTCTCACATTTTTATAACTCCTTTTATTTTGTGGAAATGTCTGTGGAAACCAAAAGGAGACATTTAGAATAATATTCTCACTGCTGAGAACTTTTTTTTAATGTATTACAAAATCACATTGGCTGTTAAATTCAAACTGACTATCAGTTTTGCTATAGATCTTACCCTCTGCAACACTTTAGCGTAGGGAACAATCCTCACTATTAACTAGTTCCCTATCTGTCAGTCACTACGAGTTATGTCGTAATGACATTATGGGGATTACTTGGGAGCCCTGATCATCTCTGATTAAGAGAAAACGCCAATGAAAACTGGCTAGTGGATTTGCATAATGCGCCACTCCCCGTGCACACGGGTGTAAAGAGCGCAGGTGCATCCACTAAGATCAGATTTTTGCTCAGCGTGGTTGATGTTCACAAAGCCATTTCATCTCTGGAACTGTTCTGGTTGGCGTTACGTTGCGAACAGCGTTGTCCCTGCCTGCTGCGATTCCCCTGGACACTTCAACTAAAAGAGCAATTTCCTAAAAGAGCAATCACGGTCGGCTCGCATCTTTTTAAAGATGCCGTTCCGTCCGTATCCTCTTGGTTGTGGTTATTTCATGTCTTCCGAGGATGGACACAATTATCGTCTTCAGTGTCTGGGCATCCAACACGCTGAAGTGGCGCTTGTGGATGACTTATGCACCTGTTGTGGGCGGATGAGCATGACTTCATTGATCTCGCCTATCTTTTTTTAAAAAGACTGGCACCCTCTGCCGCCACCCGTTCCGGTCTCTCTGCCCCCCTCAGAACAGTGGCTGCCACCGAATTGTACCTGAAGTTGACAGCCATGCTTACCCGGGCAGCCATGAGCATTGGGCTGGAGGTCAACAAACCGCCCAGTCCCGAGCCCTCGTGGCTGGATTATTGTTTTTTTTTGGAGCGGGGCACGGCTCACAACAGTGGCCTGCTCCGGTGCCTTTCTTCCCGGAGATGCATGAGGAGCTGACAAAGTCGTGGACAGCCCCTTTTTATGGCCAGAAGCCGCTCATCTCCCTCCAGGATTAGTTAGGTGGTCACCTAAAGAATGCTTACTTTCATGTCTCGCTTCTCCCTTGCCCCCCCGTGTCTTTACAAAAGTCGTGGAGGGCACCCTTGCCCTGTTACGGGAAGTGAGCATCAGGATCTTCAACTATCTCAACGACTGGGTTATTATGGCCAGGTCACAAGAACAGTTGTGCAGTCACAGGGACCTGGTGCTTCGGCACCTCAGCCAGTTGGGGCTTCAGGTCAACTGGGAAAAGAGCAAACTCTCCCCTGTGCAGAGGATTTCTTTTCTCGGCGTGGAGTTGGACTTGGTGAGTATGACAGCTCGTCTCACCAACAAGCGTGCCCAGTGCAGTGCTGTTCTTCAGAGGCAGGACAGTGGTTCCGCTGAAACTGTTTTAGAGGCTTCTGGGACACATGGCATTTGAAGTCACAGTCACACTGCTTGGGTTGCTTCATATGAGACCACTTCAGCACTGATTACACTCCCAAGTCCCGAGATGGGCATGGCGCTGCGGTACACATCGTGTGAACATCACACCGATTTGTCGCCACTCCTTCAACCCCTGGTCGGACCTTGCTTTTCTACGGGCCAGGGTGCCCTTAGAATAAGTGTCCCGGCATGTTGTCGTCACGACAGATACCTCCAGTGCATGCTGGGGCGCTACATGCAAGGGGCAGCAACCTTGGGGCTCTGGACATGGCCTCGACTGCTTTGGCACATCAACTGCCTAAAGCTGTTGGCAGTGCATCTGGCCTTGCGGCAATTTTGGCCACTGCTGCAAGGCAAACACGTGTTGGTCCATACGGGCAACACTGCAGTTGTCTTGTACATGAACCGGCAGGGTGGTCTACGGTCACGTCGCATGTCACAGCTCTGGAACTCATGCTCCTCACGACAGCCCCTCCCTGGCGCAGGAAGGACCTTTCTCAGGGGCTTGGCACCACGTGGCACCCGTGAGATGTGAGTGGTCTGCCACAGGCAGTGGTGGACACCATCACTCAGGCTAGGGCTCCCTCTACGAGGTAAGCCTATGCACCGAAGTGGAGTCTGTTCGCAAGCTGGTGTTCTTCTCGCCGAGAAGACCCTCGAAGATGCATGATTAGAGTAGTGCTTTCTTTCTTGCAAGAAAAGTTGGAGTGTAGGCTGTCACCCTCCACCATCACCTGCTATCACAACACATCACGATGCAGTGGATGGCCGGTCCCTGGGAAAGCACGATCTCATCGTCAGGTTCCTGGTGCCCTCTTGGAATCTCTCTATCATCCTGTCTGTCCCTTTGAGCCGCTCGATTTAGTCGAGCTTAAGTTCTTGTCTATGAGGACAGCGCTCCTAACCGCACTCACTTCCATCAAGCATTTTTGGTAAGCGAAGAATGCCTTGTGTTTGGGCCGGTCTACAGTCACATTGTCCTGAGACCCCGCCCTGAATACGTGCCCAAGGTTCCCACTACGCCCTTCTGCGATCAGGTGGTGAACCTGCAAGCACTGCCTGTGGAGGAGGCAGATCCAGCCTTGGCATTGCTGTGTCCTATAACTGCGCATATACGTGGACTGCACCGCTTCAGAAGCTCTGATCTACAGAGGTCAGCAGAAAGGGAAGGCTGTCACCGAGCAGAGGTTGGCCCACTGGATAGTGGATGTCATCGCTTTGGCGTACCAATCCCAAGGCGAGCTGTGCCCCCTAGGGGTAAGGGTTCACTCTACTCGGAGTGTGGCTTCCTCCTATGTGTTGGCGCCTGCAGAGCTGTGGGCTGGGCGACACCAAACACTTTAGCAAGATTTTACAGTCTCCGCATTGAGACAGTTTCTTCCCATGTGTTGGGTAACAGGTAAGTGGCGGAAAGAACTGGCTGGTGTCATGCTTGCTGCGCCATTCCCCCTTACCTGGGGATATGAGCGCCTTTGTCCTCCTCCAGTTCAGTTTCCTGGACGGCGAACCCCGGTGGAGTATCCTTCAGCACTCCCGGCAGTCAAACTGGGCAGAGCAGGTTGTGGCATTTTCCATGAACCCCATAATGTTGTCACAACATAACTCGTAGTGACCAACAGATAGGGAATGTCTCGGTTATGTACGTATCCCTCATTCCCCGATGGAGGGAATGGAGACATTATGTCCACATGCCACAACCTTGAACCATCGCTGGTTGCCAGAAACACGTTCTCGGCTCCTCAGCATAAAACCTGATGAGTGAATGCACCTGCGCCTCTTTATACCCGTGTGTACGGGGAGTGTCGTATTATGCAAATCCATTAGCCAATTTTCATTGCCATTTTCTCTTAATCAGAGATGATCAGGGGTCCCAAGTAATCCCCATAATAATTCAGACTAATTACTAAAATGTGTACATTAATTTTTTTTTTTAACATTAATGATATCTGCAGTACATTTAAGCATAAGAAACACAGGGTCTACTTTTCTTGTGCTAAGTTGTGCTATGTACTTTTATAGTGCTTTTTTGGAACTTGAAATCCCTAGGTACTGCTTAAATTTGTTGCATAGAAAAGATCAGCTAGGACGTTCTGTTAAGCATCTTATTTTATGCTCTAAGGAAGCAAGTAAGTCATGGGTTTGGAACAACAGAATGAGTAAATGATTAATTTTCAATAGGATCATGCTCACCATTTTTGATGCATCTCTTGCAACTTGTGAACTGGAGTGATAAAAACAACATTCAAAAGGTCATGCCTTTTAAAAGGTCGAGGCCATGTCTCTTGTCTAAATGTGTTTCTAACTGTGTTATGGCATAAGGTTAAATCGATGCTCTGATGTGTGATGTGATGTGGTGTTATTTTCTTCCTTTTCTGTATAGGAAAGTGCGAGACGCCACCGGAGTGGACATTAACATGCGAGTGGGTGTTCACTCTGGAAATGTTCTCTGTGGTGTGATTGGCCTCCAGAAATGGCAATATGATGTCTGGTCACATGATGTGACTTTAGCTAATCACATGGAAGCAGGTGGTGTACCTGGGTAAGCCACTGTGGGTTTTTTATTTAACTATATGCTTAATTTTTTATTACAATTATTCATAATTATAATATGCATTTTCAGTTTGTAGAAGATGTGAAATTGTTGAGAATCTGGTGAGAAAAACAATAGTAATTGCAAGTTCTTGATGAATAGACGAGTCCACATCACCTCAGTGACTCTAGAGCACTTGAATGGGGCATATAAGGTGGAAGATGGAGATGGCCAGGAACGTGATCCTTATCTAAAAGAGCATGGAGTTGTAACCTACTTAGTGATCAACCCAAAGGTATGAAGAACAAATGAACAGTTGCTTTTGTTTTCTTCAAGTCTAAAGCTTTTTTTTTTTTTTATCCAAATCCTAGCCATTATTGCCAATGCTACTGTCATTACAAGATCTTGTGGCAATATGTATCATGTTGCTAAGTTGTCCAAAGTACTTGCTAAATGCAGCTGAATAGGTTTAGTGAAGACTGTGGTCTGTTTTGCAGGCAGAAAGAAAAAGTCCTCAGCACTACTACAGACCCAGACATACCATGGATGGGGCTAAAATGAGAGCTTCAGTGAGGATGACCAGATACCTGGAGTCATGGGGTGCAGCCAAGCCTTTTGCCAACCTTCACCACAGAGACAGCATGACCAATGAGAATGGAAAAATCAACACTGCTGTGAGGATTCTTATGGGACACTATGAATTTTACAATAGTGGTTCAATTGATTTTTAAAATATATTAAAATTAACAGCTGACACTGTGAAAAATGCATAAAAACAGCAGAAGAAAACCTGTGTAAACACTTGCTAAAATGAACATACAAGGAAGGTAAATCAACCTGTGATGTTAATTGTAAAAAAAATAGTTTACTATTCTAACAGTGCACAATTAATTAGTTAGAATTATATATAAGACTTACTAGTTCAAGACCCACCATTCCCACAGGCAAATGTAGTATGTGTACATATATTACATTTCCACATACAAAATAGATTGTCATATAAATTAAAAATATATGAAACCTATTAGAAGTTGGAACAATTTAATATATTAACAGATATATCTAGCCCATATAAATACGCATTTATCTATGTGTAATGCATTTTTGGTCATATGTCATGTACATGTATGTCCATCCTAAATCAAGTAGATTTTCTATAAGTAAATATAAAAGATGTATTTAAAAATTATTACAAAAACATATATGAACAGCTTTTGTTCTTGTGACTCTTGCGACTGCCAAAATTACTCACCACCTACTCTTTTCTTATTAACAGGATGTCCCCATGGGCCAGTACCACTTTCAGAGGCGTTCAGAGAGGTGATTTAACTTCAGTGTCTTTTTCCAACAGTAACATTTTTTGAGCCTGCTAAAGGGCAGTTATGCTACAGCAGGTGATATATTTCATCTGTTTTAAATCGTAGTGATTATATAAACAAGGTATCTTAGGAGGCACATACTTACATACTTGAGTAACCTTCAAGTTGGAACCTTTTTGTCATAGTATTGAAATACAGTATGATGAATGTGTATAGAATTAATTGAAATGGTAAAGATATTTCATGTTTATGAATGCATGCCATAGAGCCTCTTAGACAGAGTCATTAATAAGTCAGTGTCCTCCTCAGAACAAAATCTCAGAAGAAACGTTTTGAGGAGGAACTAAATGAGAGGATGATCCGAACTTTTGATGGCATCAATTCTCAAAAGTAGGTCATCTCATTTATCTGTTTTATTTGCCCATGTTGTTGAATGTTCCAGTTCTTTGTTAGTTTGTTTTATCCGTCTGTATCTTTTTAGACAATGGCTCAAATCAGAGGACATACAGAGAATATCTTTGTTTTTCCACAATAAAACATTGGAAAAGGAGGTAAGCGCTGATACTTTGTAAGCTAAAGTTAATTTGAATTAGAGTCATCCATAGTTTAATAATACATCACCATATCAATAATTGAAATGTAAACATATTTGTTGTCACCCACGATAAGACAGAATGAGACAACTCACTTAACCAAAAAAAATAATAATAATAAATAAATAAATAAATAAATAGTTAGATGCTCCATGAGAACAGTGTGTCCTTTCTCTGCAGTATAGAGCAACGACCCTGCCGGCCTTTAAATATTACGTCACCTGTGCCTGCTTGATATTCTTCTGCATTTTCATTGTACAGATCTTGGTTCTGCCAAAGTAAGTTTGTTCATCTTCTGCACCTGTTTCTCAGTGCACGACAACACAGGAGATGTCATAGAAGGGTTTAAACAAAGCAATTTGTATGAAAATACATTTTTTTTTAATTTAATTTGACATAGAATTATCAATTTCTTCTGACTTGGGTTTCTTTCTTTTACAAAAGGTCTTTATTTAAGTCTTCACTGTAGTGAACTGGAGCTGTCAGGATGAATTTGTTAAATCAGAGCTGGAGATGTCAGAACAAATTTGTGAGCAAGAACATCTTTTCTCACTTTTTTCCATTTGTGATTTAAAACACCATGTGCTCTCTGTCTATTTCAGAACTGCAATATTGGGAATATCATTTGGAATGTCTTTCCTAATTCTGTCTGTGATTCTGCTCATTTGCTTCATTGGGCATTTCTTGGTAAGTGCCAGTGGAATCTAGTGTTTGTTTTAAAAATAATTTTAGCACTATTTTAGCAAAAGCCAATCATTCTTACTTGAAGTAACCCACGGGTTAATATGTCATGGCCATACAAAAACAAGTGATTCGATAGATTCACCACTGTTAAACACACTTCTTTTTCACAAGGGTAGAGCAGTGATTCTCAACTAGTTTTGCCATATTTTACTTTGGACAAAAATGTAAATCGTGTTTAATGCAGTTTGGATTGATTTGCTTTTGCCTAAATAAGTTTGCTAAATTAGTTTGGAAAAGATTTTCTCTTCCCTTTTTAAACTTGATAAATACATTTAATTTATGATCCTAACTTCTCACACTTGTATGGTTAATTGATTTAACACACATTATCCAAGAAAACAAATCACCCACCCATTTTTCAGTCACAACCCACCAATTGAGAACAGCTGGTGCAGAACAAATATATGTCACTGATAAATTCTTCATTTGTTGGTAATGCAAAGACTAGATGAAGTAATCTAGAAACAATATATCATTCTTTATATATTAGACATAAGCCCAGATAATCTTAAAATCTAGTTGATCTTGGTTCTTACAGTGTCAAGTAACATTATAACAGAGTTTAAAGTTTGATGTTGTACAGGTTGATGCTGAGGTCATGTTAACTGTGTAAATTTTGGAATGTCTCATGCTTCTTTAGTACTGTGATAGCTATTTTGTCTCAGCTCATAAGTAGCTTTATTTATTATTATTCCCTGAAAGCATCAACCACAGTAAGATTTCCCAAATGCACAAGAAAAGAAAACTGGTGCGTGAAATTAAGTGATTCATGTGTTTATTCTCCACCATGACCTTGTGATAACAGTCTGATGAGGATGTGTTATACAGATGTCCCAAAGCATATCACTATAATACAATTCATCCAACCAGTCATTCAGTGTTGCATTAATGTAATATATGTTCTATTGTGTATTTAAATTATTTTATAATAATAAATTATACTGAAGACAAATGAGTTCAGAGACATTTTTTCTGGTCATCTTTTTTATTTAAAAAAATCAATTCATTTTTTTATTCGTGTTGACCAACAATAGCATTGCGATAAGACGGCCTCCGCATCTTGGCTCTGGATCCTTAGATCCTCAGGAATCATCGCCAACAAGCCCTGGCCACGCATCACCCTCACCATGGCAACCACAGCCCTCATCCTGATCATGGCTGTCTTCAATATGGTATGTCAACCACAATGATCCAGGAAATTTCATATGAATACTTTTGTGCTTATGGTCATACAAATAAGACACTGAGATGCTCTCTAATTGCATCACACACATTACATTAGGGTTCTTGACCACAGTGGTGTGACATGCGTTATTGCAGAGTTTCTTGGCAGAGATCTGTGTCCATCTGCGCCCTGGCTGCAGAGGGCTGTTTGGCCTCCAGATTTGGCCATTTCACTTGTGGCATATGTCACTGTTTGTAAACAAACATGAAACAAATTTGTCGATTTCAATCTTGTATTTTTCTGTATTTTTCATCTAGGTGGAAAATAATAATAAAAATAAGTAGGATTCTCACCTCACGTGTGAGAATTGTACATGTATATAATTTAAATGAAGTGAACGTCACTCTGATGTAACTGCGATAATTGTTGACAACACTTTTAAAATTCTTTTATATTGTGTATTTCTTCACATATATATATATATATATATATATATATATATAAATTTTAATCATCTCTTGCAGTTCTTTGTAGAAGATAATCTAACATCCACAGATGCTGTTTATAATGCATCAAATGAAACACTTCTTCAGCCTGATGGACATCCCATATCTTATCTGGACAAGAACACATTCTACCTTCCTGTGAGTTAACTATAGTGTTGTTTATATGTTAAAAGCTCTTCAGATGGACCTTTAGACTGTAAATGTGAAGAGTAAATGTGGAAATTATCTAGTACAGAGGTCTCCAAACTCAGTCCTGGGGGGCCGGTGTCCTTGCAGAGTTTAGCTCCAACTTGCCTCAATACACCTGCCTGGAACTTTCTAGCCAAAGCCAATAGATGGCAAGCCTTTGGCAACCTTTTGCCAAAAAAGTGTAACGGCTAAAGCTTATGCTTCTGGTTTGGAAAAGGTGACCAGAGGCCGTTTTCTTTGAATGGATGTCAGTGGAGTAGACTATGCTGAATAAGCAGCTATTTAGAGGAAACAGGTTATCATTTAATGAATCGAACACCTATTGGGCTAATTTTCAAAATGTTTTACATTACATTTACATCACATTTAAACATTTAGCAGACGCTTTTGTCCAAAGCGACTTACAAAAGAGGACAATGGAAGCAATGAAAATCAACAAAACAGCAATAACATGCAAGTGCTATGACAAGTCTCAGTTAGCCTAACACAGTACACGTAGCAATGGTTTATTTTAATTATATAATAAATAAGAAAACAGTTAGAATAGAAAAAGAAAAAGTGTTAGAGGCCTTACAAAAAGAACAGAAAAGCTTTTTTTTTTTAGTTTTTTATTTATTTATTTATTTTAAGAAAGCAAGCAGTAAGTAAATGAATAGAGTAAAAGGGTAAGTTTTTTTTTTTTAAAGAACAGAATTAGAATAGAGAATGATAGAGTTAAAGGGTAAAATAAAGATGGAAGAGGTGTGTTTTTAGCCAATTCCTGAAGATAGCTAAGGACTCAGTTCAGACTGAGTTGGGCAGGTCATTCCACCAGGAGGGCACATTTAATGTAAAAGTCCGGAAAAGTGATTTTCTGCCTTTTTGGGATGGCACAATAATGCGTCGTTCACTCGCAGAACACACGTTTCTAGAGGGCTGAAGTAATGAATTTAGGTAAAGGGGTGCAGAGCCAGTGGTGGTTTTGTAGGCAAATGCCTTAAACTTTATGCGAGCAGCTATTGATAGCCAGTGAATACTGATGAAGAGAGGTGTGACATGCTGTCTTTTCAGCTCATTAAAAAATTATTCTTGCAGCCATATTCTGGATTAGTAGTAAAGGTTTGATAGAACTGGCTGGAAGACCTGCCGGAAGAGCATTGCAGTAGTCCAGCCTGGACAGAACGAGCTTGAAAAAGGAGTTGTGAAGCATGATCTGAAAGAAAGGGCCTGATCTTCCTGATGCTGAATAAAGCTATTCTGCAGGACCGGGCAGTTTTAGCAATGTGGTCTGAGAAAGTCTGATCATCAATCACAACTCCAAGGTTTCTGGCTGTTTTCGAAGGAGTTATGGTTGATGTGTCTAGCTGGATGGTGAAATTGTGATGAAATGATGGGTTTGATGGAACCTCAAGCAGTTCTGTCTTGGAAAGGTTGAGCTGAAGGTGATGGTCCTTCATCCAGCAGGAAAATGTCTCTTAGACAGCTGAGATCCAAGCAGCTATCATCAGATTACCAGGATGGAATGAAAGGTAGAGCTGAGTGTCATCGGCATAGCAGTGATATGAAAAGGCTTTTTTTTTTTTTGAATGACAGAACCTAGTGATGCCATGTAGACAGAGAACAGAAGTGGTCCAAGAACTGAGCCCTGAGGTACCACAGTAGCTAGATGTTGCGACTTAGATACCTCACCTCTCCAAGATACCTTGAAGGACCTGTCTGAGAGGTACGATTAAAACCACTGGAGTGCAGTTCCTGCGATGACCTTTGCCAATAGGGTTGGCAGGCAAAAATGGTGGTTAACTGTGTCAAAAGCAATGGACAGATCCAGCAAGATAAGTATTGAAGATTTGGAAACCGCTCTTGCCAGTCTTAGTGCTTCAACAACTGAAAGCAAGGCAGTCTCAGTTGAATGTCCACTTCTAAAACCAGACCTTGGTTGAACACAGTTCATTTAAGTGTTTTTGCAATGAAAGGAAGAAGGGAAACTGGTCTGTAGTTCTCAAATAGAGATGGGTTAAAGATCGGTTTCTTAAGTAGAGGGGTTATACAGGCTTGTTTAAATGCTGAGGGAAATGGCTTGAAGAAGATGAGATGGAATAGGATCAAGCGGACAAATAGTAGGATGATTAGAAAGGATGCATTTGGAGACTTCTGCCTCAGAGAGTGAAGAGAAGGATGTGAATGAGTGTATGTTTGCTGGTAAGATGTGCTTGGCAGATTGTGGTATGGAAAATTGTGCACTGATGGTTTTGATTTTATTAATGAAGAATGTTGCAAAGTTGTCAGCTGTTAGAGTTGATAAATGAGGGGGAGGAGGAGGACAAAGGAGGGAGGAAAATTTTTTAAAGAGCATACACTAAAGTCTTTTTTGAGTTTACTCTGAAAAAATGCGATTTTATAATAGAAGTCACTGACTTTTTGCAACAGGTGGGATTTAGATTCCGCCACTTTCCATTGATTCCTATGGTATCCCCAGGATTGTGTGTCGCACAACTCTGAACTAAAATTCTATGACGTCAAGGCTGTAATGTGATTGGTTATCATGGCACACTTTAAGATTTGATGATAAGATTTTTATGATTTAACTTGACGGTTACGCTTTCTCCGATAGTAAGGAATACAGACCCTCTCATCTCCCAATAGTAAGAAAACCTCTGTTCTAGCATGCCTAGTAAGACCTTGATTAGCTGGTTCAGGTGTGTTTAATTAGGGTTGGAGCTAAACTCTGCACGACACCGCCTCTCCAGGATTAAGTTTGTAGACCCCCAATCTAGTATGTTTTTGACCAGCATTATACGTAACACATGAAATAACATTCATTATGATTTCATGATTAATGCTGCTTAACCCAGTTTTTAAAATAGGGATATAATTACCTAATTACACAACGCTGAAATATTTCTAATATACAACATTATCTTTCTTTTTCTCATTTACTTTTGTTTCATACACTTTGGAAAGATGTTTTTTTTTTTTTATTGGTAATACATGCAAGAGTCACAGTCTAACAGACAAATGCAGTTTAGCTTGAAAAACAGTCCTTAACCACATAAATTCAAAGTATTACATAGTGATTACTGTTTAAAAAGTTGCATAGCTTTTAGTAGATAGAGAATAGCTGACTGATTTTCTTTTGATGTATGAATGTTTTATCACCATCACCCTGATTCAAATATAGTTTGTTTAGTATAAACATAAGTGTTTTTTTTTTTACAGTCAGAACACAATATTTATGATTTCTGTTTTTCTGCGGTTAGTATTTTATCTATAGTTGCATTCTGGGCCTGATTTCCTGCTCGGTGTTTCTGAGGATCAACTATGAGCTCAAGATGCTCATCATGCTAACAGCCGTGGTGCTCTACAGCGTCATCATACTTCAAACACATGCACCACTGCTGGACGAGTACAGTAAATTCCTCTACAAAACAGAGATCCTGGATAGGTGAGAACTTTTTATATACACTGGTCAGAATTATGTAGGAACTAGTATACTAATATGTGATTAGGCATTGACATTAATAGAAAGTTGGTTCTTCCTGTACTTCTAAATATAACACCTTCCATTACTCTGGGAAATCAGCTGGACCATGGCTGTATGGATTTTCAGACAAAAGAATTGTGCAGTCAGCATTTAAATCCTCAGTGGGGTTCAGGTCTATGTTTTTTTTTTTTTTTTAAGTCACCCATGTCCAGCAAACCAAAAACAGTTCTCCACAAACTGCTGCCGCAATGTGCAAAGCACACATTAATTCAGATGTCATTGTATGTTGTATCAGATTTGTTTTTATTGAATTTAATAAAATCTGAAGAACCCATTAGTGCAAGGTTGGAATGTTTCTTTGTAAAGGCCTCTTCAAACCAGCAGAACTGAGTGTCCACATACTTCTGGCCAAATGTATCAACTTCAACATTAAATCCAGTATATTAACAGTAAGCTTATGGTGTATGCAAATAGCTAGTCAAATGTGTTAATCATAGGTAACCATGTGTACACCTTAAACCATCAGATTTATAAATGATGACAGGATTTTTAGTGTCAATCAGTTCATACAATAATCCAAAAACTCTTGCTATGTTTTGCTCATTTGTCCCAAAACTAGCACAACAAAAGAAAATTTGGAATCGCTTCATGCACAACATTTTTCTGAGGATTACAGATTTTGTTCTAGAAATCAGAGCTGGATGTTGAAAATAAATCACTGAACCAGCACAGACATTTCCTGCTAATTGACAGCTGGGGTGGACATGGTCTGCTGGTCATCCTGGGCTACAGATGACATGATTTGTTACAAAAAACAGTGATGCTGACAAGTCTTATATCTCTCTCTGTCTCTCGTCAAAACAAGGCCAGGAGTTCTGAAAGACTTGAAAACTATGGGCTCTGTGTCTCTCTTTATATTCTTCGTCACCCTGCTTGTTCTAGCTAGACAGGTGAGTGTTCTTTTTTTAAAGCCAATTACATTTGCTTATTTATAGAATATACCAACTGGTGAAATGGTAATCATTATGTTATTTGCATATTGTATGCATGGCATGCAAATTCACTGTAAGAAGAAATGTTGATGCTACTATGAATGCATAAATTAGTTAAAAATATCTGTTCTTTATTGAATTTAAATAGGACCACAATAAGCTTATAAACAAATACATATGGTTGTTAAGAAGCTTTATCTATTAATTGAAAATGTAAACACATTTCATATTTTTTTAAATGAAAATATATTTTGATTGTCAGTATATAATAGGCAAGTCATATGCTGGTACATTATAAAAGGTTTTTAGACATTGTTTTGTAGTTTATAGATATTTATTATGACTAGATGTGGTCCTCTAAGAAATGGCAGCCAATAACGACTACATAATATACTTCAAAGTAGTGAATATTTAGAAGAACCTCTTTCTTGTGCACAACATATATCATGTTCATCAAATAAAACTGTGTGAATTAAGATTAAGAATTAAGATTCATTACGGATGGAATCCAGAAAGGGTACTGAACACAAGACATTAGATGTATTGAAAAAAAAAAATTTTTTTGTTTGTTGCTATTTGTCTATTGTTGTGACAATTTTATGACCAATTTCTGTAGAAATTGAGGTAAATCCTGCTGATCTAAGATCCAACTGTTTAGGTAATTTTCACCATCTGTTTGTCCACTGGTAATTTGTTGTTTGTTGATTATTTTGACTCTTTTTATAAGACATTGATACTTCTATTTAGGAAAGATATATTTAATTGTTAAAAAATTGCAGTAAAGACAATGTTTCCCCCACTAAATACATATAAAGAATCTGTGACTCTGAAGACAAGTATTGGTGGCTTAAAACTGAGATTAACCTTTCCTAGAAAAAAAGAAAAAAAAAAAAATGTCACAGATGATGCAGAAAAGCATTGTGTATTCTATTGTATTGTATTGTATATATGTTGTGTGATGAGAATAGGACTTTCTTTTATGAAATGGTCTGTGTGTGTAACTGAAATAGTGCTGTGACCTCCAGTCTCTTTACCTCTGTGTCCTCTTGTAACAGAATGAATATTACTGTAGGTTGGATTTCCTGTGGAAGAACAAGTTCAAGAAAGAATGTGAGGAGATAGAAACCATGGAGAATCTTAATCGTGTTCTGCTGGAAAACGTACTGCCAGCCCATGTAGCAGAGCACTTTCTGGCCAGAAACTGGAAGAATGAGGTAAGAAGAATGTAGATGGAAAGGACAACTAAAAATCTACCCTATACTGCAATTTGTGTACTGTTTCAAAGGTATGCATCCCAAATTCACATGGTGAAATAGTATGAGCTTCCATACTTCAAGCTACCACAATATTTTTGTACTTGAAGGATTATAGGATATTATTTTAATAAGATTAAACATAACTTGAATTCAGATGCTTGGAAGTGCTTGGCCACTGACAGTTGTTGTTTTCTTCAGTTTAAATTAAAGCTTTGAAGAAAAACCTGTAACTTTTAAATAATGCTGTCTGTTTCAAAGTCAGTCCTTGATATTTATGGCTGAGCTTCCTTTTCCTTTGTGAATGACAGGATCTGTATCACCAATCATATGACCTGGTGTGTGTGATGTTTGCTTCTATCCCGGACTTCAAAGAGTTCTACACAGAATCAGATGTAAACAAGGAGGGTCTTGAGTGCCTCAGACTACTCAACGAAATCATTGCAGACTTTGATGAGGTAACATATTGCTTCTTCAGGTACTTTGTAGGGGAAAAAAAAGAAAGTTATGTTTCCTTTTTTATTCTAACTTTTTCCCCCACTGAAGTCTAATTTGAACTCACTGCAATGTGCAAATTCTGCTTGCTTGCTATGAAATTGCATTCGCCCATGAAATTCATCTTATTACGCCAAAAAGAAATGTTATTACCATGATGCAGTCCTTTTTCACAAAACAGTTTTGATGGTTTGTTTGATGTTAACTATGCTATGGTTATGTTGTCTTTCCTGTGTAGTTGCTCTCTAAGCCAAAGTTTAGTGGAGTGGAGAAGATAAAGACCATTGGAAGCACATATATGGCAGCTACTGGGCTTAATGCCACACCAGGACCAGAATATATGCAGGTACTAGGATCTATCATCTGTAAAATTATACACATTTTTCAAGGGAATAAAATACAGTTTGCACCCTGATTATTTATTTATTTAGTTAGGCTTGCTGTACTTTAATTAATCATAAATAATAATTCCTTTTAATTCTTGTAAAATTATGGTCCAACCCAACCCTTGAATAAAGATATTTCTTTTTCTTTCTTTCTTTCTTTCTTTCTTTCTTTCTTTCTTTCTTTATTCATGTTTATAGGAGCATGACAGGCAGTACATGCACATTGGTACCATGGTGGAGTTTGCCTTTGCACTGGTGGGAAAGCTTGATGTCATCAATAAACATTCCTTCAATGACTTCAAACTCAGAGTGGGTGAGTGAAAAGTCAAAAGATTAAATAGCTGCAAGCAAGGATTGTCATGGTCCAAGCATAAACTGCTCACATAGATGATACGGTGATGCAGTGGCCACGTCTCTTTTCAAAGATAATCTTCAATCTTAATAATCAAAAATTGTATCTTCATTTCAGTTGGACAGCAATACATATTTTTTTTTTCAGTGTCATTAAGATATTTACAAATGAATGTAACATTTACTGACCTATAGGCACTTTGGAGATTTGCTACCAGCTGATTATATAATATGATTATATAAAACTATGAATTTCTATCATTCCCATTTATACAAATGGCTAGAAATTGCATTGTAAGTAAACAGCATTCATGAAAAATTTGGCATATTACAAAAACCTGTATATCACCATCTACAGGCATTAATCATGGACCTGTGATAGCTGGGGTGATTGGAGCTCAGAAGCCCCAGTATGACATCTGGGGCAACACAGTGAATGTAGCAAGCAGAATGGACAGTACAGGAGTGCTGGGAAAAATACAAGTAAGATTATAATTATTGTCAACTGTACAG
Organism: Labeo catla; assembly: GCA_012976165.1. Classification (NCBI taxonomy): domain Eukaryota; kingdom Metazoa; phylum Chordata; class Actinopteri; order Cypriniformes; family Cyprinidae; genus Labeo; species Labeo catla. The sequence continues at coordinate 468,167 of VONZ01000498.1, read as the reverse complement.
AACCATTGTTTGCTTCCTTTAAATTGTCTCAGATCCTTTACATAGATGTTTGATTACAGTTAAAGTAACACTCCATGTAAAACCATTGCAATTCTAGTTGGAAGAATGCTCATGCTTTGAATAATGTGCAATGCAATGACTCATTAATCCATTTAATTCCTTTGTGTGCTTATGTTTGCAGGTTACAGAAGAGACGAGTCGTATCTTGCAGACATTAGGCTACATGTGCTCATGCAGAGGAATTATAAATGTAAAAGGGAAAGGAGAGCTTAAAACATACTTTGTCCACACTGAGATGAGCCGGACTTTATCCCAGGGGAATGTAATGCCATGAATCATAGCAACAAACGTGCAATGAACTGCAGACATCCACAAACGGGGATAAAAGAGACATTTGTAAATAACTGCGCCTAGTCTTTAGATGCACGAAGTACTGGATGTATTGAAAGTGATACCATTTCTACTGTATCTCATAGGCAGGGTTTGTGCACAGGGTACTACTGTAAGTATGGTAGCAATTATTTTGTAAGAAAATCAAATATAACAAAACGTTTTTTGATGTTTTAATGCCATTGTTTTTCTTTCTTTTTCTTTTTTTAAAAAAAAAAACTTCATTAAACTTTATATGTACTTGTCTTTCTGAGGGCATCTTTATTTTTAAGAGTTTTTGATATACTGTAGTTACAGATTAGAGGAATAAGCTAGTACTTAAACATTTCTGTGTTGTGTCACTGACATGCTGTGCATGATATGTGTCACATATTTACACTACGGGCATATACAGTAGATGTAGATTTGGACAGCAGGGGCATATCCCTATGAGAGTTGTGAATGCAATATGGTATTCTATGTTTGTACAGTATGTCTGTTTCATGTATTCATTCATAAAAAAAATACCCTTTTTACATATTTCATTAACATAACGTGTATTGTCAAGTTGCGCTTTGCGACCTCTGTGCACACCTTCTTTGAACTTTAGTGCTGGACCACTGCCATCAAGTCCTGGGAGGTGTTTATACTTTTTCTGTTGCATTATTCACAAGTGGAAAAAAATATCAGCTAAAATAGCAGTAAAACTAACACGTTAGTAACATATATGGTATGTTAGCATAACATAGTATGTTAGGATAACAAAATTTACGGTATTTACTAGTTGCATAGTGTCATCTCAGTTTGTAGCATTTATTTAAACTGAGACAAATCTGCTATTATTTTAATCTCCAATCTGCTATTTATCAGTTTAGATAGTTTTTTTTTTAAATGCTTCGCTAATAGAAGACATTAACAAGTTTTAAATTCAATTTGCACAGAACACTGCATTACAATGTGCTATTCTGTGACATTAGCAATGTAATTTACACCATTTACTTTTATGAGTTTTAATGAGAAACCACAAGAAACAGGTAAATAAAGATTGACAATTGATGTTTAAAGGGGTCATCGGCAAAGTTCACTTTGACATGTTGTACATTAAAGTGTGTTGGTAGTTTATGTACACATCTACCCTATAAAGATAAAATCCATGCAGTGGTTTTTAATTAATATATAAAAATAATATCCCATTTTTCAAATCGTGGCGTCACACCAACAGAGGCCGCTCCAACAATAGTTGATTGACATGAGCATCTTACCTCAGACCCACCTAAATCAGCTGTAACAGTCCGACCTCCATTGTTTCGATGCAGGAGCAGGGATGTAAATTAGACAAGAATACCTCTGATTGAGCGATTGAGGTGTTGTGTTGCTGGATGTATTAATGAGCATAGTGGTCGTCATTTACTCCCGACATCTGAGCCCCTGAAGATGCAGTGGATTATGTTTGTTTGTGAAGGGAATGCGCCTCCCGATCTACATATATCCGTCTATGTTCACGCGAATCATTCGTAATCCAGCTTTACTTACAGCAGAAGTGAATATAAGGTTTTTTTTATGAATCTTTGCGATCGCCTTTCCTAATAACATGCTAGTTAGCAAGTTTAGCCGCTAAACGTGGCTAAATGCAGCTGAAGTAAACAGGCTCGTCACTCCACAAAGAGAAGAGAGAAGAGAAGCAACCTTGACCAGAACAGGATGATTTTTGCAGAGCTGATTTTGCCAAGGTAAAAAAAGGTGTTATTTACATTATCATTGAGAAATTTTAACCAAAGCATGTTATAGACTTTTCATTAAGACCCTAAAGAATCATATCAACTTGTGGAAAATGGGCATCCGATGACCTCTTTAATGTTCAGAAGTTACTGTTTTAAGAAATGTAAAGCATTTTGGGTCGTTGATGCGTCTTGTGTTTTATGAGAGATGTGTGTGGAGGGAGGGAAATGTATCTCTAAATGTCTGAATGTGTTTCATCTATTTGCCCACAGTGTTTTGAACTATACTGTATAGCTGTGTCTTGCGGTCAGGGCTGTCCCAAGCATGGTTGCAATGTGCCCATTGTCAAACTTCAAAATTAGATATTTTAATTTTTAAAAAACGCCATTATTTTATTTGAAAAAGTTAAGAATTTTATTTTATTGACAAAACATTTTTGTTTGTTGTGTATATTTTTTTTCATTATATCAGATAATTTTAAGCTGTCATATGGTCATGTTACAATGTGCCCCTCGCATGTTACAATATACCCCCACCTTTGGGGCATGTTGTCATATTTCACTTTCTTTTGAGGTAAATAACGAAAAACGTATACACTGTAATTATGAAACAAAGCAACATATTTGTACTAGACAAGTGTAAAATTAATGTGGATAAAAAATTATACTCTGAGCCCCATGTGGATTTACACAAACTGAGAAATTCAAAAAGTGTTAGGTTGTGCCCCACACTCCCCTAGTAGATTATGTACAAGAGGTTTTTCAGCAAAGTTGTGATCATATAGAAAATTTAGAGAGCTTTGAAATTTGTGTTTCAAATATGCTACAGTAAACTTTATAGAGTTATGGTGGTGGTGTGTCTCTGGTTCTAAAGTGTGAGCAATTACTGTTTTCACTTTAGAAGTTAATCACAAGATTAATTCCTTTTCCATCATAAGCAGGGTCACAAGAATCTCAGACCATAAGCAGGAAAACGCCCTGGACAGATGGCTAGTCCCTTACAGGCATTGTGGGAGAAACTGAAGAACCTATAGAAACCTATGACAACAAAGATCATGCAATTTCAACACAGAAAGGGCTCAGTCAGGACTCAATGTTATAATTCGAAATCAAATTGCAATGAGAAATGACAAAATTTAAATGATAAAATGAGAGATATACAATACCATTTATTTCAAGAAATCAAATTTGTAAACTGTCTTTACAAATATTAAAACCATCATACAAATAATAATAATAATAATAATAATAATAATAAAACCTTACATTTCTGGATTCTATTTCCCTGGGGCCTGTACCACAAAGCCATAGTAATTTAAACCAATCAGCTGAGCACCATGACATCTCTAATGAAGTCATTCCCCGTCTCTGGGGAATTCAAATTAAAGCAGACTTCACAGAGAAATTGTTTGGAAGATGGACAAAAAGGCATTCTTCATAAATGAGCATTCAAGAGATTTAGATTTTTTATCAGATGATGGCTCACTTTTTGTCACAATTGTAAGTCACACTTTAAAAATGTAGTATTGAATTGTGTTTAACTTCAAGTGATATTTTTGTACTTAGTATTTATATGCTGCTGTGTCTTGGAGTTAGTGTGACATCTATAATAATAATTCTGTGATGCTGTTGATCTTTTGATGTTTGAAAATTTACATTTTAAACAAACATACAGATTTTTTAATACATATATTTTTTCTTGTGCTATATAAATTTGCTTGCACATTTTTCATATTTCATGTGACTGGATGTTTGCAGCAAATGTCTCACTTTCTAAACAATTACAAACTCAGTAACAATTTTGGCAACTTGCAATCAATCCAGTAAGTTAAGCCTTAAATATGTTTCTCTTTGTGGTACATGCCCATGTTCTCAAACTTGCTTGATGTTTTCTTTTCAGTGCTAGTATGATATTTGTCAAAAAAGAAGAAAAAAAAAAAAAATTGGGGTGACTCACATATGTCCACGCTTGTTTGGGTCAGATGGAAAATAACTCTGAATCTTTAAAGGTGCAATTCTGACATTAAAGGTGCAATAGGTGATTGTCTTCAGAAACATTTTTTGTTATGCTGGTTGAAATGCTTTTCACATCCCGATAGCAATCATTAAGTGTAGTGGTCAAATTGTATTTATGTGTGTTTATATATATCTGTGGAAGGCGTAGGACCAAGAAATATTCGTCCAATCAAAACGCTCTGTTCAAGCGTTTTGATTGGCTTCCTACCTGCCTGTCAACATATGTATTTGCATACCTCTGCACACCCTGTCAGTGTTGCCAGATTGGGCGGGTTGCCGCCCAACTGGGCTTCTTTTGATCGGCTTGGACCGGAGAATAACGCATTGGGCGGGTAGACAAAATTTGGGCTGCTTTAAAACAATTAAAAGCCGCCCAATCAGCTGCTTTTTTCTTCGCTTTTATCTTTAGTCATGTTATTTTAATATGTTCGAGCTCAAAGTATCACAGTAAAAAAATGTGTAGTGCAATCATCAACATCATTGAACAGAGACCTGTCAATCAATTTACCATCTTTTATGTTGGTGAGATGTGATGACTCGTGAGTGACGGGGTTTTGGCGCTATAAAGGGCAAGATTTTGAATGTGCAGCTATATATTCATTCATTCATTTTATTTGAGTGATTGCGATGGCAAAGTGGCCTAAATATAAGTTACACGATAAAAAGGTTTTAGAGTGACTTAAATCTCACAACGTGGATTACACGTAGTGAGAGATGAATAGAACATTTCTAAATATAATTGTAACTGAAATAAGAGAACAGTTGAATGATTTAATAAAAATCAAAACTGAATATGGGGACTATACGATGCTGTCCTGCATCAGAACATCTTTTAAACAGTCCAGACTACTCTGGTATACTTGGCATTGACAGCTGCTGGACTTCTGCATGATGTTCTAAAATGTGTACGTTATGAAATACGTGCTGTAGTTCTGTCTGAAGATAAAGCACAAGACAACGGTAAGCACATTATTGTTGTTAATTGTTATTATTATTATTATTATTAAAATATTTCTGGGCATTTTAAGCATATTTTCTGACTCCTTTTAATGCATTTGCCCTGTTTTGATCCATATTCCTGTGAAACTGATTTATCTTTATTTTATTTTGTCATCTTTATTTTTTTAAGGAGATAAAAATGGTCCTTATCAACCTTGATTGACATGTCAATAAAATTACATCACATTATTTTGGCAGTAAAAATTTTGGGCTGGTTTTTGTTGAAGTGGGCGGGTTTTGGTGAGCTTTTGGGTTGGAAATCGTCACCCCGATCTGGCAACACTGCACCCTGTTTGCGCAGACAGCATTCGTCATCAGCGAGTTCACATACCCTACGCATCAACAACCTGATCTTCCTTTCTGGTATTATAATACTTTTACTAACTGTACTATAAAGTGTTCTCACGGTTAATGACGTGATGTTTAAGGTCACTAGAGCATTCACGGTAGTTTTGTGACAGACTGACAACTGCACATGTGTATAACGTGTATCTGTACGTTCTGGAAAGGTGAAGAGATGACTCGCTCTACCGGCATCTGTCTCTCTTTATTTTATATATTTCCTTTCTGTTTGTGACCTGAGTTGAATGCATGCTTTTGTACATTTTTCCTCTTGCGATCCCCATGTATGTGGACGAATGTATCGACACGTGAAAATCCGCCATCTTCTCGTCTCCCGTACATTATTAGCACCACACAGTTTTCCTATTTGGGTTGTTGAACATTTCAACTAGGTGTTACAATGTATTTTAGTAATGCTGTCTTTGGTCGTCTAGTCTGTGTGCCTTCATGCATTCGGGAGGCGTGGCTTTGGAAGGCGATTTGCTGGGAGGGTGGGACGTTGGCTTTCAGTGCTATCAGGCTAAAGTCAGCATTTTCCAAGATCTTCTTTTGCACCTTTAATTTTACATGTTCGACTGCATCTGAGAATAAATGGTTTCTACTGAGGTGCTAAAATGGGCGGAGGTGAATCTCTTCCACAGTTTAGACAGCTAAACCTTGACTTGTACACCTGAGACTGTTTACTGTAGGAGAAGCATGAGTACGCTTCAGCTGGGCTGTTAATCAGCAGGCTTACATTTGGCCTTTAATCCACAGGTTCATGCATTTAAAAACGAGACCCAGCAGATGGTCTTGAGAGGCACTCAGAAAACCATATGACGATGTCTGACGACAATATTTATAGTTTAGATGTCAAGGCTCTTGCTGTAGCTCCAAGGATTTTATGTATGGTACTACAGACAGCTATGCATGTTTATTTATTTAGCTGATTAGGGTAAACATAAGTTAAAGTACAGGAAGAAAGAAAAGCATCCACATTTGTATACATTTTAAAAGATGATTATTTGACGTCACACAGGAGGGCCACTCCTCTCAGGATCCAGTATTCTGGAGGGTGACTGGTTCTCAGGTCAACAGCTGCGATGTAGTTCAGGTCTGTTCGAACAGGCTTCTTATATATTGGACATGAGTACAAGCGAGGATCTTTGACACCTTAGGAAAGATACAGTAAGCTAGTAATTAGTTCAACATAAGCAAAATGAATGCAATGTTTTGCATGGTTTTTATTTTTTAAATCTGGGAAGTTAAAAAGCACCATTGTCTAGGTAAACAATTGTATATAAGGCAAAACACTTACTTGCAAGTGTTAATTCACTGCATAGATTAAATTAGTCCCAGTCACATTAATTTAGGCTAAAATAACAGTTCACCCACTGGAAATTAACATACAATGCCCTCCACAAATACTGGCACCCTTGGCTTTTTTGCATATTTGCGGAGCTAGTGTCATTGATTAGATGAACGCAGCATGCAAGCTGTTCATATAACGGCTCCAGCACTGCATATCCACATATTATATATTGCAGACTGTAAGATTTTGTGGACTGTAAATGGAAGAATAAAATGTTTTCCGTCACCATTTGACATTTTCCAACAATTTTTGACATTTTTCAAACACTAAAACAAACTGATGATAATCCAGGGTTAAGTGCAGTGTGAACAGCCCTATTTTATTATTACTATTTTATTTATTTATTTAAATAGTTTCAATAATTTACTTTAGTTAAAAGTTAGGTTTTTGTAATAAAACTATGAGGAGAAACAGCATAAACAAATATTCATGTTTAATTTTGTTTATTTTTACCAATGGTGCCAATAATAGTAGAGAGAGTTTCATGACTTAAAAGAAATCTTAATAGATATTTTAATGCCCTTTTAGATATTGGGTCTTTTCTTTAGAGGAATGTCTTCTTTTTCCAAAGTTTGCATGCCTATAACTTAAGAAGTATTAGAGATATTGCAATATGATTTTACATTCTAGTTGTTAATAACAAACTTTTCTTTTGGAATCTTAACTTTCAAGGCCGTACGTCATTCAGTCCCAGAGATATGGGGATCTCAATGAGGCTCCATGTGCAGATTGTTGAATATTACCCATTTCCAGTGGTTCAAAACCAAATGTCAGTTTGTATACAGCTGATACTTCTTTTATTTAAAGAACAATATCTGAAGAAGAAATAAATAAACATACCTGTCTGAGTGCTAAAAGTGCACTGAAATGGTCAAGTTGAGGCATATTACCTTGCTCTCTGTAGTATATATACAAGATTCTGCATTTGAATCTGTTTCAGGTATATTTGGAAGAAAGGATTTTGTTCATTTTAACAGCTTCTAAAGCTATCAAGAGTTTTAGCATGCAGTATTGTAACATGTTTGAAACAAATCCCACACCTCATAGGGAAGTGTGGTTACTTTCTCCACACATTGCATTTACATCAGTAAACCAAGATTTACCTCAGCTGAATTAATTATTAGAATTTCTTTTTTTCTTTTTTATTGTTATAAAATATAAAGCATAGTCATAGATCAAGTAGTATCTACTTCTCAAGGGCATATTTGGCAGAATCACTGATAGTACATCAACATTTAAGGTCTCTCACACTTAAAATAATTAACACTGGGTAATTCTGAACCCTACGAAAATGGAATCCTGGGTAATCTTATTTTACATTTCATACTGTTTGTACTTTACTTAAGAGTTAACAGTTAATCCTGGTCATTCAAAATCTGACATGTCATTTGCATTGTCAACAGTGATGACTAGATAAACACAACTACATTTGATTTTAGACCACTGAAAATAGTTAAGATACTAAATTTGGACATGGAGCTGCATTGAGATCTCAATGTCTCTTGGATTAAAGCATACAGGGCCTTAAAAATGAAGGTTTCCAAAAAAAAAAATTTCTTAGGAACCAGAATCTAAACTCATATTAAGATAATATTAATACTTCTGGAGTTACAGTCACACAAATTTATGTGATAAAATAATATTCATGACACTCAAACAGGTATGTTCTATGCAATTGTTTTGGTAGAGGGAAACAAGATATAATTCTAATTTCAAAATTATTTCTTCTTCAGACATTGTTCTTTAAATAAAAGAAGTATAAGCTGTATACAAAGTGACCAAAATTTGGTTTTTGACCACTAAAAATGGGTAATATTGTGGCAGTGTGACAGTCTTTGAACTATAACCCTGCATCCACAAAGGATGCCACACAGCATGACATTTTTTATTTTAGCTTTTTCTCTCTTCTTTGTCATTTATTTCTGCTCAAACATCAGAAATGTATCTGTCTATATCTGTCTGTGAATGACATTTTATGTCCCTTTATTTCAAATGTTTCCATCACTAAATGTTTGCTGTTACTGGCTGTGATGCACAATATTTCTTTGCATTTTTAAAGTTACAATGGAACAAAGCATAATCAGCAAAAATGAAAAACAAAAAAACAAACAAACAAAAAACTTACCATTGTTCTCTGCATACATCCTGACCACAGGCATCATCTCGAACAGTACTTTGGGTTTGGAATCAATGAGCTTGCAGTTCCTGCGGTCCCAGCCGGCCCCTTCCAGGTAGAGGCCATAAACATACACCCCCTCTGCAGGAGGCTGTGAGACGTCATCCTTCATCCATTTTGTAACTTCATTACACAGAACCATACGGTCCAACGCCCACCCCTTGTTAGCACGAGTGATCTCCTGTCAAGTTACATGATTAATGTGTAGTGCTTGTATTTTATTATTAAATCACTCAAAATAAATTAAAAATCTCATGCCAATCTACAGAAATATAATATAGTGTAATATAATATATAAAGCTGAATAGGATAAAATGAATTATTAAAATATATAAGTAATTCAATATAATTCACACAAAACTTCTCAAACCAAATTATATTTGCCTCCCTGCACCTCAATTTAAGCAATAAACAGATCTGTATTGTTCTTAGAAAAAAAAGAAGAAGCTGTGACTGATATGAAGCATCTGGGTTCTTTCCCAAAGTTTATTCTCAAAGCTGCAGGTGTTGGCACAGAAACACAGCTGAGAACAGAAAACAGGATGGGTGCCCAATTTTAATTAAAAGAATCCTGTTTCGTGCAAGCTGTTTACCCCCAAGGCATTAGTTAGAACGTGTCCCACTGAGCAGATCCCTCACTGCCCAAAAGACCTCTAAACTCACTATTACTGGTTCCTTCAGGGATATCATGCATATGGAGACTAATCTGCCACTCAAAAAAGTATGTTTAGGAAACATTTATACCAGATGTTGACGTAACATCACATATTTGGTGTAAAACATCAACAAAAACCAAACAGGACACATTAATATTCATTTTAACCTTGTAAAGTCTGACATATGAAATAACAGTTTTTATTTAGAAGCCCAAATTGAGAAAAAAATGGCTGATATTTATAGGACCAGAAAGTAAGATGAAATTCGGATAACTTGTAAATCAATAATATTTTATAACAGTATAACAGACTACTTACATAAGTGGATATTAAAATCAGCTGTCACTCTATATCAAATAACATGTTTTATTAAGATGACATTTGAATTCTGAGTTTATAACCACAGCTTTGTAGCTTTTATTGTGGGGGTTAAAACATATAATGTATTATAATGCAATGATAATTGAGAAACAAATAAATGTTTCTCAAAAGCTTGATGTTATCACAGTCTTTGATGCTCACATTTATGATTTTCTAAAAAATAAAATATGGATATTCAGGTAAACATAAGCTGCTTCAGAACGATAAGTGTTCATCTTGAAACATAAAAAATAGTTATTTGTACATTTACTTTAGAAATATCACAAAAGATTTTACAGCAAAAACACTGGTCAAGTGAACCAAGACCTAAAAAGAAATGTAAAGGTCTTTTACTTGCTAAAAAAGTATAAAGTATCAATCAGCAGGCATAAGCCATGATCATACAGTATGATGCTGCAAGGTTTACAGGCTTAAAAACTACTTCAGAAAGGACAAAATTAAAATGGCTTTTGTGGTAGAGGACAACATATTTGATCAGCGCAACTGATCAACAGGGAATAAGTACAAGTGTATGTTTAGCAGAAGTGTCTGTGTGATAGTTACCCACCTGTCTCATAGCTGTCAGAAACCCCTGTGGGTTGAAGAAGCCTGTCATCCAAAAGCAGTTGGGTCGTCCCTCAAAAATCCAAGAGTGGAACTGCCGGTTCCGCTCCAGCAACTCTGTGAACCAAAACCCCAACGTGGTGGAAGCCCAGGAGGCCTGTGTACAGACACAAACACACACACACACACACAGAGGAAGTCACCTAAGCGAAACCACACATATGAAGATAGGAGTAATAGTTAGCAAATCCATATCTTACGGAGATGCTCAAGGCGTATGCACATGATTGAATAACTGACACATGCAGATGTACACAAGACAGAGTTTTCACTCTGCTCTGAGCTATCAAGCATAAAACCACTATAAAAAATATACCAAACAGCTCTTTGTGTGAGTAACCGTTCAAAAAATAAGTCATTATTCACTGAAAATCTCACCCTTTACACTTACATACTCCATAAATTAACATGTTACATTCAGTGATAAGAAAAGTGATGTTCAGTGATAAAAAGCATTAGAATTTCATAGGTTGATTATGAGTATGACATTTAGGAGCAATGAAAGATGGCAAGATTAGTGTATAACTTAAATTTTTTAATTCATTTTTAAAATGATATTCATCATACAAGACAGAAAACCATTTAGGGACAGATTTAGTAACAGCTTGCGCCAGCGCAAACCCTCTTCTGGCATTAAAAGAAACGCTGTCAGGTTTTACTAACGACACAGTGAAAAATTCAAGGACGGATTAATTTAATGATGTAAGGTGATTTTACTAGGTTTGTGGTAGCCAGTTTACTAACATTTGCACCATTATTTAACATCCCAAAGAAGCATGTCTTAACCAGTTTTGCACCTGTGTTGTTAGTAGATTACCCGCACCTGATTATCTTTGGCCCTACACTTATTTGCACTGCTCTTTGTAGATTGCATTGGTCATTATAGAAATGAGCTGGCTGCGTCTGTGTTCTTTAATTTGCACATTGCCAGCAGATCCCCTGCAGAACTTTCTACTCCCATCGGCCCTTTTTAATGGGATTGTGGTCTCATGCTAATTTGCCCTATTTAGTAAATCTAGCCCTTAAACTCTAAAGGGTCAATTTTCCTATTCTTAAATCAAATTTAAATAATCAACGAATAAATAGGATATTATTTCATTTAATACTGAATAGAATTTTAGAATAGAAATAATTTTTACAGACATCCCCATGAGATACAATTATCCAAATATGGCTGAAGCGACCATGGATACACTTTGGATAGGCCTACACTATGTGAAAGTATAGGCAAAACAGCCTAATAAGGCATATATGCACACAGACAAATGCAACACACACTTAAAACTCACACGTGCACATGCAGGGTAAGTTACAGCCTGATTGTTATTCAGAAAGCAGTATTTTCAATTAGCTCATGATTAGCTCAGCTTGAGTAGCATATGAAAAACAGAGTTAAATGAAGATGTTTTGCTGCATGGCTGCAGATCAGGTTAGGAGTTATAAAAACCTGTTTGCTAAGCCTGAGCCCAGAACCTCAGGGTTTGATAAACAGATATAATTTCTAAAGCATATACTAATGGCTCCAAAATATTATGTTTATGGATGTAGCTAAATAGACCAAACGTTATATACACAAACATGACTGCACATTAAAGGGGTCATCGGATGCCCATTTTCCACAAGTTGATATGATTCTTTAGGGTATTAATGAAAAGTCTATAATATACTTTGGTTAAAAATTGTCAATGGTTGTGTAAAGCAACACCTTTTTTACCTTGTCAAAATGAGCTCTGCAAAAATCATCCCATTCTGGATTGTTCCTTTAAATGCAAATGAGCTCTGCTCGCCCCGCCCCTCTCTTCTCTCTGCTGCTCTGAGAGATTGTTTACTTTAGCCGCATTTAGCACGTTTTGCCACGAAACTGGCTAACTAGCATGTTATTAGGAAAGGTGATTGCAGAGATTCATAAAAAAAAAACCTTGGATCACGTATCACGTATGATTTGCGCGAACATAGACACATTTATGTAGATCGGGAGGTGCATTCCCTTCACAAACAAATGTAATCCATTGCATCTTCAGCGGCTCAGATGTCGGGAGTAAATGACGATCACTATGTTCATTATTACATCCAGCAATACAACACCTTAATCGCTCACTCTGAGATATTCTTGTCTAACTTACATTCCCTGCTCCAGCATCGAAACAATGGAGGTGGAACTGTTACAGCTGATCTGAGGTAAGACTACAATCAACTATCGCGGGAGCGGCCTCTGTTTGTGTGACACCACACCGCCAGCCATCTGGCTTGATTTGAAAAAGAGGATATTATTTTTACAGATTAATTAAAAACCACTACATGGATTTTTATCATTATAGGGTAGATTTGTACATACACTGCCAACACACATTAATGTTCAAACTACATGTAAAAGTGAAGTTTGCATCCGATGACCCCTTTAAGAAAGAAAGAAAAAAAAATGTTGTCAGGATTGTGGACCTGCTTTCTTGTGATTTCTTTCACCGGACCTACAACAAAAATAGTTTGAAGTTTTTCCCCCGTTTGCTTTCTGTTTTTTTTTGTACAGTGTTTTTTATTGCCATAGTTCCCCCATGGAACCCTTCGACCCCTTCTCCTGTCCTGAATACCTCCTTCTCCTACTGGAGCAGGTGGAAAGATCTCTCGAGGACCACACAAGACTGTTCCTTGCATTAGCTCAGTACACCAGCTATCCGGACGACGCGCTTGCTCATTTTACAATGCAAGCCCCAACACCACTTGCAGAGCGCAGTCGTCCGAAGATGGTCCTCGGGAGAGTTTAGCTGCCTTTGTGGAGTGGATACTGGTGAGAAACGGATCTCCGTTCACTGTTTGTTTCCGAGGATGATCTCGCCAGTTCCACTCCGGACCCAAAGCCCAGCCCACCATCTCCCCCGCAGTGCGGAGCATAAGCCCGAGCCCACCAATGACAGAGAGCTGGAGCCCGCCACGACCAACGAGCCATTGCATTAAGGAGCGACAGAGCTGAGGATCGCCGCTGAGCCAGAGCTGTGTGTAACGTCAGGTGCGAGAGCTGGCTACCATGTCGCCACGGGGTAAGAAGCCATGACCAGTGAGATCACAGAGAGGAGCTCTGCCCACTGCACCATGGCTGAGGGTGAGCCATTAGTGGATCTGGGACTGTTGGAGGTTGAGAGGGTTTTCAATGTGGACGTGCCTCCTCTCCTCCCTCCTTCATCGGAGCCCGCAGTTACTCCTGTTCCCATGTCCAGCCCAGAGAGGGTTCCTGTTTCAAGTCCAGCTCTGAGAGAAACTCCAGCCAGGAGAGGGCTTCTATCACCAAGGGCAGCCCCGAGAGCCCAGAGGGTCACAAATACCTGCTCCACCACCGCCGGCCGGCCCCCTGGAGTCGTCAACCCTTCCTCCTCCATAGCTCCTCTCTCCGTTGGCTCCACCGTGGGTTGCCTACCTGGTTGTGACCTGGGGCCCACCTGGCTCTTCCTGCTCCAAGTCCCTCCTGTTGTCTCCTTGGCAACTCCCTGCGTCATCTCCACCCTGGACTCGTCCTCCTCCCAGGTATCCTTCATCCTCCCGAGCCTCCTCCCATGTTCCCACCAATCCCTCCCTCTGTTGTTTCTTTGGCGCAAGGACTACCTTCCAGGAGGGGGGTGATATGTCAGGATTATGGACCTGCTTTGTTGTGTTTTCTTTCCCCATGTGCTCCCCGTGACCTAGTTTCTCCCTTGTCTAATTAGTCAATCCGTTTACCTGTGTTCTCCTAATTACCTCGTTTAGTTGTGTATTTATAGTGTGGTCTGTCCTTTACTTTCTGTCCGGTGTTGAATGCTCTGTGTTTACTAAAGACTATTGTTTATGTTTCATCCGTGTCTCCTCGTTCTTCCACGGTAGCTAAAGTGTGACAACTGTGTGGTATTACGGGCAAGTCATCTTGTGTCCTATTAATCAGCATTTTAATGTGCGAGCAGTAACAAGTGAAACATTCATTTTTTTGTGTGTACAAGGCACCTAACAACCTCTAACCTTTTTCCAGCGTGCAGGTATTCGGGCATCGTACATGCAGTCCAATGCGTCTCGCAGGTTCTCACTCATAATGATGGTACCATCAATGGCCAGCTTCAGGTCACTCAGCGTGTTCCTGACCAGAACAATCACTCTCTGCATGCGATCAATCTCCTGCCGCAGGAAAATGTTCATGGGCTGAAGGGAACCCATGCTCATCAATCTCTCTCTGACCTGGATAAATGATGCAATTTGAATGAGTAACGAAGGATGTCGTTTTGTACAAGTGCTCAGCCCTAAGAAGATCCGTTAAGACTGCATTGTATTGCATAGCATTGTTGAAGCTATCTTCATTATTTTTATCTGGTTCATTGAAGGTATTATTTTTTTATTAATCTGCTGGTGGAGACAATAACAACAAATATTAGTACAATCTACAATCTGCATGGGTGCAGTTTCCCAGTTTGTGTCCTCTAAGTGCTAGGATTTAAGGATGCAGCAGACTACTAAAATCGGACATACTTTTCTGTGCTTCGCCATCAAGATCTAGCACCTGAATCTGCTCATTTAAATGCTAGAAGTGCTTGTTTATACAGCACATCTGGATATTATCTCCAGTTGTAAAACTCTTCTCCATCAATTGCAATTAAATTTTCCTGCTACCATGATCAAAAGAACATATACACAAACACTATTTTCAGAGGAATTCAGTTTACTGTCAGGTTTCAGAGGACACAATTTAGATTTAATTTAATTTAGATGTAGCAACTTGTTTTTTTTTTTTTTCTTTCTCTCTGTTGTTCATAATAATATAGTTTAACATTTTCAGAAAGCAGAGCATGGTTATTTTTTTCCATCACTGAGTATTAAATATTTTAGGAACGCTCATGATTGAGACAAATCTGCTTCTCGCTGTTGTAAGAGATAATGAAAGCAAAAAGCCCTGTGCACCCTAAGGCACTTTTTTTTCCTGCTGCCTTGTTAATTTGCAGATAATCAGAAGGGAGTAGCAGCCAATTACTGCCTATATGTTTCATAAGCACCTGCAGTTTGGTGTTAGAATATTCGTGAGTCTTAAAAAAGAAACATGCATTAGCGCAGGCAGTCTGTGACCTCAGCACTATCCGTCAACCCTGAGAATGTCCCCTCAGGACTCGAGCTCCAGACAGCAAAGGCCATTTGCTCCCACTGGGCTCTGAGCTCTCCATCAACCATACAAAATGTTGCTGCATCATTGTTGCCCAGTCTAAAGCTTTACCTCAGATGGTACAAAATCTGGAGGCAGTTTCTCCAGCATGTCATCCGCTAGCCGACCCACAATCGCCTCCCTGGTTTCTCCGCCTCCGCTGGAGCTGTCTTTTGGTTGGATACTCAGAATAGTGTCTAGTACGTCCTTGGCGAGTTTGCTTTGGTAGGTGATGTCTGCATTTGGGTGGAGGCCGAACACCTCAGGAGTGTCATATGTGGGGAGACCCTGCAGGTGAAAAAAAGCAGATCAACTTATACATTTGGCTCTTGCCTTAGTTAAAGGAACGTTCTACGTTCAGTTTGATTTATGTTGAGCTACACTGATCACCACAGAAAACTGTTTCTGATTACGTAATTTTATTAAAGCAGAAAGTTTTCTTAAAAGAATAATTTAATATATTTTATATATTTTAATATTTTCATTTCATTATTTTAATAAGGCTCCAAAAACATCATAAAAAATACACCGAGATCCCTGTAATCTCAAATAAATAATAAATAATGCTTTCATGATTCATTTTTTAAGTGCATAATCGTCTATGATTGGATTCTAAATTTAAATATTCTAATAATAAAGTTGTAAACTGTGTCTTGCAATCAATTTTCACAATATCAACAAGCATTATGAGAGCTTACTCTCATTAGCTATGAAAGCTAAAGCATCTTGCGTTTTGATAAATAGATTCATATTTCCCCACATCTCTCTTCCTATTTGAAGTGCAATCGTGACTTAAGATGTTTATTAGTTGATTAATGCATGCATACAGCGCTGTGTACCAGCTATACAAGTCATCTCGCATTTTGCATTCATTCATCATAATTTCCATTCCACACAAAAGCTTCCTGTAGACAACATGTGCTTTGAGAGAGATGCGCAGCTGAATGAAAGCTAGTGTAACATGCTCCACATGCTTCCCCCCCCCTTTTTTTTTTCTTTTTAAAGCGAAATGTCTTGCATGTTTCTCAAGGAGCTTTGTATATCGTTTCATTCACTAATGCCGATAAGCACATTGTGTGTTACACACTGAACAATGCTGTGGCGTGTATGCTGTGAATGCACAGACTGGTGTTTGTCACTGAGTCTGAGAGAATCATCCTGCTGTGAGTTGGGGCTAAAAACATCCATCACAATCAGCTCAGACAGAATAAAGATCAGCCGTACTCTGCCGGCAGCTGTGCTATTTCTCTCACGAGGACACCGTTGCTTTACATGACTCGCTGCTTTTAATGTACAACTGGAACGAAGCCAGTGGGCTGAGGCTGGTTATGTTACTCTTGGCACCTGATATATATATATATATATATATATATATATATATGTGTGTGTGTGTGTATATATGTAATTTATAATTTACACACACACACACACACACACATATATATAAATATATATATATTTATATATGTTTATTACCACAGATGTTTTTTTATACTGTAAGTATAAAGATACATGTTTTTGTCAGACTTCTCTTTTGGTCTTTACATTCTGGTAGCCTATGCAAACCGTGCCAGATGCAGCTTGGGTCATGAATATTAATTACTTTATGTTCGCCCCAACGCGTTTGCTAAAAGGGTTTGTTAGAAGTTTGTTAGATCTGTACAGTGGTATTACCATTTACTGTCTTGACTTGTTAACCCCATTGCTAACATGATTGTCAGAGACTTCTGAGTGAGAAAAAACAAAAAACTTGCACTAAAGATGAAATAAACACCTTTGTAAGTAAGATTGTAACAATTGTAAATGTAAATTCAATACAGCTTACACACTTACATGGCAAGGTACTTTGCATTATGCAAAACTGTTGGCTAATTTCTGTCTAGAGGAGGTACAGGGAATTTGTTTCAGCTTGGAGCAGTTTATTTTTTTTATTTTTTATTAATTAATTAATTAATTAATTTTAAGTACTGGTACTTAGTAATGGCTGATTTTATTGTAAATATTTACTGGTGCTACTCTGTTGTGAATCCGACCATCCAATAGCCCACAGGGTTTTATTACACCACCACTGTCTATCCGCCAACACATTGTTTCACCTCAATCTCTCACTTCTATCTAGTGACAAAATCTGTATAACAAACAGTACTGACTGTACTGACCAACTGTGCAGTTTCATTGGAACCTTTTATCTCACCTGCACATATTGGAGATACTGGTCGACGCTATTGCATCTGGGAATACTGTAGCCTTTGTAGAAGTTGAAATCAGGGTTGAACATGTTCTCATTGAACCACACCTTTGCAAATGTGTTCAAGAGGCGCTTGTCATAGTCATCAGTCACCCTACCGCCATACTGGATCTCGCCAATCATGTATCGTACGGTGTTCCAGGACACACCCTGTAAAAATACTCATTCAAATTAAAACTCCAGGTGCAAGTCTATTTGACAACTTTTTCCATGGACTCTTGACAAAGTTGTCAGAGTAAATCACATACTTTTTCTTCATACAGTTGTATGTAAAATGATTTTCCCACAGAGGTGGAAAAAGCAGACTTGTCATAGTTCAAGTCATGTCATACTTCAGTAACAAAACAGAGGAAGGACATTTGACCAGAATCCACGTAATTCATAATGATTTTCAAGTCCTGAGTTTCTTTGAGTTCATGTGACAAGATTAAAGTTGTATCATTAAAGATTATCAGCACAGGTTAATTAAAACTTTTTGTAATGAGTTTATGATGTATTTTGGTTGATTTTATTTTTATTCAATAATTGCGGTGCTAATAACACAGCTGCTTCATAATGCAACTCTTACCTTCTTGATGTCAATATCATCCAGGTGATTCTGGACAAACTGTATGGTTGCATTGAAGTCAGCCTGGTTGAACTCATATGGAATGTTCCAACCTAAAGGTCCATATTTTCGCCTCTCTTGGACAGTCGAATGGAGGAATGCCACACCATACAACATGGGCCTCCACTGGACCATGTTGCTCACATCCAGAAGATCCTGACTGATACCTGGAAGATATTATTAGGCGATACCAAATAATTTTGTTGTTATTAACGCAATCCAGACTTTTTCATGAAACTGACAGATGATTATCTTCGAGCAATGACTTCTCAAGAAATAATCCTCTATCCCAGATTTCTATAGCTCCATTAATGTTTCATATACATTAATAGCCTCAAGTGATGGTTTAATCTTTAATCTAAAACAGGGAGAGTACCAAAAAAATCATAGCCATGAAAAAAGCTTGACAAAGAGTCATGGAAAATGGACAGCTGAAGAAATACTAGATATCCAGGGAAGTCAGGCTTACCTCCGTAAGTCCTCTTAAGTCCAGCTTTCAGTCCCTGAGGAGGTTCGTTGGTAAATTTGATTGACATCTGCAGTAGAGTGATAGGAAAGTGTCTGTGTACCTCAGTGGTCATCCACAGTCTGAAGGTGTCATGAACGCTGTCCGTCTCTGTGATTGTATCCATGAGCTCGTCCATAAAATGCAGACCCAAATGACAGTTTTGAAGTAAAGCCCAGCCTCCCTAATAGGGAAAAATAAATAAATAAACATACACTTTTTGCAGTTTGTGATTGACTTATTGTTGTCTCTGCATATTAAGCTGGGATATAAGCATGTACATACATTAGCCATGGAGTGCTGCAGAAGTTTTCGTGCGTGAACTTCCTGCCCTTGTCCCATTGAGACGTAACGAGTTTCAATTCTCTGTCGTTTCCCCAGGGCTATGATTGAGTCTGTTGGGTCTGAACCCATGGACAGAAAACAGATGAGAGGAGTACGAGGGTCCGACTCCTCCCAGGTCTTCTCCAGGTCCAGAATCACTCCCTCAGCATATTTCTCCCCCATTGAGTATATGATGTACTTCCGTGCCTTTTAATTACACGTTGGAAAACAAGTAATTAGCCTGACACAGTTAAAAGTTGTCACATTTATCTATATAGTACTTTACAATAGAGATTTTTTCGAAGCAGTTTTACAGAAAAGAAAAAAAAAAAACATGTATATCAGTTATAAAGTAGTTTTAATTTTAGCTGTAAAGCAGTTCTAAAATGACAATGTTGATTCAGTTTTGTTCAATAACAGGGTCAGTGTTACAAAGTTAATTAATTCTGAACAAATTAAATTGAGCTATAGAGCAGCTCTACAGAAGACAATAGTATCATTACTCAAGTCAATTTTGTGTTGATTCACAGTTCAATGGCAGTGTTGGTCTTACAAAGTCTATCAATTACAAATTAGACTAATCTAAAAGAGGCTCTAAGGAAAACAATATTGTCATTATTCAGCTTAATTTAGTTCAAAGTTGAATCGGTTCAGTTCAGTAGCAGTGCCATTGTTGCAGAGTTCATCAATTAACAAACTACTTTGAAGGCAGTCCTACTGAAGACAATATTATCCAGCTCAATTCAGTTAAAGTTTTGCTGTCATCTGAGTGTCAGTGCAGTCAAATCGATAGTGATAATTGTCTTTTAAGCCCAAAATGAGCCAAAACTCCATCAGGTTATAGATATGGAGAAAAGGCCTTGGGAGAAACCAGGCTAATACTGATAGCAGATGTATATTTGCTATTATATATGATTATAGTGAACAGTGAACTAGTAATGAGAATGAGACAGAAATGAGTGCATTAACTGTCATAAAAATTTTGTCACACTGGGTTCATTATTATTTCATCCATACCTGAGCAATGGTTCTATCTGGACACCAGGATCGAATAAGAAGCAGTCGCCTGAAACAGTCTAAAGCTTGGTCATATGCATTTGGGATTGGTTCTTCCTCTGGTGCTTCTCGATCAAACCAGCTCTTCCACTGTTTCTCATGACGTGCAATCTGTTAATACACATGCACACACGTACACAAAAGTGAATGATTCTGGTACTTATTTGGACAGTTGAAATGAAATTGTTTTGAGAAGTTGTCATGTTCTGTGGGGTGATTCACAAATCTAAAAAAATTACAAGTTAAACAGTATTTTTAAAATGATTTAATAGATTTATACTTTTTGTATGTTTTTAATTATAAAAGAGCCAAAAAGATGACCTCATATTATTTACTGACCATTGAACCTATCTATATTCTGCCGATATAGATATTTTGAAGATGCTGGTTTTGGTTACCACTGACTTTCATTATTTGGACAAAAAGCACTCTTTTCCCAAAATATATTCTTTTATGTCCCATAGAAGAAAAAAAAAAATCATGTTTGGAACAACATGAGGGTGAGCAAATAATGACAGATTTCATTTTTTGTGAACTATCCATTTAATATTTTATATAGAATCTACAGTTAAATGGTTTGGACAATTCAGTTCAATTCAATGAACTATATATATATATATATATATATACTGTATATATATACCATTCGTGGAGCACTGCAACTACAGAAATATTTTTAATGCACACACAAGATTGCATATGCAATCTTGTGTGTGCATTAAAAGTATTTCTGTAGTTGCAGTGCTCCATGAATGGTTAATTAAACAAAAGGCTTTTAATCTGATTTCTTCCAGCCACAAGTAATTGATTTAGAGTTTGCCAAAGTGAGCTCATTTCACACTGCATTGAGCATGAAGTCCCCCCAAGCAGCCATGGCCTGCCAATCAGCCATCAGTGTGAGTGGCTGTGAATGTATTTTGCCTGTGTGTGTGTGTGGATAAGATGAATCAAATATTGACATGTTTACTGCAAAGCAGGAGCAGTGAGATAGATTTAATGAGGAAGGGGAGCTCAAAGCGACAGACACTCTATGTATGTGCGTGTGTGTGGTGTGTCTTCCATGCATGGATGTGTCTGATCCTTTTAAATACCATGTAAGTATCTGACCACACACCTGATCTAGAATGTCAGAGAATTGCCACAGCTTGCTCAGCTCCACCAGGTTGAGCCATGTTATATCAAGGATCCACTTTGCAGCTTTGGGTGGACAGGCCTTCAGGTCTAGCGAAGCACCTCCTGGGTGACATTAAGTAAACATATCATATGTAGTGCTTTCTGCGTTGTTCTTATTATGATTATTTTTATTTCATGCTATTTTATTTATTTATTTGTTTGTTTATTGAAGCTCTTATTGCATGTTTATGAAACAGTAGTACATGAAACAGTGAGGTTCTGTACATTAATATGAACTAGAAATAAATAATGCTTATAAAGTAATTATGCTAATTATACAAGTTACATGCTAATTAGCTCAATTTGTAAGAATGAACAACTTTGAAATTCAGTAAAGGAATGAAATTCATATGACCCCTCTCCTAAAGCAGCAGCTGAATTTGAATAGACTATATAGGAGTATAATTTGATTCACATGTTAATGAATGTTAAATCACAGAACTATTTTTTTTTTTTTAAACCTGTTTGAAATAAATAGGGTGGAGTTGAGGGGTAGAGATAAGTGTAGGAAAATTCTAAGAAAAGTTGAGACAAATGGAGTTTAAAATAAATAAAACAAAAAGTGTTGTTGGCACCAACAGCCTTATGGGCAGTGTGCCAACATAACGTGTGTTGAGCTATGGGCATTCTGAGGACCTTTCCTGATCCCCCTGACCCCTCTTTCTCTCCCACTTGGCTTCCTGTCTCCTCTATATTGTCCTATCACAATAAAGGCAAATAAATAAATAAATAAAAAATTTATAGCCATCCCTAATCTCCAATAAGTTTATCCTGTATTCACCTCTTATTTTGTTTTTATACTGGTTATTTACTGAGTTTTGGGTTTAGTCTTGCCTTGTTCTGAGTTTAGATAACGGAAATATTGACTTTGTCCTATTTTTGAATCGATAAATTTGTTCAATTTTCTTGCCTAAACAAAGAAGTTCTTTTCTGTTCTTGAACACTAAATTGCAATGGTACATACGTAGGAACCTCTTATTACAAATATAACATCTCGCTATGATCTCAAGAAAGGGTCACGTCTTATCGGAACAGAATGAGAAAAACTACAGTGCAGCAAAGAGGAAGAAAGTGGCTCTCACAAGAGTGCATTAAAAAGCAAAATGGTATTAACTGGCTTGACATGCTCTGCCAGCACAGGGAATCAAATCGACCTTCTGGGTAATGGGCCACTTCTCTGACCACAAGGCTACCTGATCTCTCAGTGATTAAATTTCGGATCTGATGCTTTTACGAAGCAAAACCACATGAACCAGCATGATAATCACATACTAGTTCATCAATCTGCAGACTCGCCAAGGACTCCTCGTGAACAACATGTACAGATCACAGATTGCAAAGAGCCATTAAATATGATTTTGGAAAGCATGTTACCTAGAAAAAAAGGTTTTCACAAAAGCTTCTAATGGCAAAAAACAATCTGTTATTTCCTTTACTGTGCATTTGGTTTGAAATCTAAATGTAACAAAGGTTCTCCATGTCAGTTCTGTCATTGTTCCACGACAGATTGCATTGAACGTCATAATTTTGCACTGTGCTGCGTTTGCGAGACATGCCTCTGCAAACGTATACCGGACAGCAAATAATTAAACAAAGAAAGCAAAAGCGCTCAAAGCTAGTCTTGTTTATGCAAAAATTTTGTACCGTTTTCGTCTCGTCAAAGGAGTCAACCTGGTTTCACCACTCCTGCCTGCCCTGCCTGGATATCTTATGCACGTCATTATTTCCAGTTTTACATTCACTTTCAAATGAACACGTTCAGCAAGGAGGTAAGACGATTTTGATAAGCATGACACAGTACGCTATAGCATTATCATTACATGAAAAGAGCTTGTAACCCTATTAAAGCACGGGATAAAATACAGTGAGTCAGGTAATTCGTGATTTAGCTGTCATCATCAAAGCTCGTGCAGCCAGCCGTGCTGGAGAAACCGATTTAGAAAGCATTAACGCCGTCCTTATGATGGTAGCATTAAAAGCCGCTTTCGCTTTCTTTGTTTAATTATTTGCTGTCGGGTATACTTTTGCCGACTTTGGAAAATATGAATAAGCAAAAGTCCATCCAGAATTTGAGGGTCAGTCGTTGCGCTCATGGTCGAGAAAGCCAGTGGATTTTTTTTTTAGAGTAAACACGGATATCGGATACGAGGCGTCTAAAGTGAATGTAAACAGGCGGGCCAAAACAATCGGAGGAGGAGGAGGGGGGTTGCTTTTTCTAAATAGTTCTGGAGTGATGGAAATATTATCACTTTATAAACACTGCAAACAGGTATGTCTATATCCATGCGTATTATCCTTTCATTTATCATGTGAATTTCACTTATGTTTGCCAGATTTAGATAGTCACAACAGGAGCTAAAAATACAACATTTCATAGTATCTAATTCTCACCCCAGTCTCATTTTAATGTGTCAAGTTTAAGTCTTGTGGCTATCCTTTTGAAATATATCACATATTGTAGTGAACCCACTGGTCTATAATATATAAGTGATTAAACACAACACATTCACACAAAATGTGGCTATATTAATGTCACAATTCATGCAAGTATGCACCACACAATGCACTGCATTAGCCTTGTAAATCATAATATGTACTGGCAGTCAACCTCACAGAGTGTCACAGGGCACCTCTGTCCTTCATTCATAGCACACTAATAGCTCTAGAAGCCTGGCCCTGATGTGTTCCTGCTGCTCATCTCTGCCTGAACCTGCTGCTCCAACAGACTGCCTTAAAACCTCTCTCTGTATCCCATTAATATTGTGTGTGTATATATATATATATATATATATCCATTATTATAGTACATAAACTGTGTATGACCTTATGTATTTGAGATATACTGTAAAATTCAGCAGCAAGTCACATAGACTTGTACATAACTGTTGTCCAAGAATACTGGTAGACTGATCATTCTCTTACTCCTAGAAAACAAAGAAACTGAAGAAGAAGGAGAAAGATTTTGACCAGGCCAGAAAAAAAGAGAAACAAAGAGAACTAGTGAGACTGACTCGTGGGAGCCGGGATGCTGTCTGACCTTTAATGAGGGTCAGAAACTCCTCGTGTTTGACCCTGTTGCTCTGCATGTCGATCTTGAGAGTGAGCAGCAGGGTGAACAGGAATTTGTGTTCTTCATACAAACCCCGAGCTGCATACTTGTGCACCTCGAAGGTCATGTACTCGATGATGTTGGCGATCCGCTTACTTGTAATAGGACTCCTTGAGGACCTACTCCCCAAGAGAAAGACACAAGGTTACAAAGGAATTTCTGATAATGAACTTAAAGATAACTTAATTCACTCCCATATCTCACATGGACAGTATGACCAACAGGCACTGTTATGACATCAGTATCATGTGAATTTACATTTTATCATTGCCAAGCCAACATGTCATGGTGGGGTCAATGTTGGCACAATATGGGCTTGAGGTATGGGGCCCAAATGGGTTTGTTTACCAGTTTGAATTAGCCCATAGGAATCTCATATAGAATCTGACTGAGACTAATTCAGATAGTGTCAACAAACCCATCTGGGGCCTATATCTCCAGTGTACTTATCACACCATGAAATGATAACTGGGTGATAAAGGCTGGAAAACAGTTTAGTCTCATGCCATTTTGAAGAAACTAATTTAAATGAGGTATGAAATGACAGATGAGTTTTACTTGGCCAAGGACAAGTCGAACAAGCCCAGGAATTGGCGCAGGGAGGTCTGATACATCACGTTCACCATGCTCATCTCCGTGATCAGAAAGTATAAAATGCTTCCTCTTGTGGCAACTGCACACAGAAAAAAAGGTGTCACAAAGGGCCTGTTTACATCTGGTATTAACATCTGTCTCAGACACAAGTAGACAAGACCCCTTTCTCAATGAAATTCAAGGGAAGGGTCTCTGATTTTCGGACTTATTGCATCTGTGTCTGACTTCATGTTTAAAACCAGGCTTTCTCAAGCAATTTTGAGTCTTTTTTTCGTGAGTACAAACTGGCAAGTGTGAATTACCAGCTATTATTCTGACTGATCATTTACACTAGGCCTGTGTCATGAGGTACTATGTGAAAGTGCTATAAAATTCAAACTTTCATGACAGTGTTGCTAGAAGGATGAGTGAGGACATTGCAAATTTTAACCAGTGTGCATGCAAGCCCATTGTTTGCTATTCAAATCAATGAGTCAACCAACATTTTGTTTGTGACAACAGATGAGTGTTTCCATTACCTGGATCGCTATTTCTTACAAAATGGCCTTGATTGGAAAAAAACTGCATAGGCCTTTGAACAGATGGTGTGGCCTCAGTGACTGAAAAGCATTATAGGGTTGAATGGAAAAGTTGGACTAAGCATATGAGGTGGAACAGTTCCACTGCTTTTTACACAGGGAAAGCCTTGGAGTCAATGCAATGCCAATGATAGATATTACTGTCAAAACTATTAATCTTGGGAAGAACAAACCTTTTTTTTTTTTTTTTTTTTTAGGTTGCTTTCAGTCTTGTGTGACCAATTAGAAATGCACAATGAAACATTTTAAGAAGTTTTAAGCTGCCTTTTCAAAATGTGACAGCAGGTGCACATATTTCTTAAGGATACATTTCACTGACATACTATGATATCAGACTGACAGTCTCAAATGTGACATTAAAACTTGAATAAAAGATTGTGTTTACCACATAGTCTGCTTAATGATTAAAAATGTTTATGCACTCGTAATGCAGCTTAGTTTTAATATTTACAAAAATTTGCATGACATTTTAAGGGGGATGCATAGAATTTTAGTCAGGAGCAATGGTTGATTAAAGTGCCCCTATTATGGATTTTTGAAAATTACCTTTCATGCAGTGTGTAACACAGCTCTAACTGAATGAAAACATCCTGCAAAGTTTTAAATCTGAAAGTGCACTGTGTATAAAGTTATTGTCTTCCAAAAGAAAGAGCTGACTCAGAATCATTGGCTACATTTACATGCACACTTTTTGGTTTAATCAGATAAAATTCATTCCGACCGATGAATTGGAATGTAGTGTTTACATGAACTCTAAATAAAGTGATCAGGTTGATGTGTGTGTTTATATGTCACAAGCTTTAAAGCAGAATAGTTTTTTCTGACATGCGCACACTGCACAAATATAGAGTTTCTGACTGTTTGCACATAATAACCACTCTCCTACACGTTTCTTTATTTGTTTTTAACAGCAGAATAAATACTTAACCATTTCTGGATAAATATACATATAAACCGCTGTGCTGTACTACTCATATTTATCACGCAGTAAAAATTACACTCCCCGCGCCCAAAACGGGTTGCCTGTGGATGAGGATCCAAAACAAGGTTGTCATGCTCCACTTCACAGACGCCGAGTGAAAGGAGAGTTTTATAATGACAGGACATGCATTTATACAACACTTTATTCAAAAGAAAGAACCGCTCGTTCCGTGCACCATACGTCATTACGATATTTCTGCATCATTGCACATGCGCAGTCCTTTCTGTTTCATTTGTCAATCCGATTGAAATTTCATTCCGATCCAGCTCAGTGGGATTGATTAAGGTGTTTACATGAACGTGTTTCAATCCGATTGAACTGTCAATCAGATTACAAGTGGATTATTTGGGTTCATGTAAACGTAGCCATTGAAATGAGTCGTTTTTAAAACGAATCCCAAGCTTTTTCATGTTGACGTCAACATGAAACATTAGCATATTGCCCCCCCACTTGTTGCTGTTGGAACTGCTTGAACCGGAATGCACACATACGCATACGCATATGCATCACAAAGTACACATACGCATCACAAAGCTAGACAAGATGAAAAAGTGAATATATATACATATATATATATATATATATATAATTTTGTTTTTTTTAAGAAAATGACCAATCATTTCGTAGATAAGACCCTTATTCCTCAGCTGAGATTGTTTAGAGCCCATTGAAGCTGCATTGAAACTGCATTTTAACCTTCTGTTAACCAATCCGTTGACCACCATTGAAGTCCACTATATGGATAAAAATGCTTTCCTCAAACAATATAATTTCTTTGCAACTGAAGAATAAAGGAGGTGAGTACGATATCAGGAAATTTTTATTCTGAAAGTGGATTCATCCTTTAAAAATTCTTGCTCTCATGTACTCTGTAGCATGCAAAATACGTATTTAGTTGTGAGTGTTGTGTTCGCTCCGTGCAGTTTGTAGGTCTCTGGCTAACTGGCTAATAGCAATATCTGTTCGCTTGCAATTGTCTAGAAATGTGTTCATGAATAGTGAATGTTTGTCATTGTTATTACTTTAAGTTATGATAAAGAACAGAGCAATATGTTGGTTTACAAACTGCAGTGCTTCATCAGCACGTTTCTGCATTGGGCTAACGCACATACCATGGCTGTTTGGGTGTTTAATATAATGTGATGGGCGTTCTATTTCCGACATAAGTTGCACGCAGCAGACCAATCACAATAGACTGGGTTATCGGACCAATCACCGCAGATTAGCGTTACGCAAAGGAGGGGTTTTGAAAAAATAATTGTTGAGCAAAACGTTTGCGAGTCGTTGAGCCATTAAGGTAAAAATAAATGCATATTATAAGACAATAAAAATGTTTTTTGACCTTGCATGCATGTCAACCTGAGACTCCCAACAATAATAGGGGCACCTTAAAAGATGAGTAGGCATTTGTTTGCTAATTGTCAGGGAGATTCAGGTACAGATTAGCATTTACCCTCTGTTTTCCACCTCTGAATGAGGTAACCGGTCTAATCACAAAATATCTTGGACCTTATGTACACTTATTGGTGGAATATTTTGGGGTTGTGTGGAAAAGTGGACTAAGCATATGAGGTGGAACAGTTACATCTGCTTTTTACACAGTGAAAGCCTTGGAGCCAATGCAATACCAGTGATAGAGATTACTGTCAAAACTATTAATCTTGGGAACCCAGTCTAATCACAAAATATCTTGGACCTTATGTACACTTATTTGTACTTAGCGCTGTCCGTTTGTAATTGGATCATCTGAGATGTATATTACCAATTGTCAAATGGATCAAAGATTCTATTTACATTAAGTTATACATCTTGTGGTTATTCTGAGAATTGTCACATCGTAGGACTAGCAAACAACAGGAAAAGATGAAGCAAATTTCTCCATGTATCCCTGAAAGAAAAAAAGGAAAAAAAAATCAGTAAAGGAAAGACAAGCTCTAAGCCCCCACCGGGTCTGTATTCCTCGCGGGCCGCATTGATCTGGATCTCAGTCTCAGCAGCGATCTGGAGTTTCTGTGTGACCTCCTCTGCAGTGCGTTTCGTGTTTCCCAGCACTGTGATGAGGCTCTCGTCATCCACCAGGGAGCCCTGCGTGCTAGTCAGCCTAAAAAGTAAATTATCCTCCAGCTCCTTCATTTTACGCTTATTGGCTGTCACATCCTCCAGCAGGTCAGTCCGCTCCTTCTCCAGTTCCTGACAATCAAGAAACATCACACAGTAATTTCTCACTACACAAACAACTTAATAATTTTCTATTAATTGTCATACACATTATTGTGATTAATTTAATTGCCTGTTTTGTTTATGTCACTTGCAGCGTAAGCTTAATACAAAAACGCATTAAAAAGTAATTTAATCCTACTTCACGGAGACAGAATGACATGAACAAAATAATATTAACATGTCTAAAATGTTCTTTTGGGGCTATAGAGCCCTGATTTACTTTTTATTCGTACTGATATTTTTAGAACCCAACCCAAAAATCACACTGTAGTAGTATACTTTAATATAAATGATTGTTTTATTTATTCTAAAACATTAAAATCTGATTATGCAGCAGTAATACATTTTTCACTGTATATCCCTCTTTTTTCTAAATATTTTAGGGTGGTCTGATTAAATGACGCTTCGTTTATAATTAAGTTTTTTTTTTTTTCAGACAGCAAATTAAATACATTATCTAATACATTAAATACATTATCTGTCAGAGAATGTTTAAAACATGTTTTGTTTAAAACAATATTTAATAATAATTTAACCTTAAGAACTTTTAAGGGTTTTACAAAAGGTAAAACATATACACAAAGTCATCTGTCAAAGGCACTTGAGTGGAAATGTTTCTGGTAAATACACTGTACATGACTGTACAACTCAATGACTTACATATTTTAATGCTGTTTAGTAAGCCTTTGACATAAAAACGTTGAGATAACAGACATGGAATTGAGGGTGCTGAGCCATGAGACCTGAGTTAAATACCTAATTTTCCAGCTTCAGAATAGTATGATTGCATAGTGTGCAGTCAAATCTGCTTAGTTAGCTTTCACAATCTTAGCAATACCAGTCAAATGTTTTTTTTTTGTTGTTTTTTTTTTTTGTTGTTGTTTTTTCTGTCCAAATGTACCTTTTCAGTTCCCCATCAGGCAGAGATGACTAACTAGCCTCAGGAGAGGCCATAAGGCTATTATAATTCAGATTGTTGCTGGGTGGCATGTGGATCTGTACTCTTATTAGGCTGAGTATAAAGAGGTGACGTGGGATCAGGCCCTTATTCCTGATAAATCAATGTCCAGCAGTGAATATGTTATGAATGCCACTTTAATTTTCTCTACCTAGGAATCTGCAGGCCCTATCAAAGCCCATCTGACTGTGCTAGGCTGAAATGAGTTGAGATGGCAGCGATTCTCATAACAATGTGCAGTACTACAAGATACCCATAGCTTTGATTTAGTTCCTTCTTAGTGTGGTGAAATGCATTGCGGTGTCCAATGCTTTTATTATGATTTGAGCCTTATTACGTGAACGTTTATAAAGGAGTTGCTAGGGACATGGGATATTGCGTCACTGTTTCAGCTATTGCTGGTTCCGTTGCAGGCGTTCCGCTGCCTGGTGTTGGAGGTATGTGTTTGGCGCGTTTCATTCTTTTGGTTTCAGTTATGTGTTTCTAATTGTGCCGTCTTTCTGGAAGGCTGGTGTCTGTTCGGCGCTCTCTTTGGCTGTGTCGTCTTGTCAGCGTGAAAGTTAGGTGTATTGAATCCCTGTAGTTTACATTGCTGCGTGCGTGTATGACTGCTGTCTTCCTGCCCGGTAGGTAAATATTTCCTATGCTTCCGTTAATGTCTTGTCGATAGTGGGTATATATTTTTTCTATTTATATTTTTGGGATAGTGATTAGTCTTGAAGTATTGTTCTGCCGGATGGGTGACGTGCTTCCCGCATGTGGGTATGTATAATCTATTTTCAATGTTTAAGATTTCTCTTAAAAATTATGTGGTTTCATTTTTGTTTTTATTTCTAGATGTAAATTGGTGCATTAGTGTGTCCGTTTTGTGCTCCGCCACTGCACGGCCAGACACTTGAATTCTTTCTTCTTCCTTTGTTATTGGTTACTTGTTTCGTTAGTGTTGCCTTTGCTTACTTTGTTCTTTTTCTTTTGTGTGTTTTTAGGAGTTGGGGGATCCAGAGTGGGCAGGCTGTTTTTGGTGTGGGAGTCTGTTTTCAAATTGTGTATTTCTTTATTTTATTTTTTTAATTTATTTATTTATTGGAGTGGATTTCACTAATGTGTGAGGTTGTTGTTGTTGTTTGTTTTGTTTTTTTTTGTGTGTTTTGTGCGAGTGTGGAATTTAGTGTGGGTCCCTTGAAGGCCTAGTCTTTAGCCTGCCTTATAGCTGGTGAGCCCCAGTTCCTTGGATTGTTTTTTTGTATTCTTTTCTTTTCTTTTTTTCGTTTGTCTATTTACTCTAATACCACAGCCAGTTGTCATGTTTACAATTATTCATTGTGAACCTAATATGGTTCTCTTTTAACTATTTATGGTTGTTTAATAAAATTGTATTAATAAAGATAAACTTGTAAATTCGCATATCCACGTCTCATTGTCCCTTGTTGTCAAAGACAACTCGAATCTGCGTACCTTGCCTTTGTCTTTCCCCGGGTAATAATACGGGGTGGCGTAGTCACTATCATTTATGAAATTTTATTGTGGCTGTGTGATTGGCATCCTACCTCTTCTTGCCACATTTTTGGCATAGTCGGCAGGGTCTGTTCTTGACCTTTTTGTGATGTGGGACGTGGATATTGGTTCTGTGTATTGTTCTGTGGTTGCTTATTGTTGTATCTTTCTTTTTTTGTGTGTGTGTTTGTTCGGTGGTTTTTTTTTTTTTTCTTTTTTTCAGAAGCAAAACAGCAGTGGTCGAGGGTGGTTGCTGAACTCCTTTTGGGTAAGGCGTCTTCAAATTATTTTTTTATATAAAGTAGTTTTTTTTTTTTATGATGGAAGACGAAATGCAGGAATTAAGAGAGCTGGTAGCTCAGTTGAGGGCTGATAATTTAAGATTACGACAAGAACAGGCTCAAGCTAGTTCACCAGGCCCTAGTGGTGACCCTTCTAGCCTGCCTGTACCACCAGCACTTCCATCCCAACCTAATGATGATGTTGCAGCAGCTGAATGATTTGTTTTTATCCCTAGGAATAGAAAGTGTCCAAAATTTAATGGTAGGTCTGGGATTGGGATAGCGGAATGGGTTGAGGAAGCGCAGGCCTGCATGCGGGCTCGACATCTGTCTGTGGCAGACCATGCCTTCTTTTTGTTTGATCATTTGGAAGGGGAAGCACGGGAAGAGATCAGGTATCGGCCTATTCAGGAATGAGAAGATCCTGATAAGATTATTGTCACTTTGAAAGAATTATATGGCTGTTCTCAGTCATACATTGCATTGCAGGAGGCATTCTTCTCCAGGAGGCAACAGGAAGGCGAGACTTTATTGGAGTTTCTCTTGCCCTCATGGGCCTTCTGGAGAAGGTGAAACAGCAGTCACCGAATGCAGTGCCAAATGCTGACATACTTTTGCGAGATCAGTTCGTCGAATATGTCCTTTGATAGTACTCTTCACGTGAATTGAAGCAGCTGGTGCGCCATCAACCCGCTGCTACCCTGATAGAGATGCTTAGTGATGCCATTAGGTGGGAACGGGAGGGTATGCCTGGCGGCGGTAGAAGTTGTAGTCATTCTGTTCCGTTAGCATATGGGTTTCAATACGGGGTACAAGGCAATGCTAGTTCATCTAGTGATAGTCCCCAGCGGTCTGAGATGAGCGAACTTAGGGAAATGTTAAAATCGCAGCAAGAACAGCTTACTCAGCTTGCTAAAAGCGTCGCTCTGCTACGTGTATCACCTCGCGGCACACGTGTCGTCTGTAATGATTCTGTTGTATGTAGGAGATGTCAAAAATGTGGCCATTTTGCTCGGGAGTGTGATGGGGAGCATGTTCCTCCTCCTCCTCTTCTATCAGCTCGAACAGACACCAGGGCACCGGAAAATAGGCAGTCACGTTCACACCAGGTATCGGAAAACCTGGTCGCATACCAGGTGATATGATTAAACTGGTAGCTGCCACCTGTTCTGAGAAATTTTCTAGTGGTGTAGCACTTTTTGAGCCTTTGGAGTCGGGACTTCCTGCAGGGTTATTAGCCTCTCCTGCCCTCATTCGAGTGACAAGGGGTGTCAGCGTGAGTGACAGTTGTCAACGTGGGGACTACTAATGCTTTGCTGTTTCCTCGCCGGGTGATTGGCACGCTAACTAGGGTGGATGTTGTTAGTCCACCCCCCGGGGTTACTGAGATCAGGCCCTTTTTGGGGACTGTGTGTTCAATTGGTTCTCAGGTAGGGGCTCCAGCCGTGCAAGAACAGATGGATGCTGTTGATTTGTCTTCATTAGTAGAGGAAGAGCAGAACAAGGTTAGGGCCCTTCTCCGTAAGTATCAGTCCATATTTTCTACTTGTGAGTGGGATTTGGGGCGTACTGATTTAATTTCACATGACATCCCCCTGTTGGATGATGTTCCTGTACGACAACGGTACCGGCACATACCTCCTTCTGAATACGAAGTGGTGAGAGCACATATTAATCAGTTGTTGGAGACACAAGTAATTTGTGAGAGTTGGAGTCCCTATGCTTCTCCGATAGTCCTTGCTAAGAAGAAGGACGATAGTCTACGCCGATTGGAAGGAGAGGGGCTCAAGGCACGGCTGGAAAAGTGTGCGTTTTTGCGGCCAGAGGTTAGTTACTTGGGCCATGTGATTTCTGCTAAGGGCGTGTCAACAGACCCGAGCAAAGTTTTGGTCGTGGCCCAGTGGCGTCGTCCATCCAGCGCTACAGAGCTGCGGTCTTTTCTTGGCTTTGCAAGCTATTACCGTCGGTTTATAGAGGGGTTTGCGAAGATTGCAGCTCCTCTGCATAGACTAGCAGCAGAATTTTCTGGGGGGAAGATGAAGCCTAGAAAACATACTGAGTCTGGGTTTGTTGAGGCCTGGAGTAGGCAGTGCGAGGACAGCTTTGAGGAGTTAAAGGTACGACTCGCCACTGCCCCAGTACTCGCATATGCAGATTTTTCTCAACCATTTATCTTGGAGGTGGATGCCAGTTATGGGGGGCTAGGTGCAGTCCTCTCTCAAGAACAGGAGGGTCAAGTGCGCCCTATTGCATATGCGAGTCACAGTCTGAAGCCCACTGAGCGCAATATGTCCAACTACAGTTTTATGAAGTTGCAGTTTGTTGTGCTCAAGTGGGCCATGACTGAGAAATGTAGAGAGTATCTGCTGGGCAGTCATTGTGTGGCGTTTACCGATAAAAATCCTCTCAGTCATCTGTCCACAGCAAAACTTGGGGCTACCAAGCAGCGTTGGGCTGCTCAGTTGGCAGCATTTAACTTTGAGTTACGTTATCGGTCGGGGAAGAATAATCGGAACGCAGATGCTCTTTCTTGGCAGAATCCTCTGGAGAGCAGTGCGGGGAGTGGATTAATGCCTGGAACTGTAGTGCCTGCATCCTTGCAACAGGCCTTGGAGGTCGGACCAGTAGCAGAGGTATGACAATCTATGATTGTTACTGTGCCTGGTTATTCCCTGGCAGATTTGGGTTTATTGCAGTCGCTAGACCAGGGGTGTCAAACTCATTTTAGGGTGAGGGCCGGATGAGAAGAAATGTGACCATGTGCGGGCCAAATTTGTTTTTTTTTAATCATAGTGCATCAAGTTACAACAAATACACTATATTCTGTAAAACTGCATTTACTAAGTCCTCAGAAACTGTTCATTAACACTCTTATTCCTTTTTGGGGAAAAAACAAGTAATGGCAAGCAAAACCCTTTCCTTTGAACATGAATATTACTTGTCAGATACTTTTTAGTAATGATAAAATAAGAAATAAAAAATGCTGCAGACTCTGTGTACAGACAGTTACATTAAATATGAAGCTATAGGCTACAATATAATTTACAAACTAGAAAAACACTTCATAATTTTAAAAAACTGCCTTTAACAACTCAATAGCTTAGAGTAGAAAAAAATCATATACAAAAATAAATTCTTTATTGTTAATGCAAATGAAAAAAAAAAATCATTCACTTTGGATATGAACATTAACTATACACTACAAATGAGAACTTTCCTTTAACAAATAAAAATCTAGATTAGGTTTGACATAAGCAAGTATACACACGTACGCATAATGCTTTTAACTCCTACTTCCTGACACCTGACTTCTCTTTTCTTCAACCAGTGCATCAACGTCAGCAACCAGTTTTTAAGCCGTTGCCACTCTCATAATGTCATTTAGATGTCTGTGTGTGAGTTGAGAGCGCAGGTTGGACTTGTTAATGTTCATTACAGAAAATGCCTGATCGCAGCGATATGTCGTCCCGAACATTCTGAGGATTTTGGACGCAAAACCTGTCATTTTGGGGAACGTCGATCCGAGGTTTTGGTAAAATAAATCCACAGTGACTGTTGCGAATTTGTCCTTCAAAGGTGTGTTGCACTGCAGTTCGATTAGTTCCATTTGGAGTTCCTCCAGTACATTTGTTGCACTCGCAGTAAACGGTGAACGGAAGACAGCGAATTCCTTCTCAAGTTCATTGAAGACCTGGAACCGATTCTGAAACTCCTTCTGCAGACCAACAATTTTTTCTTTGTATTTGTCCATGTTGTCTTTGTCGTGAGTGGTGTACACAGATTTTAAAGAGGGAAAATTAGCTAGGTTGCCTTGGGAAAGCTGTGTCGCCCACAGATCTAGTTTCATCTCAAATGCGTGAATGCAATCGTAATATTCAGTTACGATTTTGTTGCGGCCTTGCATCTTAGCATTGAGCACATTTAAGTGCTCGGTTACGTCCACCATAAAAGCAAGGTCACGAACCCACTCGGGGTGATCCAGCTCAGTCACCGGTTTTCCCTTGTCTTTCATGAACTGACTGATTTCTGAGCGCAGTTCAAAGAAACTCCCCGGCTCCCCTGCTCAACCAGCGAACTTCGGTGTGGTAGGGTAGATTGTGAGAAATATTTTTGTCAGATAAAAAGGCCTCAAATTGCCGATGGTTGAGCCCCTTTGCTCTGATGAAATTAACAGTTTTTATTACCACATTCATAATATTGTCCATCTTTAGGGTTTTGCTACACAACGCTTCCTGGTGTAAAATACAATGAATAAATAACGTCTCAGGTTACGTATGTAACCATGGTTCCCCGAGGGAACGAGACGCTGCGTCGAAAACGCTATGGGAACGCCTCCAGTGTGACCACGCTCTGAAAAACGTGTGCATACAGTCCAATGGAGAAGCGAGACGTCACAGGCGGGGTGACGTAGAGACCAGGAAGCTTAAAAGCATGTGCAGTGCATGCAGCCGGCAGCTTCTGAATAGAGAAGCAAGCGCTGCAGGGATGCCAGAAGTATGGCCCGAGATGCAGCGTCTCGTTCCCTCAGGGAACCATGGTTACATACGTAACCTGAGACGTTCCCCTTCAGGAACTCGAGCTGCATCGAAAACGCTATGGGAATGAGATGCCCACGCCACCAGACTTCAAATCCCTGCCTAGTGTGGAAGAGCACAGCTAGGGCGAGAGAAAAAGAGCCAAGTGGCACAAGTCCAGGAAAGAACCTTAAAGTCAAAGGGGTGGACATTCCACAGCATTCTGAAGCCAACTTAAGAGAAGAGAGTCTTGACCCCCAAGAAGGGAGGGTCAGAGGACTCAAAGCTATGAAATAGCATCCCGACCACACTTAGCAAAGCTATACCTGGCCAGAGGCCTAGGCCTCAGCGCACCGCGGAGGAAACGTGTAACGAGGGGGTTCCTACCCACTGAGGAGCCACCCAGAGGGGCGTGGTAGGCCAAAATAGCCGCCACGTAGACCTTCATGGTGGAGTGGGCTAACCCTGTGGAGACTCCCTGTCGTGAGGAGGGACCACCTCAATGGCCTCCTTCCTCAAGAGAGTTTCTACTTCTTGTTCCAGTACCAGACCCTGCTCGGGGCTCACCACAGTGGAGACCTCGTTGAAAGGTGGCGGCGGAGCGCCAAATTGAATGCGATAGCCTCGCTCTACAGTGCGCAGGACCCAAGCAGATACATTTGGCAGTAGTTTCCACGCTGCCAAATAATCTACTAAGGGAACCAGTCTCTCGAGACTGGCCTCTGGTATTGTTTGAGCTGCTAGTTCAGTGTCCTGTAATGGATGACCGGCAGGAGACAGCCGAACTAGCTGCTGTAGAGACCCCCGCAGGGGTGGCGAGCTCCCCAGCTCCGCTACGTTTCCGGGCGGAAGACTGAGGTGTGGGCTCGCTGGAGACCGCTGCGCCCTGAAGCACCGGCAGGGTTAGCAGGCTAATTTCCCGAGGGCACAGAGGAGAGACGGGCACCGAAGAATGCGGTGGACCACGCCCTTCCCCAGTAGGGCCTGCCCTCAGAGGTCCTGGACCATAGGAGTCAGGACCAAAGTCTCATAGGTCTGGGTGAAAGCGTTTCAGTACCTGAAACACGGCCAGCATCTCCAGGCAGCAGAAGTGCCAAACTGGATGGTGACCACTCCACAGACCACGGGCGGGGTGGCCACTCATGACCACTCCCCAACCGGTGAGGGACGCATCCGTCGCTAGCATATGCGGCGACAAGGAGCTCCCAGCACCGGGCCCTGAGACAAGAACCAAGGTCTCCTCCACATGTCCAAGGCACGTAGGCATCGCCGCGTGACCTTGATCATGCAAAGCAGGTTTCCCCTCAGGGAGAACCCCCTTGGTCTTGAGACACCACTGCAGGGGTCTCATGAACAGCAGGCCAAAAGGTATCACGTTGGACACAGCTGCCATCAGACCCAGCAGTTATGAAACCGCTTCACAGTGAGTGCCTACTTTCACTCTCTTGACTGCCGTGAGGATGACTCGATCCGAGCAGGAAATATACATGCCTGCATCGTGGTCGATCCTACACCACGCCTAGATAAGTGGTTCTCTGTCACGGAGAAAGCACACTTTTCTCTGCGTTCAGTCACAACCCCAGTTCTTTCATATGGGCGAGGACGACATCTCGATGCCGCACCGCCCATGCTCAAAATGAGCTAATACTGACAAAATGTCAATAAGGTTCAGTATGCAGATGCCCTGGCAGCCACAGCTAAACCACTTCTTCTTTATTTTATTTATTTATTTTTTATTTTTTATTTTGGCAGCATCCACACACTTAGCGAAAGAACAGGGTGAGAGTGCAGTAAATAAATTTAATTCATTTATGAATGAACACAGCCCGCCCCCTCAAGGGCGGACTGTACATGCTCAGCTCCCGAACAAACCACACATAAATCGCTTGAATCCCCGCTCTTGTTATTTATTTATTTATTTATTTATAAGCGAGAGCAGGAAGAAACGAGCGATCTAAAATGCAGTCAGCTCATATGCGGACAGCATCAATCTCCTCGGAGAAAGATAGCCACAGCAGCGCGAGCTCTCACTCAGAGGGGGAAGAACCGCAGCGCGGGCTTCCGAGCCCCGAGAGAGAGCGCTAGATCTAAGGAGAAAGGCAGAGAAAGGGCGGACCCGTCTCTAAACCGTTCACAGATCTTATGCTGCGATCCCCACGGCCGCAGTCGCCGCGAGCTCTCATTCAAAGGGGGGAGTACCGCAGCGCGGGCTTCCGAACCCAGAAAGAGAGTGCTAGATCTAGGGAGAAAGGCAGAGATAGGGCGGACCCGGCTCTAACCCGTCCGTAGATCTATATGCGATCCCCACGGCCGCAGTCGCCGCTCTGCCTCGGCAAAAGCGGGACCTGAGCCGCGGGGAAGTTCACGAGGGCTCCCTCCTCGAAGAGAGCCCTCCGGGAACGAAGCGTGCGCAGCAAGTGTGCGGGCAGTCAGCCCCCTCGGGAGCTGACACAGCCTGCTTCGCCGCGAGCTATCACTCAAAGGGGGAAGTACCTGCAGCGCGGGCTTCCGAACCCAGAGAGAGAGCACTAGATCTAGGGAGAAAGGCAGAGATAGGGCGGACCCGTCTCTAACCCGTCCGTAGATCTATATGCGATCCCCACGATCACGGCCGCCGCCCTGCTTTGGCAGAAGCGGAAGCTGAGCCGCGGGGAACGCAAACGCGGGCAGTCAGCTCCCTCGGGAACTGACTCCCATGCTTCGCTCCCAAACAGACAACAAATAGGCTGTGTGTATCGCCACCCGACATAGCGTAGGCAGAGAGGAACACACAGTCTAAATGCTGCTGCTTATATTTGTAAGAATGCTTTGTAGAACATAGTGACACTCTCAAATAAAAGCTGTGCGAACTAGCACAAAAAACAGAGTGACACACAACACACAGAGCGCTTGCTGAAAGACAGAAGCTGCCGGCTGCATGCACTGCACGTGCTTTTAAGCTTCCTGGTCTCTACGTCACCCCGCCTGTGACGTCTCGCTTCTCCATTGGACTGTATGCACACGTGTTTCAGAGCGTGGTCACGCTGGAGGCGTTCCCATAGCGTTTTTGACGCAGCTCGAGTTCCTGAAGGGGAACCCCAGCTGAGCTACGTCGTTAACGTCAGTACTCTCATCGAGTGCTACAGAGAAAGCAATGAATGTCTTAACTTTGTCTTTCAGCTGATGGTTCAAGTCTCTTGCAAGGTCCTCAATTCTTTCAGCCACAGTATTTCTTGACAAGCTAATACTGGCAAAAGCCTGTTTTTTCTCAGGACACACAAGCTCCGCTGCCTTTACCATACACTTCTTGACGAATTCTCCCTCTGAAAATGGCTTTGATGCCGCTGCGATTTCATTGGCAATCAAATAGCTGGCCTTTACAGCTTCATCAGTCCCTGCTCTTTTTGTGAACATTGATTGCTTTTTTTTTCAAAGCGGATGCTAAAGCATTAACTTTTTCCGTTCGGAGCTGTCCAGTGTATTTATCATATTTCTCTGCGTGTATGTCATAGTGCTGTTTAATGTTGTATTCTTTTTGCACAGCCACGGCTTGTGAGCAGATTAAACATACTGGCTTGCCGTTGACCTCACAGAAGAAATACTTCTCTTTCCATTTCTCCTGAAACATCCGCCCATCCAGATAAATTTTTCTTTTTTTGGACATTTTTTAAAATCGCGAGTGCTTGCCACAAATCTTCGACTAGCCGACGTGTTAGATATTTGATTTAGGCGCCAATTTAGAATGTGCATGCGTGTTAGAGGTTCCGGCA
This sequence comes from Labeo catla, assembly GCA_012976165.1. Lineage (NCBI taxonomy): Eukaryota > Metazoa > Chordata > Actinopteri > Cypriniformes > Cyprinidae > Labeo > Labeo catla. Next base: position 428,018 of record VONZ01000498.1, on the reverse strand, counting down.
GAAGCGCAATAGAAGAGCAGTTAAATGATCAATGATAAAATAAAAAAATGAATAAAACCAAACACAATATTGCAGCGAATACCCGGACATAGACTTTATTTAATACTACTGCTACTACTAATAATGATAATAAAAAAGATTTGATATTTAATATTATTGTTCAAATCATCCCGCGGGCCGTATTGGACGCCTTAGTGGGCCGTATTTGGTCCGCGGGCCATATGTTTGACACCCCTGTGCTAGACCCTGTTATTTCTAAGGTCCTGCCATTTTGGAAGCGCAAGGCACGCCCTGGGCGAGATGAGCGCCAATTGATGTCTCCCTCTGCCTTGACATTACTCCGTCAATGGGACTGGCTGGTGGAGTAGGATGGGATACTTTATCGTCAGGTTTATTGCCCGAATGGTGAAGAAGAGGTCTTACAGTTACTCCTGCCTGCTGCCTTGAGGTCAGAAGTGTTTACTTTGTTGCATCAGCAACACGGTCATCAGGGCATAAAGCAAACTGCTGAGTTGGTCCAAAGGCAGTGCTATTGGCCAGGCCTTTCATCAGATGTGGTGGTGCCAGGAATATGAGAGATGTCAGTCTGCCAAGGACACTCGGCCACCAGCTCAAAGCTTTATGGGTCATCTTTTGGGTCATCGATTTTATGATGCTGGAACCATCGAGTTCAGGCATCGAAAATGTCCTTGTAATGACTGATGTATTTAGTAAGTATACTCTGGCTGTTGCTACCCGGGACCAACGGGCTGAGACAGTAGTTCAGGTCACAGAATGGTTTTATAAGTTTGGCATTCCAGGCCAGTTGCATTCTGACCAGGGCCGTAACTTTGAATCTTTGTTGATTCGTCAGCTGTGCGACCTGTACGGGGTGAAGAAGTCTCGCACTACACCATACCATCCATCTGGAAATGGGCAGTGCGAGCGCTTCAACCGTACGTTGCATAATTTATTGCGCACGTTGCCAGCCACTAGGAAAAGGGATTGGGTTGCATGTTTGCCTCAGGTCATCTTTTGTTATAATACAACTCCGCACCAAACTACGGGTGAGTCGCCACACTTTTTAATGTTGGGGCAGGAACCACGGTTGCCAGTGGACTTTTTGTTAGGTAGGATGCCAGGAACCAGTTCCAGGCAGTGTGCATGATTGGGTTCAGGAACACCGGACCAGTTTACAGGTGGCATTTGATGGTGCGCGAGAGTGGCTGCAGGCGGTGGCAAATAGACGTAAAGCGAACCACGATCAGCATGTCCGTGATGTCCCACTTATAGAAGGCCAGTTAGTGTTCCTCCGTCATTGTGGCCATAGAGGTCGCCATAAGATCCAGGACCTTTGGAGTCCGGTAGTATACCAGGTGGTGCGAGCCCCTGACGATGGCGGTGCGGTGTATTCTATTGCACCGGTTGAGGATCTGAGTAAGGTGATCACGGTGCATTGGTCGTTGCTTAAGAGTCGAATGCAGAGAGCTCTTCCTGATGGGGTATCAAAGCATGTCGCTGAACAACTGGAGGCATCTGTGTATGAAGAAGAGGAGATGGATCTGGTGGGTGTATAATCTGAGCAAGGTCAGGCTGTGTCAAGTGTTGGGCTTGAATTGTCAGTTCCATCAAGACAATTCGCTCTTCAGTCTTTTAGGGAGTCTTCAGACTTGATGGCTTTGGAAAGGGAAACTACTGAAGTAGGCCCCGAAGCTGTAAACGTTCCGTTATTAGAAGAGCAGGTGGAAGTAGTTGCGGTAATACTACGATGAACAGGGCTTTCACTGCCATCTTATTCGACATCTAATTGTGTAACTGCCATTTTTAGGCCTTGGGATTGAACCTAGGGTTGTCACTGATTAGGTGATCTCCAGGCCAGCGATTTAAACGTGGGGGGTAGATTGTGGTGAAATGCATTGCGGTGTCGGATGCTTTTATTATGATTTGAGCCTTATTACGTGAGCGTATATAAAGGAGTTGCTAGGGACATGGGATATTGCGTCACTGTTTCAGCTATTGCTGGTTCCGTTGCAGGCGTTCCGCTGCCTGGTGTTGGTGGTATGTGTTTGGCGCGTTTCATTGTTTTGGTTTCAGTTATGTGTTTCTAATTGTGCCGTCTTCCTGGAAGGCTGGTGTCTGTTCGGCGCTCTCTTTGGCTGTGTCGTCTTGTCAGCGTGAAAGTTTGGTGTATTGAATCCCTGTTGTTTACATTGCTGCGTGCGTGTGTGACTGCTGTCTTCCTGCCCGGTAGGTAAATATTTCCTATGCTTCCGTTAATGTCTTGTCAATAGTGGGTATATGATTTTTCTATTTATATTTTTGGGATAGTGATTAGTCTTGAAGTATTGTTCTGCCGGATGGGTGACGTGCTTCCCGCATGTGGGTATGTATAATCTATTTTCAATGTTTAAGATTTCTCTTGAAAATTATGTGGTTTCATTTTCGTTTTTATTTCTAGATGTAAATTGGTGCAGTAGTGTGTCCTTTTTGTGCTCCGCCACTGCACTGTTTCTGTTCTGTTTTGCAGCTTGTTTGCTTGCCAGCGCGCTAGTGGAGTGTTGTCGTGTCCCGTCTTTTTGGTGGGCTTCTAACCTGCAACGGCTGCTTGTTGTTTAAGTATTTGTGTGTGTGTGTGTTTCGTTTATCTGTGTGAGATGACGTGTCTCTGGTGTATTACTTTGTATCATTATTGTGGTTTAACCTAATTGTGGTGGTTTATGTTTCATGGTTAGATGTTTAATTTGTTTTGTTTTCTTGGAAGAACTGAATTTGTAAAATTTTCTTGAATTCTTTTATCTTCCTTTGTTATTGGTTACTTGTTTCGTTAGTGTCACCTTTGCTTACTTTGTTCTTTTTCTTTTGTGTGTTTTTAGGAGTTGGGGGATCCAGAGTGGGCAGGCTATTTTTGGTGTGAGAGTCTGTTTTCAAATTGTGCATTTCTTTATTTTATCTTTATATATATTTTTTGAGTGGATTTCACTAATGTGTGAGTGATTTTTCTTGTTTCGTGCACATGTGGAAATTAGTGTGGGTCACTTGAAGGCCTAGTCTTTTTTTTTTTCATTTTGAGAATAAACCTCTCTAAAATTTGTTAGGTTCAGCCCTAAAACAAACAACACAATGTGAAATTAAATTTATTTGTATCCACCTTATTTTTTCACACAAGAATGGGGCGGCCATTTGTAAATTTTATGGATCTGGCTTCCAATCTCATCCGCTTCCATCTATTTTTAGCTGTACAAAATAGCTTGTTTTGCTGCTTGATATTGCAAATTGGACCTTACCAAATGGTACCATATAATTGTAATGTATTATCTTAATTATGAACACACTGGTTTGTAGTGCAGACAGTTTTACTGTTTACTGCAATTACTGTTGTAATTCTTTGCGTTATTTCCATAATGAACCGGAAGTCTCGGCTAATGAATGCGGAAGGCCTACTTCTGCTCGTAAAAACTCGTAAAATATGTACAAACTGCTATGAGATCGGTTTGGCTTAATGCCTTTAGTCACATCTGGCTAATTAAATCTGCGATTATATAGTTTATATTTTGCAATGATCTAGCAGTATATAGTATATATCGACCTGAGGAAGTACTGTATGAACGCAAATAAAATTTATATAGAGAGCTATGTGATAATACAGGTTACATTTTTTGCAATGATAAGCAAACAGATTTGTTATATAGCATATACTGCTTTACTTGAGAATACTGTATTTATGCAAGTAAAATAGGAGGTACTATATATTCTATATACTATACATATTTACTACTAATACTACTATAGTACTATACTGCTATAGTACTATATACACTGACCAAAATTTTAAACGCAACACTTTTGTTTTTGCCCCCATTTTTCATGAGCTGAACTCAAAGATCTAAGACTTTTTCTACGTACACAAAAGGCCTATTTCTCTCAAATATTGTTCACAAATCTGTCTAAATCTGTGTTAGTGAGCACTTCTGCTTTGCCGAGATAATCCATCCACCTCACAGGTGTGGCATATCAAGATGCTGATTAGACAGCATGATTATTGCAAAGGTGTGTCTTAGGCTGGCCGCAATAAAAGGACACTCTAAAATGTGCAGTTTTACTGTATTGGGGGGGTCCAAAAACCAGTCAGTATCTGCTGTGACCACCATTTGCTTCAAGCTGTGCAACACATCTCCTTCGCTTAGAGTTGATCAGGTTGTTAATTGTGGCCTGTGGAATGCTGGACCACTCAACTTCAATAGCTGTGTGAAGTTGCTGGATATTGGCAGGAACTGGAACACGCTGTTACATACGAAGATGCTGGATGTAGAGGTTCTGGGCTGGTATGGTTACACGTGGTCTGCGGTTGGGAGGCCGGTTGGATGTACTGCCAAATTCTCTGAAACGCCTTTGGAGACGGCTTATGGTAGAGAAATGAACATTCAATTCACGGGCAACAGCTTTGGTGGACATCCCTGCAGTTGGCATGCCAATTGCACACTCCCTCAAAACTTCAAAACATCTGTGGCATTGTGCTGTGTGATAAAACTGCACATTTTAGAGTGGCCTTTTATTGTGGCCAGCCTAAGGCACACCTGTGCAATAATCATGCTGTCTAATCAGCATGTTGATATGCCACACCTGTGAGGTGGATGGATTATCTTGGCAAAGTTCTCACCAACATAGATTTAGACAGATTTGTGAACAATATTTGAGAGAAATAGGCCTTTTGTGTACATAGAAAAAGTCTTAGATCTTTGAGTTCAGCTCATGAAAAATGGGGGCAAAAACAAAAGTGTTGCGTTTATAATTTTGGTCAGTGTATTTGGTCAGTGTGCTACGTTTTTTGAAGAAATAACAATCAAGCATTTTAGATTTGATTTGGTTTAACATGATAGTACTGTATGTATCTGGGTATGGTTGGATATACTTGTAGTAGTTGTAATGAAATAACCAGGTTTTTTTCCAATTTCCATTTTTTTTTTTTCCCCAGTGAATCAATATTTTACAAGGAATGATTTTTGCAGTGCTAAGGATGGAACAACAGCGATTTATTAGCTAAAACCCTTGAGTCTCTATGACTATGTTGACTGTTAGCAATCTTCTAGTGTACAGAGATTCATGCTTTTTGTCCAGTGACCCTAAAAATGACTGAAGCACTCTCTCCCTCTTGCTTGCTGTGCCATAGAATAGTGTCTCTGGTTTTTGTTGTTGTTGTTGTTGTTGTTGTTGTTTTCATGTAGGGTCATAGGCACCTTCATGAGGAATACCAGGCTATAACTGAAAAAAGCATGTCTTTAAATGCACCACTAAAAGGTTTAAATATCCTTTTATAAAGCATGGCTTTACATTCTAAAGGTAAAGCTTCACAATCAATGTCAAACATTATCAAAAATTATAGTACAATTAACCTAAGTGACTTACAAATATATGTATATCTAAAACAAGGAAAAGCAAATTTATTGTTAACAACCCCCCCACTTACCTGCCTATCAGCAAGGACTAATGGTCGAACGTTACATCATGTAATTATTATTCATAAGCCAAGATATGAAAGTTTCAGATAGCCCTCTAACACACATTTCAGATCATTACTACACAGATTTTTAACACACGAGTTAACTTTCAAAAGGAACATACCTGCTTCTCAGTGAGAATAACTCTTCCCAGTAGCTGATCTTCCAGACCCCTCATAGTAACAGTGAAGTCGATAATGGATGTCCGTGCACTGATCTCAGGAGTGTATGCTGGGTTGGGCAGCTTGGTGGTCACATAGAGACGGAAACCCTTCATCACATCCACTTCTTTATCACCTACTTTCACCTGATGACAAGAATGAGTCAAAGATTCAAAACTCTAGGTGAAGAGCTGCTCTGACACAAATATGAAAACATACTTGTTTGTAATTGAAGAGTAAAGACACACTGGAGGATGACAGAATTCCATATTACAAGATACACAATTTATAAAATATTAAAGGGATAAATTCTGTCATTAATTACTCACTCTCATGTCATTCCAAATCTGTAAGACCTTTGTTCATCTTTGGAACATAAATTAAGATATATATTTAAGATGAAACCCAAGAGCTTTCTAACCTCACACAGACAGCAACGCAACCACCACGCTCAAGGCCCAGAAAAGTAGTAAGGACGTCGTTAAAATAGTCCATGTGACATCTGTAATTCAGTCCTAATTTTACGAAGCTAGGAGAATACTTTTTGTGTGTAAAAAATCCCTTTATTCAACAATTTCTTCTTTCCGTTGTCAGTCTTCGACTGCATGTGGTGCTGCTGAAGCAGAAGTCGGCATTCTGATGCAGAACCCGGATTTGTGGTGGAAGAGAAGAAATTGTTGAATAAAGTTGTTATTTTTGACTTTGTATTAGCTGTTGGATTTCATAAAATATATCTTGATTCATGCTCCAAAGATGAACAAAGGTCTTACGGGTTTGGAATGACATGAGGGTATTAATGTAATAAAATTTTTGGGTGTACTATTCCTTTAAGAATAAAGATCTGAACATTAAAAGATCCTTAGAGAGGTTGCTAAATAGAGCTGTGTTAATGACCTTCCTAACACAAAAGGTGTTAGTGAAGTTGTTTAAAATTATATGCCGATTATCTCAACAGGGAGTAACTCATTTTATTTCCATGCCAATTAGTGAAAATAGAATGAACAGGGCTGTGATGTGATTATTATGCAGTGGTTTGACGATGATAAAACAACGTCAACGTCTCCCATTCAGTCTCTGCTATATAAAACGTGTGATCAGGTGTTCACACTTTTGTATTAATAGAGCTGACTACTTAAACCTGTCAGAGCTTTTTCCGCTGCTTGCTATTTCCACTTCTTTTTTGAACGTGTGAAGCAGCTGCTTGTGTGTGATGGTGAAACAACGTCACATTTTTAGAGCGACTGGATATTTGACAAAGAAAGATGCATGAAAAATCACAACTGCCACTCTCAATCGTGTACTGCACTAGCAGTAAACAGTCTGGGCAGCTGGTGTCATCACCCCGACCAGGAAAAGGAACAGCACAGAGGATCTGTTGATTTTATGTCCTTTTTCAGGATCTTAATTCTAAGCTAATGTAAAACAACTGCTCTTTCAGAGTACTTGCTATGTCCTTCTTGTCTATGATTTTGTACGCTATGAATATCTTACCAAGAATGAGAAAATCTTGAACATGATCACTCATTTGCTCTATAATTTAACTTCAAAAACAATGAGAAGGAGGAGCAGAGGTTCTGTACAAATGCACAGTATTTTCTAATTACGTAAAGCAATTTTGTTCATTTCCTAGCAAAAATTTAATGAAAGAGAAGGCAACATTTTTTTGGAAAATAACCGCTGAGGACAATGAAGTTCCCTTTAATGATAATGTCCCTGTTTTCTCCCAAACAAGCATTATATTGTTGATTTATATATGACAAATTTTGATTGCAAAGTACAGAGGAAATACCAATATAATCATTATGCTTTTGGTATCTTGCACAAATAAGGCATAAAATAAAACATACAACTCTTGAGTCAGTGAATAGAGCTGCATAACCTTCTGGAAAGGAAACAAAATATTCTAAAAGTAATTAAATGCTTACAAAAATTATAAATAAATGTATTTATTGGACAGCAAAATTGTACTATAATCTTAAATGTTGCCTTTTATACTTACTACAATAATGTCAATGATGATTTTTATTTATTTATTTATTTATTTTTTGCTTATTAAGCCCTTTTAAACATACCTTATATGTGAACCCTGTCTTGATGAAGTTTTTCTCCAGGACATTGTCCAGGGCAGGATCCAGTTCTTCTCCAACATCTTCAATGAGTAGGGGACGCCCTAGAGATAAACTGTCCTCTAGATGGTTTCTGAAGTATTTGTGATTCAGTGAGGTGATCTGTGAAAACAGGAAGACCTCTTTACTGACCCAGCTCAAGTTCTGCCACAGGGGAAAGTTATTACCTGAGGAGGAGGCTATTTGTTATGAGGTCATACCTCTGAAAGAGTGTCTGGTCTGACCTCTTAAAAAGAAACTGCATCAATGCAAGCTGTGCATAGTCAATTAAATTTTAACATGAATATATGAATATAGACGCTAAACTGGTCACACTTTATTTTAAGGTCCAGTTCTCGATATTTAAGAAACCATTAACTACACCTTTTGCCTCAACATACTCCTAATTTGCTGTTTATTAATAATTAGTACAGTAGTTGTTAAGTTCAGGTACTGGGTAGGATTAGGGATGTAGAATATGGTCATGCAGAATAGGTGCTTTATAAATACTAATAAACAGCCAATATGTCAGTAATAGACATGCTAAGTAACTAGTTAATAGTGAGAATTATTCTCTGTACTAAAGTGTTACAGTTAAACTTTTTAATGTTCAGAGGTATATTGTGTCAAGTTATTGTACCGTTACTTATAATAGCAACACTTTCTAGTAATTTCAGTAATAAAGTGCTTTTTCTATTGGCAGTGTAGCATAATAAAGTGGATTTTATGTAGAATTTTAAAGCAATATACAACAACAACATTATGATATTTTGATTTTACCAAAAAGAAAAAAAAAATTCAAAATCATATTCCCATTAATGTTCAAGGTTTTCATTCTAAGCAGTTACCTGAAGTTCATTCTTGGACTCTTTGTTCTTGATCCAGATCTTTCCCTGGGTCTGGGGGTCAATCAGCAGGGGAAACCTGGCAGCCTTTGTAACAATAATCCCATTCTGGATGGACAGGTCATCATTGGGCAGCCCCTGTAAGTTCCATTCACTTACTGTGGGAGCATCAATCAGCATCTCAGTAAGATTCAGATTAGCCCTAAAAGGAATCCGACGAGACTTCATTTCTCTCTGCCAATCAGTGAGAAGCTGGTTGCGGAACTCTTGATTAAAAGGCCCTGAGTAGGACAGGAAGGCTGTAGCCAGCAGCACGTCACCTGAGTATGAGAAATGTAACGATAAGGAATTAAAAGAATAGAGTGAAACTCACTGTCTCACTGTCATGTGGTTTTACAGTTTAATATACTGCTATATGTTTTAGTGCATAGCAATGAAATTACTAGGGTGATCTGGGTAGTTGCTAGGATGTTGCTATGGTGGTTGATTACTAGCCCAAGTCAAAAGAGTCCATTCTTCTAATACTCTGAACCTTTTATATGGCTAGACTCCCTTCATCAGTGTAAGTCAATTGGATTTTTTCACTCATATTATCACTCTCTTAACATAAATTGTCCCAAAACTAGAACATGTAATAACAATCCACTATACAACATTTGAGGTATCATTCACTATACCACAGACGGTGTAGGATGAGGGATGCTCTATGCTCTAGAGATTTTTGGGTGGTTCCTATGACAATGGTAGCTGGCTGCTACCAAAGTCAAAACAGTCCACCTCCAAGTCTCTGTTATGTGAGATTTGCCTATTTTTATCAAGTACTAGGTGGAAACTGTTTGTTCAATTATAAAAAGTTGCAATGATTTCACATCATTTTTATAGCACAAATATACACAGCTACAGTAATAATGATGCTGTTTTGATATAATATCTTTGCAGTTTATATTTAAAATAATGATTTTAATATATGAAATTCTTAATGTTTCTGTAAAACTTTTGGGTGAATATCTGGGATTGAAAGTTGATTACTTACAAAAAAGACAACCAAATTATATAATGGTAAAAACTCTTAAAGAGGAAAAACTGCCTGAAGAAAAACACACCAACTAGTCGTTTGGTCTGAGCAGCAAACTCTTTACTAAGCTGTGTCCAACGCTCCTTCTCTCCTGCCAGCCCACTGATCAGACTAGAAGCGGTTTGCATCTTGTGTCGACACCTTTCTGCATCCTCCAGTAAAGTCTGTAAAAAAAGAAAAAAAAAGAATTCTGTCACTGTGCACGCTGTGCAGCTGTGCTTGTTCACATTTACTGAGAGTGTCAGTTTAATTCAGTGTCATTTAATGTGGGCTAACAAAATTTAAGTTGCCTTATCATTTAATAAATAATAGTGTGATTTCTCAGGACACCTGTTTCAGCCTTTCTTCATTTTAATTCCCAGTGTAAACTTTCAATGTGTGGAAACCAGCAAATTTAAAGTTTAAAGACAATATTTTTATTCAGTCATTATCATTCGTAAAGTCTGTTCTCTTAGGCATGTATGATCAGGTCTGATGTAAATCAACACCAGGATCAGTCAGTCAAGCTGTTAATTACACAATTACCAATGTTAGTAAGGCTTGTTATATATTGTGAATGGGAACATTGATGTTTGCTTCAAACCATTTATAACATTAGTATTAATTTTGTAGAGGCACACAGAGTACAAGCCTGAATGATTCATTTGCAAGATGGTTTCAGGTTTGTTTACAAAATTGCTCATTACATTCAATTTTATGCAAAAATGCTAATTAGTGATTGGGTATTTACTTCAGGCACTAAATGGCAGCTGATTAACCATTTTTCACAGAATAATTAGAAAAGTGGAAAAATCTGGATTCATTTTCTTTGAGCTATAACTGGAATTTAAGGCAAAGATAATTAACAAACATTTGTCAGTGATTTCTCTGGTTTAATTTAGTGTTACTTATCAAAACCAATTAAAACCCTTATTTTTAGATCATTTGTGTCATGATGATGACATAGCTTTGACCCTAAGGTAGGGGTGTCCAGTCCTAAAGCTGGAGAGAAAATGTTCTAGTTTAGTGCCAGCTTTCCCCAACCTGCCTGGAAGTTTCTAGTAATTTTGGAGACCCTGAGAAGATGGTTCAGGTGTGTTTATTTAGGGCAGTGACCTTTCAGAAGCTGGATTGAACACCCCTGCAACATAGTGGTTACCTGTTTTTCCATCATGGCCTTCTCATACTCAGCCTGAACTACATCCAGTTCTGCTTGCTTAGCATCTAGTTCCGCCTGGGCTTTCTGGAGGTCCACATTAGCTATGGCCAGCCTGTTCTCTTGCACTGCCAGATTAGCCTGAGGATGATGAAGAAAGACACCTTTGTAAAACGATCCATCTCCTAGACACCAGCAGGTTAAAGCAAGGAATTTTTTAGTCGAGAAAACCGGGAGTAGATTTGTGTATAAACTGTACCGAAGTAAAGAGACTACTGAATAACCCATATAAATATTATAGTGCAATTCTGACTCAATGTATGTAAGGCATAATGTGTGTAAGGCATAAAAAGCAGGCAGTGGCAGTGTGAGTTAGAATGTAATAGTGGGAGTGAGAAAATTTTGTCTTCCTTTTTTATAAAGCAAACAAACAAATACATAAGCAAATAAATAAAATTACAATTGCACACAGTAATTTTAGTCACAATATGCAGCCCCCAACTGACACTGAGTGTTTATTATAGTTCACATTGTAGAGCAACTGTGTGCAACTGTGCATTTGTAAACTCTGACTTTAAATTGATTTTTAAAAAAGTAATTGCCAATGATAAACTCAAATTATGCCATTGAATAACAGAATTTAAGGCCCCATGAAATGTTTGATATTTTTAAACAGACATTATTTCTTACTTGCTATTACAAGTCCAAAGAAGGTACAATAAGTATTTTGGGGACAGGGGTAGACAGAATTGTATGTTTAGAGCTCCTTAATACATCTGCCAAAGGTTAACTTGTCAACTTGTACTGGGAGTATATTATTGAAGCTAACAAACATGAACTAAAAGAAACTACAATTGGTATTTCTTGTGATATTTGTAAGTGTCCATTTGAGGCATAAGGCGACTGTTTGAAAGTAAGCACTTACATCAAAAGATGAGAAAATAATAATTACCAATGGTAAAGAATCAAGTGATCTTACCTTCAAAGGAAGCACTTCTTTATTGATAGAGAAGAAGGCAGCCATTGCTTTGGTCCAGGAGCAAAGCCCTGCAACATTGCCGCACACCCTCTTGGCTGTTTCTATGTTATAGTCTGCCATGTCAAAGTATGGAGAAAGGAGTTCCACCACCTCCTCGTTGATGGTGTCTTTGGGGAATTGCTGGAGGACAAAACATAGTGGTGTACAGTATATGGAACATACTTGATACTATGCTCCTGAAAATGGCAATATTATTTGATATCTGTAGCTCTGACTTCTGTATAGATACAGATTATGTATGGAACCTTATCTTAAAATCAAACAGACAACTTTTAAAAAATGCTCTACAAGATATATTGGTATAATTTATGTGTAAGATGCTGTATTGATTAGCTGTCAGAGCTGAACTTGTTTGTGCCAATATTTTAACTGGGTTTTGTCCAAGGGATTTTCTGTCCGCTAAAAATCTAATTACTGTCACACCATCTGTTGGCTTCGGAAATTAAGTGCAATGCCAAAAATCAAAGAGGATTCCATTACAAGCACAAGTCTTGCATACGCCTTCCTTCCTTCCAGTTAATAATGAACATAAGGAAAAATTATTTTTTCAAAAATGCAATATTGGTATCAATAGTGGTACTACTAATTGTCCTAGTGATTACAATTACAGTGGTGATATATGTTATTTGCCCGCCACTACTTTATAAATAATACACATTCATACATATCAACAACACAGTGTTCAAATTGGTCTATTCATTGGTCACAGTGGAGTAATAAACAAAACACGATAGATTTGATTATTCTTGAACACTAAAAGTCATGGTTACTATTTCAATGAGACAGAGTACTTTGTTGTCACGGTGTGTTTTAAGTTTTGCAGTGGGTTGACACTGAAGAAAAAAGTAGTTAAAACTGTTTTTTAAACTACACAGCAAATCACTGTTACTTTTTCACGTTAAGAGTACATTTACATAGAATTCATAACAGAGAAAAGGCCCTGTTTGATTGTGAAGATGAAGATGTAATAATTATAAAAAACTAAAATAGCACTGTTTTTAGTGCAGCTTACCTTCACTATATATGACAAGTTATATAATCTAAATGTAAAAATACAAAGAATGGTCTATGTATTAAGGTGTGTACCTGTAGACTACCCAGGAAGTTGCCAGCAGTCATGAGTTTGAGTGATTCTTGCCAGGAGGGCATGGTGCAGTTTTTCTCAGGATCAATTTTCACCATATTCACTCTCCTCTGGAAGAGCAACAACACACAGTCCATAATACGCATGATGAGGTGGGGCGGCCTGCCCAGTGTTCGCACAGTGGCAATATCTGATGGCTTTATAGTCTGTTTACAGATAAACAGGGAGAGAAATACAGAATTAAACATCTTGTTAACATTCTGACATATCAACTAGTATGGGGCAGCTCTGTGAATAATTTATTAATCTGAGTGGCAGCTGTTATGGCTCATGGTTGACAAAGTTTAACACGCATTAGCTTAATGAGCAATACGTGGTGAATTTATCTTATCTCATATGAATAAAGTAGAAAGATGTATAAACCTGTGAACCAGTGGATATGATAGTGCAGCAAGGTGTTCTAGAGTATGGTATGAGCTGAAGAGGGGGGGTATATATGGTAATACAGAGGGTAAAGAAGAGTGGCAGTGGGACTGGATAAAAGGGAAGTGGTAAAAAGAGGTGTGATAAAACACTGAAAGAGAGAAATAAGAATGGGAAAACAGACAAGACAGATATGAAAGGACAGAAGTGAAAGAAGGTGTAGAGGAGAAACAATATCTATATACAGCTATTACTCCAGTCTTCAGTGTCATATGATCAATTCCAATATACTGATTTTTTAATACTGTATTGAAAAAAACTGTATTCATTTATTTCATCAAAAAAAAAAAAAGCTTACGATATATTCTATATGTCCCAAATAATCTTGGCTTTTGGTGATAATTGTAGCCTCATTCTATACCCCTCCCCTCTTCTCACCCCAACCTCTCCTAACTTTTCCCTTTTGAATTTTTCCAATATTCCATTTTTGAATCTTTTTCAAAACTGAGGTGTGACTGATGGCTAGTGCTAAAATAGGGAGGTTTATGACCCTTAACGCCCTGATATATATCAAGGGAGATCAAAGAACATACTAGTGCGTCTTAATTCTGAAAAGGCCAAAACTAATTTCGTTTGGAGTTCAAAATAACTTGCTAAAATGAACTTTTTAGAAAATGCACCTAAGCTGGTAAATACCTTCAAACTACTTTTGGTCCATTGCAATTACATAATAGGTAGGTGTGCTTTGTGGCTTTGCCTTCTTTGACAAATATCTTCTCCGGTTTGTTCATGATTAACACTTTAAAACTGCTTATTGTATAAAGTGCTACATAAATATGACTTGATTTAACAGGAGTGTAGTGTCGAATCGCAGAACATCTGCATGTTTACACTATATCTATAATCAGTCCCTTTCTTAACTGCTGTTTTCTCACATCACATCATTTTTGTTGTTTGTTTATTTTGTTACTGAGAGGAAAATGTGAAGCATATTCATATAAGCACTTTGTTTAATAATTGATAACTGATGATGAGGTATTTCAATCTTCTTTTACCTCTAAACGAATGAAATAGAACTTTGTTGTGAGCATGTCAGCAACGTCAAGGGGCTTTTGTTAATTTTGTGTTTAGATGAGTATGTAAATATGTGTCTTTCAGTTACAAATACAACTTCAAATTTTACTGTAAAGATGCCCTCCGCTGTGTTCAAGCTCTCATCTCTGACCACGAATGAATGGAAGAAATTGCCAAAGAAGATTTGCAGGTTAAAAAAGGGCGAGCCACAGAGTACACTTCTTCTATTCTGTTACCCCCTGTAACACATTAGTTTGGAAGTAATTGCCTGGTGTCAGCACGTTCTTTGCTAGAATAGAGTTAAGTATGAGCAACCATCAGCCAATAAGGGCTACATAGCACAGAGGTAGTAGGATGATATTTGCAACCCACTCTCTCAGTCCTGCCCTCCGGTCCTTAGTCTAGACAAGAACATGTCGGCTCACTTCCTTAAGAGACTTGCTTATACATGCAGCGTGCTCCCTTGGTGGATCGTAGGTAAAAGTCTTTCAGTCCCCTGTGTTAAGGTAATGTTCGGGGAAAGGCAGAGGACAGAGAAGAAAGTGGCTTTGCAAATAGCCATTACAATCCCACATTCTCTGTTGCCCCCTCCAGCTCGAGCTAAAGCTCTGAGGTGATGGTGTAGATGAGGTACGTCCGCATCCTTCCCTGGTGGTCCACGTGGAAAGGGTGATTGCAGAGTGTGAGATTGTTTGAGTCATCACAGGCACTTCACTCTTTTGTCTGCTTCCCTTTCAGTCTGGATCTTCTTAAAGTACTTTTGCTATTCTCCTTTTAGGAAGACTGAGGGTCAGAGTGGGCACTTGAGAGCAGGGCTCCCTTGGTCGGGTTGCTTTTAAAAAGCTTAAAAAAAAAAAATGCTGAAGCCTGGGACAGCTAATGCAGCATACAGTGGACTTCCCTCTTCCAGATTCTAAGTTATTTGTTGGTGGATGCAGCTGAGGCTGTGGTCTCCTTAGAAGCTCTGCTTCTAGGGGCTCCTAGCAGGGATTCTTCTTTGGAACATTACCTACAGATCTGGTCTTATGACTAGTCTGGGTGTGGGTTCGCCCCCACTCAGTAAGCATTAAGGAATATTGAGCGGCGGCATTTATTCAGTATAATAGCATAGTGGGTATTAACATTCCCATAGTGTCAACACATTGACACATTGTTGAGTTCCCTCAAAAGGGAACATTTCAGGTATAAAACTCGGTTCCCTGACAAGAGAACAAGCTGCTGCATCACATTGCCATAATTCAGGCATGTCTGCACATTATCCATCAGACAACTCAAAGCAGATGACGTTATTTGTGGGGGCTGTTTTATAGTATGCCAGTGCTTCCAGTGACATCATATGACTGCCGTAGCCAATCAGGATTGCTGTGTATACACATGCTTCAGACACCAGTTACACTGAAGGTGTTCCCATAGCGTCAACACCATGATGTAGCATCTCGTTCCTTTTCTTAGGAAATACATAAGTGAAAAAAAAACTTGGTCTTGGCCTGATTTTGTTTTAAATTAATATACTGATGGCTTTAAAAGCTTTGGGAAACTCACTGAAAACAACATACGGAATAAAGTATATTTTAACATCACATGTATAAGCTATAGTAATGTGCTAAAAGCAAGCAGCTAAATTTTAGTTATTAATATTATTGAAATAGCACTCCAACTAATCTGGAAGTGATCTGAGTCATCTAGAGCAGACATATTGAAATGTGCACAGAAAAAAGAAAGAGTCCCAGTAATGATGGGATACATTATGGACAAATTTATGGGAGGGACACAGTGGGCAGGTGGTGGAGGGAAGAGGTGGAGTATGTGTTTGGGTGGTTATATGATTGAGTGGGTGTGTAGGGTTGGTTAGAGGCGTCTGCTGTCAGACCCCTGCTCGCTATGAGACCCCCTACAGCAACCCTGCCATCACACGGTCTATTTTTACACCCTCACAGGCAGCATGTAATTACACTGAAGCTGCAGGCACCATAATGCCCCATGAACATCACACTCCTCTCATTCTCTCCTCTCCAATGTTGCCATGTAATCGCTCCATATTGTTCCTAACCTGTAGTGCTGCCTCAGCTTCTTCCAGAGCAGGCCTTGCTGCTTCTAACTTCTCTTCAGCGATGGCTTTGTCTGCAGAGATGCTGTCCACTATGGCTTGTGCTTTATCTTTGACCTTCTGAACTTCAACTTTGACATTTTCAGCAGCCTGAGCTTTCACAGTCACCTCCTTCAACACCTGAAACAAAAATGAGAAAAAAAAAGAAAATGAAAACAGTAATATCGATGTTGTAATACCTCTAGCTATTCATGCTATAATGCTGAGCCTAGGGCTGTTAATTTGTCATCCTAATGTTTTAGAGCACAGTATTGATCTTTAGTTAGCCTGTGACTGGGAGGCAGTTCTTTTACCGAATGGATACTTTCAAGCTTTATGCAGCATGACGAGTTTTATTTAGAACAGAATAGAATGTAGTAGATTGACTAAAATACCATGCAAACACCATGATGATGCTGCTAAGTCATGATGAAACAGAAGCAGCAACAAATCTTTTGTTCTGTATTGTGATGTAAAAGGAAAACTGTAGGGTGGGGACTTGGTTTTATGTATTGTTGTGGATTGCATTTTGAGGTGAACGCAAGCTAGGTGTAAGCTTTAATGGTTCAAATCCTGTATACATCACCTGGGAGAGGTATGTTGATTTCAACTTTTAATTAAACATTACAATATCAAAATATTTGTAAAAAAAAAAAAAATAAAGCCTATGCACTGATGAATTGTTGACAATAAGATGCATAACATGGATTTAGAAAACAGATAATTTTTTATTTTATTTGCTGACTATAAAGATGCATTCACATTAATCACAACAGCATCAATCAATGAAAACAGTGCATCTCAAAATACATATAACTCCCCATCCACAGAGAATTCACTGTGAATAATCGTTAAAATATTGTACAGTCCCTTGGACCCATATTAAATATTACTTATAGTGTTGGTCACTGAGCATTACCAGTTCAGTCTTCTCTTGGGGACACCCCAAAAAAATACTATGGAGAACTGTCTTCTGAGCCTGTCTAACGAGAGACTACTTGTATATTAGCTGAAGAGAAGACCAGCAATTAACACAGATCATCTTTGCCTTAGGAGAAGGTTTATTCTCCTAAGGCAGATAAGGAGAGTAAACCTTCCCCCACCTGTCCTTACAACCTTTTACATAGGCACAACAGAGAGTATTTTGATCAGCTGCCTCTCAGTTTGGTATAGTAGCTATACGGCTGCAGACAAGAAATCTATCCAGACAGTGGAAAAGACAGCAGAGAAAATCATGAGGACCTCCCTACCTTCTATAAAGGAATTACATCTGTCACGCTGACTTAGTAGAGCCACCAAAATAATTAGTGACTCCACCCATCCCACCAATGGACTGTTCACCCTTCTGCCTTCTGGCAAACGCTATCAAAGTATGCAATGCAAGACTGCCAGATTCAGAAATAGCTTCTTTCCACAAGCAATTTGACTCAATTCACATTGACATCCACATATATACTGGTTGCTGGACTGCTGATTTATAGGTATAGACTGATTGAATCAGTTATGTTATTTTTCCCTATGCTGCTACCTGATGGACTGCTGATATATATGTGCAGACTGGCTGAATCCTATATATCCTATATTGTATTGTTGTAATGCGTGCATATATATATATATATATATATATACAGTCATGGCCAAAAATATCGGCAGAAATTCTGTCAGAAAATTATTCCATTTGCAAATGTTGTGGTATTCGCTTGCTTATTGTTTTTGTTTGCACTGCAAAAACACAAAAATACAGAGAAGAAAAGTCAAATTTGATAAAATTTCACACAGAACTCAAAAATGGACTGGACAAAATGATTGGCACCTTGCCAAAATTCTAAGAAATAACTGCTTTTCAAGCATGTGATGCTTCTGTGATTTGTATTTAGACACACCTGTGGCAAGTAACAGGTGTGGGCAATATAGTAATCACACTTGCAACCAGTTAAAAAGGAGAAAAGTTGACTCAACCTTTGTATTGTGTGTCACACTGAGCATGGAGAAAAGAAAAAAAGTGTAAAGAGTTGTCTATGGATTTGAGAGAAAAAATTGTGGAAAAAAATTAATGAAAAATTAATGAAAAATTACAACAAAGGATTGTTCGAATGGTGGATAAAGAACCCCAATTAACTTTCAAACAAATTCAAGCTGATCTGCAGACACAGGGTACAACAGTATCAGCTCACACTATCTATCGCCATCTGAATGAAAAGGGACACTATGGTAGAAGACCCAAGAGGACACCACTGCATAAAAAAGCAAGACTGGAGTTTGCCAAAATGTGACAAAACCACAATCCTTCTGGGAGAACGTACTGTGGACAGATGAGACAAAAGTAGAGATTTTTGGTAAAGGACGTCATGGCACCGTTTACAGAAAAAGAAATGAGGCCTTCAAAGAAAAGAACACTGTCCCATTCAAAGATGTTTTGGAGTTGCTTTGCTGCTTCTGGCACTGGATACCTTGACTGTGTGAACTGTGTGATTACCAAAGAATTTTGAGGCACAACGTAATGGCCAGTGTCAAAAAGCTGTGTCTCCACCAGAGGTCATGGGTCTTCCAGTAGGACAATGACCCGAAACACACTTCAAAAAGCACTCAGAAATGGTTACAAACAAATGCTAGAGAGTTCTGAAATGGCCAGCAATGAGTCCAGATCTGAATCCAATAGAACACCTGTAAAGAGATTTCAAAACAGCAGTTGGGAGAAGGCATCCTTCAAATCTGAATGACCTGGAGCAGTTTGCAAAAGAAGAGTGGTCCAAAATTCCAGTAGAGAGGTGTAAGAAACTCATTCATGGTTACAGTAAGCAATTGATTTCAGTTATTTTTTTCTAAAGGAGATGCTACTAAATATTAAGTTAAGGGTGCCAATAATTTTGTCCAGTGCATTTTTTGGGTTCTGTGTGGAATTGTATCAGATTTTACTTTTCTTCTCTGTTTTTCTGTGTTGTTCCAATGCAAAAAAAAGTGAGTACAAAAACATTTGCAGCTGCAACAATTTTCATTCACAAAAAACATTGAGCACTGGGCTCGAAGAAACACAATTTTGTTTTGCTGGACACCTGTTGTAAGGTTTGAATGACAATAAAGTATAAGAACCTTAACTTTAATAGATCATTAATGTCAGTTCTTACGTCGTGAGAAATCTGTGATTGTATCAGTTCTGACAAGCTACTGCAATGTGATGTTGCAACGTTGGGATACAGATCTGATTAAATTCTTAGTAAAAGACTGCCAGAAACACTTAAATAACTAGGGCTACTGATTGATTTTAAAAAAAGTGTGTCAACATCTTGTGCCATGAGAGCCATGTTTTTAAAGAGTATTTCAAATTAAAAACAGTTCAACAATTAAACTTCAACATGCTTGAAAACCCCCTGGTTTGGCAAGGCCTATCACTTTCAGTGTCAACAGCTGGGATGACTGCTGAGATTTTAAAAATGAATTCATCTAAATGATTACATGAAATAAACAGCTTTAAAATGCCATGTTTTGATTATCTATAGAGGCCTTGAAAAGGGAAAAAAAATTGTGCTTTGGAGTGTTTTGTTGTTAAATAAAATTAGATCTTACTTTTACCAGCAATACATTTCATTTGTGATCAGATTATCAAAAGCTATCCAGTGTCAGGATGCTGGTTTGACAGATCCAGTTGTATTTGTGTCTTTGTTCATTTGGGGTGCATGGCTATTGTATTTGTCCAACCACAGGTTTTGGTTCATGGTGTTTGTGTTCTGTTGTGTTTAGCCAAGTGTTTAACTGTCAGTTGTTTTCCAGCCCTCTTTCTGTCTTGTTACTTCATTACCATCCTCGCCTGTTACCACTTGTTAATGTCCTTTCATTTTTCCCTTTATATTTTATATTCCCTATAAAATATATAAATTATATATATTTTATATATATTACATATATATTTTTTTTCCTGTCCTAAACTAGATTGTGTTTTGCATTTAGTCATTCATGTCTTGCTTTATAATCTTATCTACAATAGTTAGCTAGTATTTATGTATTTATTTCGTTTTGATCAAAGCTTTGGATCATGTTTTTCATAAAGCCCCGCTTGCATATCCAATTAAATTTAGATTTTTCCTTTCTTAATCATTTTTTTTTTTTTTTTTTTTCTTCAACATTTCTCTTTCAGATTTATATTATTAATTTTCCCCTTTTTATTTTACCTCTTTCTCCATGGTGGTCTGCCTACATTTTGATTCTATTTATTTATTTATTTATTTATTTTGTTTTTCCAGTTTCCCCATCTTCCTGGCTGCCGAGCTGCCTTCGTTATCCCAATGTTTCATCCCCTCTCCATTTCTCCCTGCCTCACCTGCCACCACTGCCAGCTGATCTTCTGCCTCATCAACCGTCATCCCTATCCTCCTGTGCAGACTGCTCTCCTTTTAATGGCTGTGTGGACTTGATCTTGTCTAGCCCTTGTTTCTTCATGTTAAAAAAAAAATAAATATTATTTTACCCTGCAACTTGAATACTCCTCTCTCTGGAGCCCTGTCATCCAACAGTAGGAACACCTACAAACAACCAACAGTACAGCAAACCGGTGTCACTAAGCGCTAAAACTGCTGTCAGTACAAAACAGTTTCAAAACCCTGTGGAAAAAATACATCATCTAGTGTAAATATGATAAATTTTAGACCTATTCTGCAGAGTTCCATCCCTAATACAAACACACCTGCTTGTAATCTTCAAATATTCACTTGTCTTCAAAGTGAGCGTGCTGTCAATCTGAACAAGCCGACCAGCACAATATGTTGGTCATAAAAACTTCAGGCCTATAGTCTGTCATTCATTTTAAGGACAAATATTCTTTTCCCCTAGGACACAAACATGCTGATATCTGAGTAATAAGCCTTTTGTACTCCTGTCCCTGTACAACAAACCAAGAACTTCAATACTGCCTAGAAACTTCATTTTTGGAATGATGACTCAAGCACTCAACTGTGCACAGAATGAAGTGGACAGGGGAGCTGACACACTCCTAAGAGGCCTCTGTTAAAACTGACCAGGACTTTGAGAGTTTTGTTGACCTTTACTAGCCAACTACGGTTAGAAATAATGAATAAAATTTTGTAATAATCAAACTGAATTGAAAGTTATATTAGGAGGTGCAGAATCATAAACAAACACATTTACCATATCGGCCTTCTCATTGGCTATTTGAAGTTCTTTCTCCTTCACCTCCAGTTCTTTGCTAAGGGCAGCAACAGACTCAGAGGCCTCCTTGAGTTTCTGGAGGCCGGTGTTCATCCTAATGAAACAATGCACTTGGAAATGAAAGTCTTCGATAACATAGTTTCAGACTACATAATTAATTTTTACAGAAAGTCAGGGGGGAATCCACTAAGAATGAATTGTGCCTACTGATAGTGCTGTTTATTTGCATAGACTAAATTAATTATGCAAATTGAGTAACAATACAAATGCACCCACTGAGGTCCTTGCACAGCGCAGTTTCAGATATTGCAGTAGGTTGAGCAGGATGCAAAAGATTGCTGGCATCTGGCATACTTTGTGGGTATTTTGCTGTATCACGCCACAACATCTAATCTACCATCTCATTTCCTTGGTTAGTAATAATACAGTAATTATGCCAGGCAAAATGCAAATGTTTTTTTTTTTTTTTCCATAATGAGGAATCTGTATTTACAAAAAAGGTTTGGACTAAAGGGATTGACAATGACTTTATTCAAATATACAAAGTGCAGCACTATTTCAACACCAGGTTTGGCACTTTTTTTTCTTTCTTTCACAAATGCAAAGTACAAAAGTGGCACAACACTTCATTAAATCTTTAGTCAATCCACCCCTCAGGACATCTATAATTCTATTTCTGATTATACTGACCTGTCCGCGAGTGTCTGAACCTCTGAGTGCTTTTCTTTGTAGATGGTCTTGTAGTCATGGATGAAGGACAGATAGGATTTGGGTGTGACGTGTGTGGAATGTCGGTACCTCTGAAAATAATCTGCACACTTTTCTGCCACCCCATCCTGAAAAGAGCCCATGCACTGAACCACTTCCCCTTTTACCTCAGGAGTGCAGTCTATGTCATATGTGGACAGGAAGTGTTCTGACACTGAGGAAAAACAAACAAAAATCTTTTTTTTTTTCTTTTGTTTTCTTTTCTTTTTTTTTTTTAATTTCTTTGCATAACATGTATATAAACTGTTTATCTAGCAATAGCTACAATCACATTCATTTTTGCTATGACTGATTGCTGTGATGCTTTTCTTGATTATCTTTCAATGTGTTTAAATTATTGCTTCATTCACAGCTACACTAACCCTCCAGTTCTAACAGAGCAGAAGAGATGTTCTCTAAAATGTGATTCATTTACATTGTTTGTGGAACATTTTGCTCCGTTCCTAAATTACTTGTTTTCTGCATTATACTGTACAGCCACACACATTTACTCTGACAATAAATCTTGGTGGCTATTTTCTGAATAGACTATTATCTATTATGAGTGTTATTTCTTACAGGTAAATTTGGTCTGCGATTTGGCCAATTTATACATTATAGCTGCTGGGGCTCTGGAATACTTTTATATATATATATATATATATATATATATATATATATATAATGACTAAAATGTCATTATTTTCAAGTAAATACTTCACCAGTACCATTTTTTAGAGCGTCTAATTCCCCCTGTAAATATTTTTTTGTTGTTGTTTTTTTTCTTCCCTTTACTGCTACAAGGGAGATCTAATACACAATTCACTTGGAATTTAGTTATAAATCTTAGGATGTCTCACCGAGTACCCACGAAGCAAATGGGTTCAAATGGGGCCAAAACTTTTTGAAATAGCAGTGAAATATAGCCACTCTGTCAAACCAGTCCATGTATGCTCCATTCTAGTTCTTGTTTGATCCAGCACACATATTTGAGTAAATGTACTTGCTCAAAAAATGTGATATATTTTTGCTATATTAAGGCATCAGAATCACCACCAGATTTTAGGGTTCCCCTTGGGTATATTGAACCTCCATGGGTCTGACATTTTAAATTACTGACCTGCGATCAGAGCATCTTTGGGCCAGCGGCTAAACCAGTCCATGGTGCACCCTGAAATGAGAGCAGGAAACTTCAAAGCTCGATTACGGAACCTCTCCCCAACTGGAGAGAAGCACAGAACCACGTGAAGGTTCTGCCTCACTCTGCTCATAAAATACTCATGTAGGTTTTCATTTGTGGGTGGTCGCCGTGGAAACTCTCGCTTCATGACTGGAATGAGGTCACTGATAATCTCGTCGATCTCATCTCGAGCAAACAGATTGGACACCTGTGGCAGACAGAATATTTCACAGCTCATTAGATTAGACCTAGCCTTGGTTTCTCTGGAAATTTATAGCAAATGTACAATCTAGACATAATGACACACCTAAGGGGATAAAAATCACTCCTTCAAGGGAGGGGAGAAGACATTTAAATGTTCTTAGTCAGTCTCTGAATCACTTAAGGGATAGTTCACCCAAAAATACAAAGCCTGTTATCATTTATTCATACTTAAGTCTTTCCAAACCCATATGACTTTCTATCATGGACCACAAAAGAAGACATTCTAAAGACAGTGCTCTTTTACATACAATGAAAACATGTTGTATATTTTCAGGTTTGATGTCAACAATGATAGCATTGATTGTGATTCGCCATTTTTAAATATGTGTAAAACTAAATGAGATTTAATTCAGTGTTGGTTTGTTTTCTATCATATGGCATTAGAAGACTTGGAATACAGCCCATGAGTCATATGATTTTATGGTACCTTGGTAGCCCCTGGTTAATATACAGCAATGCACGGCAAAGAACAGTCTGACCAATTTCTTCAAAACACCTCCTTTCATGTTCCACAGAAGAGGGAAAAATGTATTATGGATTTGGAATAACATAAGGCTGAATAAAGGATTGCAGATTTTTCATTATTTAGTGAATAATTCCTCTGAGGTGATCATATTCATTGGGAATGAATTTATTGAACAGATCACCTTCTCTGCAATTCTCTGCAGATTCTCTCCGAACCTTGTCAAGCCTTTGAGGTACTTTAGAGTTCAGATATTTCAAGTGGTGAGAAGAATTTACTTGAGTTCATCACTGTGTTTTATTTGTAATAGACCCCCCATCGCAACACAGTTCAAATATGTTACCTTGGACCACAAAACTAGTCATAAGGGTCAATTTTTGGAATTTGAGATTTATACATCATCTCAAAGCTGAATAAATAAGCTTTCCACTGATTGTTAGGATAGAACAATATTTGTCTGAGATACAACTATTTAAAAATCTGTAATTGGAGGGTGCAAAAAAATCTTGAGAAAATTGCCTTTAAAGTTGTCCAAATTAAGTTCTTTGCAATGCATATTACTAATCAAAAATTAAGTTTTGATATATTTACGGTATTTACCAAATTTTGTAATAATTTTAAATAATATTTACAAAATATCTACATGAAACATGATCTTTACTTAATATCCTAATGATTTCTGGCATAAAAAAATTATAATTTTGACCCATACAATGTATTTGTGGCTACTGCTACAAATATACCTGTGCTACTTAAGTAAGCAAAATGCAAGGTTGTATAATTAAGCATAAAGTTATATTACGGTTAAAAAAAATCTATAACCCCTACAGATACAGAGCTTCTATGTTGTGTATTGCCAATTTAATACTTCTTTTGATTAAATATAATACTATTAGCAGTATAATTTGAGTGAAAAGCTGGACATGATTGCAGTGTGCTTCTTTCACTTACAGCAGCACCCAAGCTGGCATAAAACTGAAATGTCTTTGTTATAATGATTCGAGAATGTTTCAAAGAGTATTTTGTGTGCATCAGTGGAAGTTTTTGGACATGGTCAGTGTCACAAATTTGCTTGTTTGATTAGTGACCTAGGAATAGTGTAAACAGTTTAAACCATACTTTTCTTAGTTTCTTAGTTTTAAATTTTCAAAAACACTAAAACATTGTTTAGTAGCTTATTTTCAGGTTATACATTACATTTTAAATTCCAGATTTTCAAAATGGTTTAATACTGCTGAGCCCCACTGTACAGTATAAGACAATTGCTATTATATTACACTATGCTGCAACAGTCTGTCAGGAGACAAAAAGCTCTCAGAAGGACTATGAATGGATTAGTTCATGACTGGAACCAGGCAATATATTTCACTTAAATTTGGCTACATTGAGTAGATGCATGAGTACAACATTTTCAGTCTCAGAGAAATACATGAGCTAAAGTCTGTCTCGTCATGTCCTCTAAAGATTTATCTTGCTGTTTTGCTCTCTTTTCAGAATCTTGGATAATAACTTGCACTGAACTCCATTTGTTATTGCCTCTGTCTTCCACACTGACACACCAATCTCGCCTCATCAGTTTCCCAACTAAACCCTTAGATACTCAGTATAACTGAGGGCTTGTGTGTTTCATTAATATTCTTGAGCAGGGCCATCTCTCCCCGGGTCCTTGAGTGCTCTTCTCCTGTGCAGTCAATTCTCTTTATGTACTTAACAGCATGATTAATGAAATAACAACCTCCACCAAACCCAGCTGACCAAAAACCTTTCTAAGACTTTATGACAGCCTCGAAAAACCCCAAGAGGTGCACCCTGCAGTTTGGATGATAGCCAATTATTCTCAAACCCCTTTATTTATTCCGGGGTGTTGAGAAAGACGCATTGGAACATAGTGTTAACACAGTTAGCTATTTGTAAAGCTTTTTATTCTTCCTGGCCTTTGTTCTCTGACTGTCTTTCCTGTGACTACCTACTCTCTCTCTCTTCCTCTTTCCTACAGGCCCACATGGAATATTTTCCCATAGATCTCTGCAGATTGTTCTGCAGATTTCCACAGGTAATGTCTTGTATAGCATACACCCTTGCATTTTTGTTCATTTTTTTTTTTTTTTTTTTTTTTTTTATATATGATTACAACCCTTAATAATTAAATAATAATTAAATAATTAAATAATTAAAATGTAATAATTAAATAATTAATAATTAAATAATTAAAATGTAAATAAATAAATATTGTTCTCCTTGAATATTTTACTAATGTAGTCTATCAATAAATGCAATTCTAAATAAAGTTTATCTATCCAACTCATTCCTCTGTCCACTCGTAGCTCTGCAGAAGTGCAGTGTTCTCCCCTGAGGTGCAGTCATGTTAATGCAACACCTCCTCAATGCTGCTCTGTTGGTTTCAGTGTGATGGATAAAATCCACAACAAGTGAGTGCAGCCAATGCTCTCTGGCAGGTGTCACATTCCAGGATGCAGAGCTTCTATTTTTTTCCCCTCTTTGACAAACCCATCTGTCTTCTAATATGAAGCAATGCATCTCGTGCCTCACAGATCCCATTTATTTGTGTGTCATTACCACACAGAATGAGCTCTGTAATTTGTCAGAGGACAGGGCGACATGCTCCCTTTGTTTATTTTCATTATAGCGCCTCGGGAAATCTGACTTATTTGTAGTGAAATAAAGGTTGAGTTATTAGGGGGACATACGTTGTAACCTTGGGAACACATGTAGCTTGGCTTATTTTAGCTTGTGCTCTGAAAACATCATGAAATGGCTCAGTATGAATGCTGTGGGGATTGTGGCGAAGGGTGTTTCTATAAGCATGATGTCAGAATGGTTCTCTGACCTCTCCTGATGAAAGGACGTTGTTCATGTACTCCAGGAAGGATTCATCCTTGATCTCGTTGTCAGTGAAAATAAAGCTGATGCCTTTGCCCTGTTGTCCAGCAGTCCTGTACAATCCCTTCAGGTCCTCCATCAGGTTGAGGGTGTTGTAGGAACTAAAAACACAGCATGCAAAACAGCAGTCTTTATTTCTCTGGCAGAGTTTCCCAAATTGGTGTTGATGAAAAGCTAAATAAAATAAATCAGTAAAATTAAAAATATTTACTTAAAATCACTGTGGGTATACAAGTAATGATGATAAAACATTCATATGTGTAGTTTTTCTAAAAAATAATTTATTTCTCTCACAATTAAATGCTTCTTTCTTATATGAAAATTCTATGAACTCTAACTACAAAATAAATGTAAAAAACAATTAGCACTTTTCTTCTTGGTTTTCTTCCTTAGCTATGTGTTCATTTTTTAACACATGAAACAAATCAAATTCTGTATATATATATATATATATATATATATATATATATATATGTGTGTGTGTTATTATTTTGTGTGTGTGTGTGTTTGTGTGTGAAGAGTTCAAATGCAAAAGCCTCAAAAGTACGTCTGATGTTTTTCTTTAAAATCAGCATTTCTTTCTGGCTACTATGTATAGGTTTCTATGTAAGTACACTGTGAAAAAAAAACAAATAGATTTGTTACCCCTCTGCCTTCAATTGTTTTGTTTAGTCAACTAAAATATTCCAGTTGTCACTTAAATTAACATTAAACAACTTAAAATTTCAAGTTGACCAAACGAAACATTTTAAGACAGCGGGGTAACAAATTATAATTAAGTTGAAACAACTTTTTGAAATATGTATGTTTTTTTTTTTTTTTTTTTTTTTTTCACAGTGTACTGGTACTTCTGAATGGGTTGAGGCTGGGATTTAGTGCATTTGAAGTGAAAGTACTTGATGAATACATACTATGTGTGGAGAGCATTCACTCAGTATCGTTATCTCATTTTTGTCCAAGATGGCTTTAGAGGCTTCATATATGTATACACACACACATACACACACACCCTCCAACACTAGTGTTCTGTTCTTTTTCTATTCTATCTACTTGTTTTCTTTTTATACTTATTATTAATAAAACTGACCCTCTAACACTTCTGTTCTCTATTCTTCTTTAATTCTACTTGTTTTTTTGTTTTTTGTTTTTTTTTTATATATGTTTTATTTATATATATAAATAAATAAGCCTTGCTTTGTGTACTGCGTTAGACTAACCATGACTTTCCAAGGCATTTACATATTATTGATCTGTTTTGTTGGTTTGTTGCTTCTGTTGTTCTCATTTGTAAGTCGCTTTGGATAAAAGCATCTTTTGTAATCATGTAAATTTAAATTACTGTAATTCTGTAAAACTTGGAGGAAAAATCAAACGACAAGTGGCTTAAAAGCGGCATAATGCATGTCAATGCTCTTAATAGGGTCATCGGATGCAAAATTCATTTTTACACGCAGTGGATTAGTTTTGTTTGTGAAGGAAATTCGGAAAAAAAAGTCGAATGTCATATTTTTGTCCAAATTAGGTTTTCATTACATTATTATTCTATAACATCTTATCTATCATCTCTGAAAATATCTTGGTGAAATCCACTTGTTTAGTGCAGAAAAAAAGCAATTAATTGCAGCAAGCAGAAATTACTGTTTATCTTATGTTAAGAACGTGCTTCTAAGGTGCTTTCCTTAAGCACCACAAAAACAGTCCAATGACCCCTTTAAGAATGCCCTTTTAATTCCATCAACGTTTTCAATTTAGTGAGACAGTGAACAAAACTGACATGTTGCTTTTTCACAACTCTGTACCAAACAAATACGGTACTGGGTGAAAAAAGGCTGCCTGGATGCAGAGAATTGTAAGCAGCTTGTGTTTTGAAGGCAACAAGGTGAAATCCATCTGTTTTCTCTGGGGAATATCACACACAGTCTGAGATCAACACCAGATTTATTCATATCATTCTAAAATATAAGCAGCAATGAAAAACACTTTTCTAATACGAGTCAAACTGCCAAAGGCTTGCTGCTATCACCACAAATGCAAACAAAGAAAAGTGCCGTGGAATTACAGGCGGCCACAGGCAAAATATTCCATTTCCCCATCAGAAAACAATTCCTTCCAAACAGTCAAAAATGAGTCAACATAAAAAAAAAGAATCACTTGACAGTTGGCTCCCTGTTTTTCTACAGGCTTTAATGATTAGCAGATATTTCCACTTTCAGTTTTATCACTGAATTATCAATTGCATTGGAATACAGGGGTCTGAATTGAAAATGTCTAGTCTCATTGTCTGAATCAGACTGCAGAGCTGATTGGACATGGGTTCTTTCCTCTTTATAGTCTGCAACAGCAGAGCTGAATTGGAATTTGAAGGCCAAAACACTCTTATACACAGATACCATCTACTGGAGTACAACTAAACTGCATTACACCAAAAAAAAAAAAACTTAAATTATATTTTTATATGTATATTAATGGTCAAGAAAGGGTTGCAAACTGGATTCAAACTAGTGTCAGCCACATGAACACTGATTCATTGTTCTACTGTGTCAACAGTACTCTATTACTGAGCAACAGTAAAAAATAAAAAAATAAAAAATCCAACAACATAAAATTAACCCATGGATGTGCTCTGTCCAATTAGTTATTGGTATTGTTTTTATAATGAGCATTTATGTCTTTTTTTACTAATTTTTGACATTCATAAAAATGGGAAACAAAAACATAGCCATTACAACAACACATGTTTATTTCATTGCTATAACTGTGTTATTAACTAAGGTATTACTTGATTGAAAAGACTGTCTAGACATGTGATAATGTAGATATACTACTCAAACAACAGGAGACAGATGACATTTCATCTGTCTGCCTGGAGGGGAAAAGTGAATTTGAATAAAGAGGGTATAAATGATTGAGTATGTGAAGGTGACTCACCGGGTGAGTGTAATCTGGAAAGTCTTGTAGCCAGCAATGAAGGATGCTAGTCTTGTCAGACTCTGTTTTCCAGATCCCCCTACACCGACCAGCAGGGCATTTCCCCGGGGGGTTCTGATGATCCGAGAAATCTGGGGAAAAGTGTGGATGAGAGAAAAGAGGGGGAGACAGATGCCACCTCACTACCATGCAAATGTCTATACACACACTTCACATAAAGAAACTCAGAGCAATTGTTTGTACTCTACTCTAAAGTAGGACATGTGTGGGTCCTGTAATGAGCGTGGAAAGTAAATTGGAATGATCTAAATTTCTTGTGAGCGCTAAGTTGTTGAAATATTTTATTTATTTATTTTTTTGGTAACAAGGGCAGGATTACCAAACGGGCCTGGGTTCGGCCTTGATAATAACCTGCTATCAATACAGAGATACAATAAACATCAGTGTCGTAAGATACTCTGTGTACCTTAACCAGATGAATCATGGCATCCCTGAAGAAGACCATATCCATGCCTGCTCCTCTGATGCTTTCGTTATAATGACTCAAAAACATGTTCAGCCTCTCCATTAGACTTTCAAAAGATTTGATGGGTTCGTACACTTTTGGCATGTCGAAATCAGTTTCTTCTGGCTCTTCACCTGTATATAACGCAAAATGGCACGTCTAGATATTTCAGTTCAATTCAGAAGAGAAGCTGCCAATCAACTCTTTTCTGCAAACATTATATGTTAACAAATGTCTTACAAATTTTTCTTGCACACAATGAAAATCAAATTAAAGGTGCAATAGGTGATTGTCTTCAGAAACATTTTTTGTTTTGCTGGTTGAAAGTCTCTTCACATCCCGATAGCAATCATTAAAGGAGAAGTCCACTTCCAGAACAACAATTTACAGATAATGTATGCACCCCCTTGTCATCCAAGATGTTCATGTCTTTCTTTCTTCAGTCGTAAAGAGATTATGTTTTTTGAGGAAAACATTTCAGGATTCAAACTATTCCAAATGCGGTTGTAAACGAACCCAGCCGAGGAAGAAGGGTCTTATCTAGTGAAACGATCGGTTATTTTCATAAAAATAATACAGTTTATATACTTTTTAATGTCAAATGCTTGTCTTGTCTTGCTCTCCCTGAACTCTTGTGTAGTCTGGCTCAAGACAGTTAGGGTATGTCGAAAAACTCTGATCGTATTTTCTCCCTCAACTTCAAAATCGTCCTATATCGCTGTTTTACCTTTTTTGTTAAGGGTGTTTGATCTTCCTTGCATGTTTACTTTGCAAAGACTGGGTCAGAACTTCTACAGCAATGTAGGATGATTTTGAAATTATTTTTGAAGTTGAGGGTGAAAATACGAATATTATTATATCGGAAAATAACCGATCGTTTCACTAGATAAGACCTTCTTCCTCGGCTGGGATCATTTACAACTGAATTTGGGATCATTTGAAGCCGCATTTAAACTGCATTTTAGAAGTTCAAACTCGGGGCACCATATCAGTCCGTTATATGGAGAAAAATGCAGAAACGTTTTCCTCAAAAAACACAATTTCTTTACGACTGAAGAAAGAAGGACATGAACATCTTGGATGACAAGGGGGTGAGTACATTATCTGTAAATTGTTGTTGTGGAAGTGGATTTCTCCTTTAAGTTAAGTGGTCTAAATGTTTTATATGTATTTATATATTCTGTGGAAGGCGGAGGACCAAGAAATGTTAGTCCAATTAAAATGTTTGGTCCGAACATTATGATAGGCTGTCCTATCTGCCTGTCAACATATGTATTTGCATACCTCTGCGCACCCTGTTCGCGCAGACAGCATACGTCATCAGCGCGTTCACATATGCTATGCAGACAGAGCAAGAATGACAGGCAGGCGTCAACAACCTGATCTTCCTTTCTGGTATTGTAATACTTTTACTAACTGTACTATAAAGTGTTCTCACGGTTAATGACATATGATGTTGTAACGGCCACTAGAGGTAGTTTTGTGGCAGACTGACAACAATCCAACGCTCTCCATTGACTTTGTATTGCGGAAAGCTGCCTCCTTGTCATTTCTGACTTATAACAAAAAACAGAACAATGTCTAAAAGCTGCTATGTGACAATGTGTACAGTAAACAAGCTAAAAAACCCAGAAATAAGTTTTTATAAGCTGTCGACCCAAAAATGAGCGTTCTCAGAGTAATATGTCACGTTGCGCTCTATTATTGTGTCCTTAAACGCTTGTTTTTGGGGTCGACAGCTTATAAAAATGTATGTCTGGGTTTTTTAGCTTGTTTACTGTACACTTTGTCACATAGCAGCTTTTAGACATTGTTCTGTTTTTTGTTATACGTCAAAAATGACAAGGAGGTAGCAGCTGAACATTTCAATTCTGTGTTACAATGTATTGTAGTAATGTTGTCTCCAGTCGTCTAGTCTAAGTGCGTAGATGCGTTCGGGAGGTGTGGCTTTGGACGGCGTTTTGCAGGGAGGTTGGGACGTTCGTTTTCAGTGCTATCAGGCTAAAGTTAGCTTTTTCCAAGATCGCCTGTTGCACCTTTAATACAAGTAATATTTGGGTGGGTGTTTATTAGGCATGTTCAAAGTGTTTTTAAGGTGAATCAGTTTGTTGGTGACCATCTTGGTTATGCTCAAGAGCAGTTATTTGTACTGATGTCTGTGTATTAAGAAAACAGCAAAGAACAATGCTACTAAACAAATGTATTACACTAAACATTAGCAGAATTTAACTGAACTGTCTCTGTCTCAATTAAAATTTGTGTCAGTTCAATACAAAAAAAAAAGAGATAATAATAATGCAATTTCATTTTTTTTATTTGTTTTTTTTTTTTTTTTATTTGTTTCTGATTATTACCTGTGGCCTCAGGTGCATCTCTGAGAAAGTCGACAAAGTAGGAATCCACCCCAAGATCCACCACCACTCGTTCTTCTTCCCCAAGCTCTTCTTCCACCAGCTTAGCCAGTGTGTAATCAAACCAGGCCACGTCCTCTGGGGCAGTAAACCGGTCAGCAATAACACGTTTGCATTCATGCTTCCACAGACATAGTAACACCTGGACCAAAATTTTAAACACAATTTTTTCATTTCATGTACATAGGTTTCACTGAAAGAATACTGGAACCAATAAAAAATCTGGAAATGTCTACATATTTACAGTTGATTCTGAATAAGATCAGAAATACAATTCCACTCACATCAGATGAGCTGATAACCTCTGCAGCCACGGTGAGCATTCCCTGCCAGATGCGGGAGAGGTCACGCAGGTTAAAAATGTAGTGAAAGTTGGCAGGAGTGGGCAGCATTTTAACCTTTGTCATTTGCCATAGTCTTCGGGTCAGTGGAACCAGCCTGAACACTGTATTGCGTACGTCTTCTGAAAATCCCCGACGGGAACAGTAATGACCAGTGCCTATCACGCCTGCGGCAGAAATAGATATATATTGCATGTGTGCAAAGGGAATGAGAAAGGACTGCACTGTAGCAGACAGGAAATTCACAAAAGTGAAGGACAGAATGAGCAAATGTGGCCCTTCTGAATGACAGAATACTGAGCTGAATAAGGATGACAATTGTCACACAAATTGTGACACTATTACACACATATTGAGATGCATGGAATATGGATTCAGACCTACAGACAGAGAGAGAACCACTAACAATAACCCATAGTCAGAATCAATACGCAATTACAAAATCGGTTCTGCTTAAGCAAAGCTGTTGACAACCTTGACCAAATTAAATGAGATGTGATAAATCATATTTCTCTGAGTCAAGCCAAGAAGCACGTTCCACATACTTATTTTCGTTTTTGTTTTTTCTTTTTTTTCTGCCTTTTATAACATTAAAATGCATGTCTAACTAGATTATTTGCTGGATTCTTTTTAAATATTTCTATTCCATCTGCCATTATACCATCAAAGGAAACAATGACACAACCACAAAGAGCAAAATACTGTCATATTTAGAATACGATTTGCAGTGTGCTGAATACTGATGCATGAAGTCTGTGATAGTATGTTATTGCTACAATTTTAAGACAAAGGGGTGAAACAATTGTGCCTCAAATTGACTTTTAGATCTTTAGTTTTTTTAACTATGATCCTAAAGTAATGGATTTTTACTCTTTTACAAATGACAGAACATGATACTAACCAAAGATCTTGTCTATGGATGCATTGGAAGGAAGAGAACAGTTGAAAATAGAAAACTGTCTCTTCAGTCTCTGGGGAATGTCATTTCGTCCCCCTCCAGGGTGGATCATAGCCGCCAAGAATTGGATATCCACAATGTTAGTGAACTCTCCTGGTTTCTCCAGGTTAAAAAAGCCATTTTGCTCCATCAGCTGCCGAACTATCTCATTGGTGACCTGTGAATAGAGTTAATGGATTCTGTGAATATGTTTCTTTGTTCAGAATTTGCAAACAATGGTTCCACATTGACAGAGTCGATGTTTTAGCACCTTGATTGATGATCACAATTTATGATTTCATAATTTGATAAATAACTGCTGACATCTCTAAGAGAAAATGTACACACCTGTCTCCTTTAAACAAAATAATGCCTACCACCTGCTTTGCAAGGGGAGAAATTAGCGCAACATAAATTGTACAAGAAAAATAATACTGAATTTTGGGAACAATAAATCTAATTCCAATAGAAAGGAGGCCTGTATGCCTGTAACAGCACAGACAGAGCCTTGAAAAAAGTGTTAGTAAATGGTATGCAGGTGTTTGTCTTGAAACTGTTTAATGAATTCACCTGTGCTTCTTGGGAAAGAAACTTTACCACATAAAAAATAAAACATAAAAATGAACAAACATACAAATACTGGTTATTACATCATGCAGCTTAAAGCAACTATTTAGGCAGTTTTATCATATGCAGTTACTTACTTGGTCACCCCACTCATTGATCACAGGCATATTGATGTCGTCAATAAAGATGGACATTTTCTTCCCTGCTGGAGGGCCGTAAGTGGTTCCCATTCGTTTATCTACATAACTCTCCACAGAACGCTAAAAAGTCCCAAGACACCGAAACAATCATATACATGCAGATTACCCACAAACACATCCAACAGCTGCTCATAAATTAGGAAGCACAGACGAGATTTGGATCAATAATGCAATAGTCAATAATGAAGCAGAGAATTTGATGGAACCATTAGTCAGACTAAATAACCCTTAACATCTGAGCCTAGGGATTGGTATGCACTTAAATGCTTTCAGTTCCTTTTTTAAGTTTTTCTCCTTTTTTTTAATGCTCACCAAGGCTGCATGTATTTGATCAAAATACAGTAAATATTATTTTTTTTTCACTGTATGCTGAATTGGTGTTTAAGTAACATTTCTTATTAGAGTTAAAAATATTTGTATTATAATTAATGTTTTGTGAAAACTGTGATGCTTTTTCAAGATTCTTTGATAATAGAAAGTTTAAAGTGCATTTATTTTAAGTGCTTACTGTCACTTTTGATCAATTTTATGCATCCTTGCTGAATAAAAGCATTAATTTCAATATATTCATAAATGACATTAACCACAGTAATATGCTATAATATCACATTAATATGCTATAAGTACCATGCATAAAACACACTGCACACTACGATAAAAGTTACAGTATTATAACCAATAAATACTAATAAATAAATATTAATAAACTAAAAAAAATATAATAGCACCAAAAACATTTTATATAACAAATTTAAAACAGGGGTTAAAGAGCAGCTTTAAATAACTAAATATTTTTCTACCAAAATGTGGTAAAATGCTGTGCAAGTCTTTTAATTGTTTTTAAAACTATAATGGGTTAGATTTATACATCAACGTTTTAGTGCCATGTCAAAAAATGTAAAAAAAAATATAAAAAAAATCAAAGATTACGAGATTAAAGTCATAATATTTCTAGAATACAGTCAAAATTCCCAGAATGAAGTCAAAAAATTACCAGAATAAAGTCAAAGTATTACTAGAATAAAGTCAAAATATTGCGAGAATAAAGTCGAAATGTTTCGAGAATTTAAATCGTAGAATTTAAAGTTATAACATTATGAGAGTATAGCCTATATTGCGCATGCAAAGGCCTGGATTGAGAGCACCAGGAGAAGTTGCCAGACCACTGGAGTTTATTTGAATATTGTTAGCTCTTTTTTTTATCATCTTACTGGGATGAGGAAGAATCGATTTTAAGGACTCGCGGAAACAGCTTAATATCAACAATATGATATTTATTAACAGACTGAACAGGGACAACTTTTTATTTAGCTCACACACCCAATAGACATTCCTTTGGGGGGCGCCAGCTCTCTTATTGAACCCTTTTTAATACACTACAGATTTATGTGGGGCTATTAGCAGAAATAATATTTAATGTCTTCGATTGCATTTGTTATTTGTAATAGCCTTTAAAACAAAGTTTCAGCTTTCAAAATCAGTTTTAAAGCGAAATACAAACAATGTGCCTTACGATAATATTTTTCAAGCTCTTTAATGTGGCGTGACAAATCACTGCATTCATGTAAATCAATTAATTTAATTATACTGTTTTCTTTGTGAAAATTCCACCACCTACTCTGCAAAAACGCCTGTGCCGTCCAACCTTTCATTCCTCACAATCATGTATTTAATTAAAAAGAACAATAAAACATTCTAAAGGTTGAAATGGACTTGTTATAAATAACATACGATATATTATTGTCTTTTCTGAGGTATATAACGTTAAGTAACTATTCACAAGCTGTTTTATTCACGGTATAATACATTAAATGATTGGACATAATATTTAATGTCTTCCATTCATTATTTACAGCATGCCAGCCACCCAGTATTTACAATAATTTTGTACTTTGTTGCTTTTAATATAACAAAGCACATTTACACAGCTTTATTTCAAGTTCATATCAAGATATAAAAGTGAAGGAACATCAGAAGTCATAAAAAAACAGTATAGCCTAATTTAATGAAACAAATGTCTCATTATTGTAATAAGAAAGATGACTGACATGCCGCTTAAACTGAAGCAAATACAGCGATCTGTCATGCCACATTAAAAAGCGTGAAAAACAAATTATTGTAAGACATATTGTTTGTATTTCACTATATATATTGACATATTGTCACACCCCTGTGGACTGTTTCTGTGGTTTTTCCCAATGTATGCCCTTATTTGGTCTTTCCTGTTCCGTCTTCAATTATTATTTGTTTATTGTTTCATTGTTTAATCGTTCACACCTGTCTTCCTCTGATTAGTCTGAGTATATAAGTTTGGTTCTGTTCCCTTTGGTTTGTCGGTTCTTGTATTGTCACTCCATGTCATTTAAAGTCTTTTTCGTTGTGTATGCGTGTGGATTCCCTGCTGTTCCTGTTTATTCCTGTTTCAAGTGTGGATTATTTAAATAAAAGTGTGTTCCTGATCTCCTCGTTCCTACTCCTCATTCCCCGCACACGACGCCATGACACATATTATAAAAAGCTGAGACTTTGGGATTTCTCCCTGTGCTCCCAATCCGGGCAATTTGCATGCGCAATAGGCTAGAATATACTCTTAAAATATTATTACTCTAATCACATAATTGCTATGATTTAATTCTCGTAATTTCTACTTTATTCTCAAAATATTTTGACTTTATTCACATAATTTTGACTTTATTCTCGCAATATTTCGACTTTATTTAAACTTTATATATTTAAACTTTATTCTCGTAAGTTTGTCTTTATTCTCATACTATTCAGCTTTATTCTTGTAATATTTAAACTTTATTCTCATAATCTTATTTATTTATTTTTTTTAACATGGAACTAAAATGCCGTTGTAGATTTCAGTGGTAATTTAGGCTTTTTTATTTTTTAAAATGCATATTACTTAAAAAAAAAAATACACTCTTGAAAAAAGAACTGAGCTACTGTGTTAGTTTAGTGCTAAAATATAGTTACTAACATCACTACTTTTAGTTAGTTTCCAACAGTGCTAATGTATTAAATAAATATTTTATTACAAATGCATTACATGTGCATGCATGTATGTGCACACTTCACAGAAAGTATTACCTGACTACCCGGTGATAAAAGAGAAATATAGAAAAATATTGAACATGTTTTGGGGTTAAACATTGTCTTTATGTACCTGAAACATTAGAGGTGTGGTGGCAGAGGAGAAATTGAGACTCTTGGCAGTGTGGGACTCTGGGTCAAATTTGGACATGTAGCCTTTGATGATGACGGTTTTGGCAGTGCCCTGCTCTCCTATCAAAAGCACAGCCTGAAACACATGAAGAAAACACGAGTAGACTCCAGAGAGGGCGACCATCTGTCCTCTAATCATAGTGCTGGCAGCACAGGAAAACGCTTGATGACAAACAAAGTAGCTGTCCATTTAAACAAGCCTCACTCAGAGGAATCAATAATGCAGTCCTTCATTGTGTCATTGTTGAGAACCTACACTAGATATAGTGCTTTTATAAGGTCCAGGGGTTTTTATAATATGCCTTTTAATTGCAGTCCAATTCTCAAAGACACAGATAACCCTATTCCACCCAAAATGGGACTCATTCATGTCAGAGCCGGTGCTATTGGGTATACAGTGAGATTTTTGTGAACTGAAAAATGACAGTTACGTTTTCTGACAATGTCTTTTTAATTCTAGTTTTGAGAACATATTTTAACATCCAAACTATTTAAATTAGTATCTTTATCATGCTATATGCTCCCAATTTCACATACCCTAATACATTTCTTGTTACCATTTCTTGACAATATAAAATATGTAACAGGCAGATAAATGTGACATGACAAGACATGACAAAAAGCTTTATCAAAATACATAGAATGATGAATGTGTCAGTTCTCTGACAGCAAAGGTTAAGTTTGCATGAGTTTTGGAATGAAATTAAAGCTGTTCATGGCAAACCATTCCCCGGTCCATATTTCCAACAGGAAATATCCTTGCATCTCTCAAGCAAAAACGTGCTGTAACTCAAATTTGGCATGTTGCGCATCACTCAAGAGAGCCGATGTCAATTAGAATCACTGCTGCAAATCTGTGTGCTTGGTGCACCAATTTTGAATGTTTAAACCAAAGCAATGTTGAATGTAATAGCAGATAGGCACAATTATCCATGCATCATGAATACATTATGGAGCTTTTCCTCACACAGTTTACTCGCATCATTTACTCTGAAGACTTGGAATAAAATATATGAAACAGTGGACTACAACTATGATCGGTTTATGGTGCGTAGCTGCCCCACAAAATAATAAAGAAAAAGTAATCAATTTATGACTGAATGTAAATTCATTCTGAGTCAAATGATACAGTTTCAGTCAAAACAATGTGCAGTCAGTTGCATGTAATCTCATAAAAACATACAAGAAATCACACAGAACTTAAAACAGCTCTCACCTTGCCCTGCTTTGCAATGGTCTGGATGAGAAAGTCAGTGCGAACATTGTCTACATTGGGCACCAGTATGGAGCCATACTCTGGTGTAGAGTCAGGTGGGTAAATATACTCTTCCACTCTGGTATTCCAGTGAACCCAGTGGCCTGCAAAACACACAATAGATAAATGTCCATTCTGAATAAAGAATCATGCAAGCACCTTCATTAAAATTCCATAAGGAAACGCCAATGTGTTCTATAATTAAATAGGGTTATTAGCCCTGGTTCTGACTCACAAGTGGAGTTTTTGGCACAAAAATGCAAGGGCTGGGAAACTTTATATTGTTTAGACATGACTGCTGCCAATTAGGTCTATTTGAATTGCAAAGTGTGCAATATCTTGCTGGTAAAATTTCTAAATGACCTTGTGAACCAGAGGCTTTTGGGTCTAATATTTTGTTATATGCTTCAGCTGTGAAAACAAAGACATAATCAGTTTTAAACAAAACTTAGTGTTACTAAATCAACATTGCCTGTCATTTACCAATTGGAAAATCTATAAATTGTTTCTACTTTATCAATGAAAGCAGATGTTTCTTTATTGATTAGTTAATAATTACCTAATTACTTAAGATAAATGGAAGAGTTATAGTAAACAGATCCATAATTGACAAAGGCAGATAAAAAGAAAGATAAATGCATTAGGTGATGGATGCAAAAATTAAGCAAACTGGGGAGAAGGAGGTGTTTAAGTGTATAAGATACCATCATTAGTGACGTAAAAGTCGAACATAGTGTCCTCGCTGTGGGGAGGGATGTTGGGAAGGTCCAGACGGATGTTGTCATGGTGACGGAGCCATCTCTCCAACTTCATTCGATCATCCAGTTCCAATAGGGCTCCCACACTCCACATCAGAGCAAAGACATACAGTCGCTCCATGTGCTCACGAGACAGCTCTCCCCCCTGCTCCTGATGGGTTACATCATCAAAGACATCATCAAAAGTCTGTCAGAGCACACAGGCCTCCAAATATTAAACTTTTATGGAACCTTTTATGGAAACAAAGCTTCATGGTCAGAATTCTCAGCACATTAACATAAACCATTCAAAAGTTAACTGTTTTCTACTTTAATATATTTTAAATTGTAATGTATTACTGAAAACAGTTGTGCTGCTTAACAGCATTTTAATGAAATGTATTTTTTTTTTTTTTTTTCCAAAAAGGTCAAAGAGAGGGTACATGTAACACTAAATAGTGATGTATGAAGTTTTGACTAACCTTGTAAGTGGATTTCAGAAAGCAAAAAAGTCTACAGAAGTATAGACTAAATGTCCACTTTACAACAAATATGGCTTCTTTCATGTAAATGAAAGAAGGGAAAAGACGCCTCTGCACCAATCCCCTTTCATGAATGAATACATTTCAGGCCATGCAGTTAGGGATAAATGTTTCTTTTTGACCATACCACCTGAAGTTTTGATATTCTTCAACATTCTATCCAAAACAATATTTTGACTATCTGTGTTATGGTCCTTGACAGAAATGTCACAATCATTTGCTGTTTGCATTGTTGGGATTCCATACACATTGTGTAAAAACAAATTACATCAAGCCCAAAGTGCTTCTGAAGGTTACATTTTTTTTTATAAAGCCTCTGGGTATAATGTATATTCGGCTCATGCTTTAAATGGGCTGGACTTCTCACAGAATGATAGTGTGGAGACAATAGGGCTGTATAATGTGTGTCTCTAACTAAATGCTTTACAAATGACAGTGCGAGGGATAATGTGTGACATTTACTGGGAACTATTCATCCTAATCATATTCATGACTTTCAGATAAGGAGAAAATCTGCATTGGTTAAATATCAAAAAGACATGTACTGACTGAAACCGATCAGGAATTCATTATATTCATATTTGTAGACTGATTTAAGTTT
Organism: Labeo catla; assembly: GCA_012976165.1. Taxonomy (NCBI): domain Eukaryota; kingdom Metazoa; phylum Chordata; class Actinopteri; order Cypriniformes; family Cyprinidae; genus Labeo; species Labeo catla. The sequence goes on along the minus strand of VONZ01000498.1, from coordinate 386,550 downwards.
TTTTCTGGCTATATTGCATCATATATTAAGTTGACATATTTAATTTTCTTCAGCTGATCAAAAAGCATTCAATATTTCAGTTTAATGACGACCACTTTCAAGATAAGTCAAATGTTATTATTTGACATCAATAAATGGTATTATTTTGCCTTTTTGGGGGAAACAAGGTTGCTCGATGTCAGTACTGTAAAGGGTCTGGGGTTAGATACAAATATTATAGGATATAGCACTAATTGGTGACCCCTGGTATAGAGTGTATGCACTAACCACTGGATTACAGCTCTGTTCTTTAATGACAGACGCTGAAGTTATTTTTGATTGACAAGTAAGCAGGCAATCTTTCATTGTTGCAAAATCTGGGGTAATGAGGACTACAGCTGTTGAATCACAACCTTGGGCTGAATGAGTCCTTGCAGCATGTTTATGCACTGCACGATGATGAAGGCCTCCAGCATGTCCATTTTATACTGCAAAGATTGAACGCTGAACCGATAGAGCTCAGGAAAGGAGGAGGAGAAGAGCTCCCTCAGGACCACCCCCTCCTGAGGTGAACGATTCTTTAGCCAGCCCTAGGAGCACACACACAAACACACAAATGAAAAACCTGTTAGGAAGGACACACAGAGTAGGAAACAGACATCTGCACACAGAAATGAAATGAAGTATCCTTTAGAGCTCAAAAATAGTTTGACCTTCTTCTCTGTCTTTCTCTGGCTCTCCGTCATTTATTCTTCATGCATTGAACAGCTGAACACTTTGAAGTCGGATATAAAGACAGAGAAAAATGCCTTGGGGATTTTAGACTACATTAATTCAGAGTGGAGTAAAAGGAATAACTAGCAGAACCACTGGTTTCTACATTCGGGGTTCTGCAGATGCCTTTTTTCACTTCTGTGATGCAAACGTGGAGGGAGATTTTTGTAGACTTCTGTCCCTCCACTGAAACTCCATTCCCCTAAAACTTCAATGCTTCAAACAACATTCAAATTTAGCGATTTAATTTAAGTTCTGAAGAGGCAAAATTGCTTCACATGATGAAACCGATGACCAAAATCTTTATGGATTTGGATTGACGCAAGGGTGAATAAATGACAACAGAATTTATTTTTTTTGGTTAAACTAACCCTTTAGGTTAAACACAGAACCATCTGAAAAAAAACAGACAGCTTAATAGAATAGTTTACCTCAAAATTAAAATTCTGTCATCTATTGCTCATCCTCAGTTTGTCATCATTTGCTCACACTCAAATTTTAAATTCCAAGGAATATGCTGGAATCTCTTTTGGTGTAGCTCTCAAGTCTTTTTCCCCCTTATGCCAGTTCAAACCTGTGCTCACTGCACAGGTGTTCACTGTGGTGTTCTTTGGCCTATTTTGACAGGCCATGAGTAGAAGTGCAAACATTACTGAAATTTGAAAGCTACGGCAGGCTTTCAGTTGACCTCAATTTTGCTCTTATCCTCATACAAAGCTACAGTTATAGTATGATAACAATTCAGAAGACCTTGGCACAATCATGAATGTTTTCATGATGCATTTTTTTGTCCTTTTTAGAGCTTTGCAGTGACTACTACCTCCTTTTTGTTACATGGAAAGAAAACATTTAAACAATGGAGTAAAATTAATTTTCATTTCTGATTTTATGCATATATGGTAGTAAAAGTCACCTGACAGGTAATTGTATTTATTGTATTATATTATATGCATGTTATTAACAATAATATAATAAATACATACGATAATACATTTTGGGGGTGGAGGGTCACACAAGAGAGTATTAGCACATTTTTTCCCCACTTCAAGTACCTGCCTACATTATCTAAATACACAATACCTAAAAAAAAGTATGATTCAGTACTGGTTCCTCATCACCCACCTCCAAAATAGGGCTCCAGTTAAGGACAGAAGAGCTCATAAACACCATCCCATTACGGGACACTGTGGCAGGGGAAGCGTTATCAATATTGTGTGGCTCAAACACAATCTTGCAATTGGGGGCCATGGGGATGCGGTCACCATTGGCCAATGTCAGCGTGCGGTTATCATCCAGGACTGAGTTTAGGTTTTCAATCCATATAGCATCAACTGGCCCATCAAGGACAATCCATATGTGTTCCCCTATACACAACACGTGAAGTACAAATGAGAATTGAAACAGATACAAATACACAAAAGCAAAATGATGTGGCTTCCATCAATCATTTTGATCAATGATTGACATCTGACATCTTATGGCCGATTGCTTTGCTCATTAGTGACTAAAGGCCTGTTTGATGTCTGCACTTGTTCATTGATCGAAAAAGCCCAGTCGATAGGCTTTAGCATGTTTTTCCCATTTAAATGAACCATTCTCTTTCATGTGTTATAGATCTCACTGCCTTTTATGTAAAGGGAGGGAATAGTGTGCTTTTCCCTGGTTGAGAGGTTTTTCAAACACTTTGGAAACCATCAGTTTTCTTACACAACTGACCGAAAAAAAAGCCTTCAGGGGCTCTGCTGACATATATTAAAACATTTACTCCCTTAAAAATAGCACTGTTTTTGCACATTTCAGAACAGATATTAAAAGTTTTAATGTTCAGTGCTTTACACTTTCAAGTTTCTTTGATATATATGATTAAATTCAGGAAATACACTCGTCAGAGCTGAAAAAAAGCTTCATGCATAATCTATTCCTTTTTATAATAGGTGATGTACCTTTCTTTGCTCTGAGTGTTTTCCTCCACAGAGTGGAAAAGATTCCATCAGTCCAGTCATTGGTTGCCACATCAAGTCGACCAAACATCTGAGGTGCAGTTATAGCCTTAGGGTTCATACGCATCTCTCTGTGAGGCTGGCCACAATCTAGACATGAATTTACAGTCAAAATCATACATAAATTAAAAATACATTACCAATGAAATATTGATGGTAACATAATGGCCTGTTTTTTTGTGCCTGCTATCTAATTCTCACCGGTCATGGCCTTCATTAAGGTATGAATGCAGGTTGTTTTTCCTGCTCCGCTGGGTCCTAGTGCCATCATCCCATGACGAACCCTTTGAGTCTCATATAGCTGAATGACCTTTAACCTCCATGGTGGGTGATTGATCAGACCAGCCTCAGTTACCTAGTAGAAAAAAAGAGAGAATTAAAAAATAAATAAATAAATAAATAACCCAGTTCCTGGTCTAATTTTGGTGTAAGCTCTATATATCAGTCAAATAAACTGTGTTTCAATTTTCTTTTTCCAACCTGTTTGTCTATGGCTGACTCCAGATCAGGGTATCCAGCTTTATCCAACTGAATTCCAGGGAAAAGATCTTCAATCAAACTCAGGAACAATGGCTCATCCTCATCAATCTTAAACGACAGAGACAGATTTCACTTTTATGATAGATGATTTTAGAAAGGAATTCTGATACTGAACTGCAAACTGATATGAGAGAGAACCTATTATCATTACCTATCACCCAGTGACATGAGGTATGGCTGTTCAGTCCATTGGTTGCTCATATGTGAAAACTGTACGTGTGCTGGCACTCTTACCAGTTTGGACAGGTTCATATCTCGCAAAACTCTCATGACAATAGTGGACTCTGTGTCATTAGGATTGGCCCGTTTTGCTGCTCCAAGTGTGCGCAGGACGGACAGGATATTGCGGAGACCAAAGTCATAGTGGACCTAGCAGAAAAAAGGAAACCCAGTTCAAGCTCAAACAAACAAACAGGTAAATAACTATTAAAAACCACTAAAGTTCTATGACCTAAAATGCTTGCTGAATAAGTTTTGTCTTTTTTATGTCTTAATGAAGTGTTTACAGGCTTGCAAAATAATACTTGAAATCTTTTTACACATGCACTTAAAGGCCCTAAAGTGCATAAACCCCAATAATTTCTGCTTGCAGCTATATTTACTCGTTGAATATCTGATTATTAATTATATAGTGCATTGCTGCTAATGATAGTCACCTGTTTAGAGAGCTGCTCCTCGCACAGCTTGTATAGAGTGAAGAATTTCCTGGCTAGTTCAATATTGTCAATGAAGCCACAGCTTGCCAGTTTCACTCTGATAATAATCTGTCTGTCAGGAACCATCATTGCCACTGAGCGGAAGTTAATTTTCAGATTCTCTGGAAGCTCCTGCCTCCCTGCATATCCAGGATTCTGAATGACAGAAAAAAATAACATGTGAAACTAACAACATACTGTAGATTGTTTTGTATTAAGGTTAGTGTGAATATGTGTAACCTTTTTTTTTGTGACCACTATCACATCTAAATGAGATGTGATCTATAAGTAACTGTAAAATGTTTCATGTGTTCTATATAATATGAAAAAGAAAATAGGAGGAATTGACCAAGAGTAATGTTCTCTGCATCGCATTGTACTAAAATGGCCTTATTAGTGGTAAAAATTCATGGTAACACATTGCTTAAGTGGTTTACTAGTTTTAGAAAATTCAAATTTTCATTTTCACTTTTTTTAAGAGTGGCAATGTGATAAAAGCCACCAATAAATCAAACATTACAACTTGCCACAATAATTCTGTTGATGTGCAGTCACAGTTGTGTTTTATGTGTTTACAGTGAAAGAAATGTAAACCACTGTAATAGTTTTATGTATACCATACCAGTTCCTACTTACTAAATTAAATCTTTGTGAAATGTGTGATATTTTAAAGCAGACATAAAAACACCAGCTCACCATGGTGAGGAAGATGCCAAATTCTGGATTCATCTCTACGTTATCTCCATCTGTGAAGATGAAGTTCTTTCGCCGTTCTTTCTTGCAGGTGAGTACAATGGCGATTTGCTGAGCCGCTACTGAAAGCACTGGCAGGTCGATACGGTTAAACTCATCAAAACACCCCCAGGAGCCAGACTGAGCAAGACCTGAAGACACAAAAAGAAAGGGAAAAAAATCATTTTTTAATCATGCAAAAAGAACATGAACATTCTAACAGAATGACAAAAATCAAATAAATGGGTAACTCATGTTTAATTTTACACACCATATCATCTGAATATTACTTGCATATGGGTAATGACTTGGAGAGGATTGCTTACAGAGTTCACATGTTTTGTCATTTATGATTATATTACATGGATATAATTTTTTTTTCATTTGCAAGAGTGCATTGCAAAAATGCATTGATCACACGTGTGGCACCTTTAAATATTCTGCCCAAGCCTCTGAAGTCCATCTGGTCAGAGCAGTTGAATACCACCACATATTTGCCCAGGCAGCGACCCATGTCTTTAGTGGTTTCTGTCTTTCCTGTCCCTGCCGGTCCAGCTGGGGCTCCACCCATGCTCATTCCCAGAGCTTGAGCTAAAGTGATGTAGCATCTGAGAAAAAGATTGAAAATGGCTTTAAAATCATGCAGAGATTAATACATTTCAGAAAAAGCAAAGACGTTTTCTTAATCGGTATTTTTGTCTGTTGTCCAGTAAAAATATCTGAACACTCATAACACAAGATGCATTTCTAATCAAATGTGGGTTTGTATTATTATTTTCATGGTAACAATTTACAATAAGGTTCATTAGTTAATATTAGTTAACTACATTAGTTAACATGAACTATGAACTAAGAATGAACAATACTTCTACATGATTTATTAATCTCAGTTAATGTTAATTTCATATATCAAAATCACAAGTTGTGTTTGTTAACATTAGTTAATGCAAAGTGAACTAACATGAACAAACAATGAACGACTGTATTTTTATTAACTAACATTAACAAAGATGAATAAATAGTATAATAAATGTAATGTTCATTGTTCGTTCATGTTAGTTAATACATTAACTAATGTTAACAAATTGACATTTTTTTATCAGTGATGGAAAAATCGGAAGGCCATCCGTCACTTTGACAGATTACACTGAGGGTGATCTATTGTAACTTTTAAAGGAAAACATCACTTCCAGAACAACAATTTACAAATTTACTTACCCCCTTGTCATCCAAGATGTTCATGTCTTTCTGTCTTCAGTCGTGAAGAAATTATGGTTTTTGAGAAAAGCATTTCATGATTTTTCTTCATATAATGGACTTCACTGGTGCCCTGATTTTGAACTTCCAAAATGTAGTTTAAATGCAGCTCCAAAGGGCTCTAAACGATCCCAGCTGAAGAAGAAGGGTCTTATCTAGCGAAATGATCAGTCATTTTTTTTCAGAAAATAAAAAATTGTATACTTTTTAAGCACAAAAGCTTGTGTAGCACTAGCTCTGGGAAGCACGTCCACGACGCTACATACTACTGAATCGTCGAAAGGTCACGCGGAACGTAGGCAGAACTACAGACCCTGTGTGAACGCGCAAAGACTGGAAGTGCAAGTAAGTCAAATGCTGTTTACAAACAAAAAGGTATAACGATGTCGGACGATTCTGAAATTGTAGGGGAAAAAAAGATGGAGTTTTTCGCCATACTCTACCTTTTTGAGCCGGAGTACACAGATGATGAACTGATTCCTAGTGGCATGGACACGCATCCCAGAGCCTGTGCCACACAAGATTTTGTGCTTAAAAAGTATGCACATTTTTATTTTTAGAGAAAATCGTTTCGCTAGATAAGACGCTTTTTCCTTGGCTGGGATCGTTTAGAGCCCCTTGAAGCTGCATTTAAACTGCATTTTGGAAGTTCAAAATCTGGGCACTATATGCAGAAAATATAGTGCCCCAAATATATATATGGAGAAAAATCCTGAAATGCTTTCCTCAAAAACCATAATTTCTTCACGACTGAAGACAGAAAGACATGAACATCTTGGATGACAAGAGGGTGAGTAAATTATTTGTAAATTGTTGCTCTGGAAGTGGAGTTCTCCTTTAACTGTAATTCCCACCCCTGTCCAGATGGTGGCGAGTGCGCTCCAGTGTAGCAGCAGAGCACTGGATCCAGAACAAAAATGAAACTGTCAGTCTGTCACTAATCTTTTACTATAGCTACGTTTGACTATGCACAGGCGAGTACCCAGAAGCAACGATCTATCACGCCACATTAAAGAGCACCAAAACAGTATTTATTGCTTGAATTTTCTAATGTAATGGACAGAATTTGAAATCTGAGACTTTGTTTATATCTAAAGTAAAACAAAGCTTAGCCTATTGTGATTTATTGAGTGGGAGGCGCAATATGTACTGTTAATTCATCAAGTGAAAACAGCATAGACCAAAAGATCGATTGGGATTTAAGAATCGATATTGGTTCATAAAAATGAGAATATATTAAAATCGCTGTTGCTGCGGGATGTGGTGTTGAAAATTAAGTTACACATTCTTATCTGCTCTCTTTAAAATAAACGCATAAGCCTATATCGTCCTGTAGGTTCATAATTAAAAATGAAAATGTGAACAAAAATAAAAGCAATTACATGTGTAATTATAGTTAAGATATGAAAATTAAAATGACGGGTAATAATAGATTATGACAGAATTTTTACGACCCTGTCCGTCAAAATGATGGACAATGTTAAAGTCTAACGCAACCTCTGCTACTCACATATATATTTATTAAGAATACTTACAACAAAATGTAATTATTTAATTCGTCACATTCTCTTTAATATTTTGATTTTAAAGTAAATGTTTAAGGATCTGAGGATGTTTAGATATTTTACAATAAAGGCCCAAATTCTCATTATTATATTGTTTCTCGTCCTTTTGTTGGGCTTTTGTGTTTTGTTCTGGGCACAATTTATAATTGTATGATCTATGAGAAATCACATCTGCCTTGTAATTAACATACAGTAAATGGCCCCACAGTGGAAAAATAGAGGTAAACAAGCTTGTAATTGCCAGCAGCACCTGTCAGTGAGAGGAGTAATGACCAGCCTGTCGGTGCAGCCTAGAAACTCATTCTGGTACACAAAACCCACATCAGTAATGTTGATCATCATCTTATCGGAGTCTTCATTAAAGTAAAAGCGACATTGCTTCAGCCATTCAAAGTCTGTGGGACTTTTAATGTGCAAACGACACTGTGTGAAAAAAACAGAAAAAGCACAAGAACAGATTAGGTTTTGCTGGGTGGTTATCTTTTGGAGTTGTCTCAAAGACACATCTACAAATGCTTAAAACTGTCTTGAGTGCTGTTTGACATTCAGTCATGGGATATTAAGACGTCAAACGTTGTCAGCTGACATATCCAAATTATTTATTTAAATATTAAAATAATAATAAAGCGAGAACTTTTTTAAAACGACTGTTTTACTTAATCATATACCATATTATGGAATCTAGATTGAGGCACTCACCAAATCATCAAAGATGTCCCTCTGGTGTACATGAATGGTGATTAGTGTTTCATACTTTGTCCGTTCAACAGCTCCAAGGTCTTTTGTGGTCATGTCAATCAAATTGTTGAGGAGCTCAAGAAAAAAATGGTTGGTTTTAGCCATGATCTTACGGTCATATCTGGCATTGCTCAAAGCATCCTCAGAATCCTTCGTCCAGATCATCTGGATTCCCAGTAAACCAACCTAAACCACAGAAACCAAGCAGTCCGGTTAATATACTGTACCTGTATCATGTTGCTTAATTTGCAGTTCAAGTTCCTATCACTGTGAATACCTGTGCAGGAAAGGAGTCCAAAAATTCGATCAACTCAAAAGCAGAGTCTTGAATGGCAAGTGCAGCCTGACGGATGACAAGGTGCAAAGACCTCTGGGATTCTTTCAGTAGCGCATTAAGCCAAACCTCCACATTGCCCTCCGCTATGACGGGCCTGTCCAGCTCAACTGTCTCACCCTCTCGTGATGATATCGCCAGAATCTTATCATACATCTTAAAAGCAATTTGTTGTGAAAATGTTGGTTTAATTTTAAAAAGCAGATATTTTTGAGCAAATATGTAAAAAAAAAGAAAAAAATTAAAAACACATGACAATGATATGAGGCAACTGTTCCAGCATATCTGAATTATTGGAACAGAAGGTCAATATGTAATAAAATAATCAATGTGTTATGTTTTGCTTATTTAAAATAGCGATCACCTTTTCATGGAAGCGGACACATTTGATGTTGTCAAAGATGTTGAGTAGGTGAGCCTGGATGGTATGCGAGTCAGATGCTTGGCCCAAAATCTCCAGCAGGGCAGGATCTGACACAAAGAAGAAACGTGGAAATAGCAATCGCTTCTTCTCCAAATACCTGTAGAGTAGAAAAAAAAATTGCTTGAATTAGCTGCACCATGAAGAGCACTATTCAACCTGACAAAAAAAAAAAAAAAATGCAAGTCAAAAATATGAGATTTCAAAAGTCACACACTCTGGCAAAGTTGTTTATAACAGATTTTATTTCCCACTCAACTGAGTGGGAAATAGTCCCAGCTGCATCTTGCTAAAGAAACTGCTGAATCCTGATATAAGGACTCAACTGATAAACAGATGTGTGACATACCCTGTGAGGGATTTTTGACACATCTCTAGCTGTTCCAGCAGGTGAGGCAGCAGCTGACCCATAGTCTCATCGCCAACACACGACTGAACTACATTGGGCATCTCATGAGCTCTAGTCATTATTTTCACCCAGGATTTATCAATGTTGGAGAATCGCTTTGCCTCCTAAAACAGAAAGTTTTATTTGACTTAATAAGATTTCACATTAAATATTTTATTTCTCAAAACTGTTAAAAAAACATCTGTGGTATTTCACAAAATGAAACAAACAAATAAAAACATTGAGCTGAAAATGAAAGTTGATAAAAATCTGTATTGTAATGCAAAAACAATAGAATTATTTCACTGTTAGGATATATTATTTCAATCATAAAGTGCGCTTGTTACCCATTTTAAGTATGCAATTATAAGTTTGTTATGCTTTTCTGTTTTGGAGAGAAACACGACATACATGTGAATTCATCTAATGATGTCTTGTAACATTTTTAAAAATGTACAATAAGATATTTTGGTAACACTTTATTTTACAGTTTCTTAACTAGTTGCTTATTAGCATGCATATTACTAGAATATTAGCCATTTATTAGTACTAATTAAGCACATATTAATGTCTTATTCTACATGACCTTATTCTACATCACTAATCCTACCCAATACCTAAACTTAACAACTACCTTACTAACTATTAAGCAGCAAATTAGGAATTTATTGAGAGAAAAATCGTAGTTACTAGTGAGTAAGTGTTCCCTATTCTAAAGTGTTACCGAAATTTTAAAACAACCTAAATATAACACATTTAAATAAGCAGAAAACCGAACAATATTAATCTTAAACTGACATTAACAGTTTCACTGTAATTGGTAAATATGGTATAAACATATGGAACATGTGGATTTGAAATCAATCATTGTCTTGACCTAGTCTTGTTTTTTTACTCTTTTCCATATTGTTTCTTCACTTTTAGTACAATGGTGTCAAAAAAACTAGGTGTCAATATATGGAAGACTGAATTACTCATATTACCTTCGGCAGCTGTTTGGCTATGTCTCCACCAACAAAAACAGCCTCAAGGTAAATCCAGAGGTTTTGGACAGTCATCCAGTTCTCAATTATATCTGTTGTGTTGGAGAGGTTCTGAACCCACTTCTGGATCTGAGCTTTGAACGGTGTGTTGTATCTATAGAGAGACAGAAGGTCAGGGGCATCACTTTATTACAATAGTCCACTTTAGACATTATACTAACTGTAAGTAAATTTGCTGCTAGATGTGAGTTAACTTTCATTACAGTGTCTACACCGGATGCAAGAGGCACAGCGCGGTGCTACAAAAGACTATAGAACCCATTATAATCAGTGATGCTGTCTATACTGGATGCGGTGCGGTGCGACACGACACAACAAATCCCTGAAAGTAAACTGATGCCTTGTTCTATTTATGAAGTATTGACACAAAGTTCAAAACAGATTTGTAACAACTTTGCAAATTTATTAGAAATAAAACGGCTTAAATTATTACATTGCATAAGTATTCATACCCTTTTCTTTAACACTTGAAATTTAGCTCAGGAGCATTCATTTCATTTGAAGATCTTACTACACTTTAAGTGGCGTTAAACTGTGGCAAATTCATTTGAATGAGTATGATTTGGAAAGGCGCACACCTCTCAGAAAAGGTCTAACAGCTGAAAATGCATATCAGAGCAAAAACCATGCCCTGAGGTCAAAATAACTACCTGTAGAGCTCAGAAACAGGCACACTTCCAACAGGACAATGGCCCTAAGCACACAGCAAGAGTGGCTCATAGACAACTCTGTGAATGTCCTTGAGTGGCCCAACCAGAGCCTTGGCTTGAACGCAATCAGGTATTTCTGGAGATACCTGAAAATCCCATCCAAGCTGACAGAGCTTGAGAGGTGAGGTGAAGAATAGCAGATAATTGCCAAATGTAGATGTGCAAAGTACTGAGTTAAGAGTATGAATACTTATGCAATGTACTTATTTCAGTGTTTTATTTTTAAGTTTTGCAAAGTTGTCACCAATTTTTTTTTTTTCTTTTGCTTTGTCATTCTGGTGTATAGAGTATAAATTGATGTGGTAAAAAGGGTAATTTAAAGCAGTTTAACATAAGGCTGCTAGAAATAAACTACTGTAACTGCATGGAGAGTTTTATGAAATGCTAAATTGAAATGTTGGTCTAATGCCTCACCTGTTGCTCATAAGGGAACCAAGCATCATCAGACTGTCCTCCATGTTAGTAATGATCTCAGATGTGCTGTCTCCTCTCAGAAGAAGCTCACCTCTGGTTTTAAAGTGAGCAAAGGTAAAGGTCTTGTTGTCCCATTCCGCAATTACTTGTTTGAGTTTCTGCTCGATGTCACGCTCCTTCACAGCACTAATACAGATGTCCTGCACAAATAGTTGTTACACTTATTATGGATGCTTAAAGGACAAAACTACAATCTAATCTGTCTATAAAACTAAATTCTGACCTCAATTTCTTCTTTGTACTTTAGCAGTGGGGCTTCCATGATGTTACGGAGCTTGAAGTTATCAGTTTCAACCTCAAAGGTGTGCTCTGTAACCTCAGTAATCCTCTTCCAGTGACGAGTCATCATGGCTTTGTTAGTCATTAGATCCAACAGGGGGCAGCACTCGCTAAAGTCGTCAATAGTTTTTTTGAGGTCTAGAAATGCCTGCCACTCTTTAAGGGCCCGTGGCAGCTTACGGCACCTGCAGAACAAAACAAAACCAAAAAATTAAAAAATTAGTGTAATGCATATGCCAAATATTGCACTGGATGTGAGGTTTATAGTTCATTGTTGCACCTGATTTCATGTTTAAAGATAACTATTATTAGATTTGTAAAATGTTGTCTATTACTGAAAATTAATTTTGTGTGACTGCATATAAAGCAAATCTTGCTGACTGAAAATGACTCAGTTGTAAACCATAAAGTTTTCATTGCGACTGAACTCAAGTATACTTTAAATTTAGTCAGACAGAAAACTTTTCATTCATCCTATTATTCTGAAAAGATTATTGTGTTACACTGGTACTTGCTCCAGCACAGCTGACTTTAATTTCAGTCCTTCACAGGCATGGAGAATGATTCTATTCTCCGAGAAGCTTCTGCGATTACCCAGAACAGACCAGCACAATTGAAATCTCCTGGTGCTTTTATGCTTTTCAGTGTAACTTATTATGTGACTGTCAGAGAGTGGATTTTCAGAAATTTAGTTTGACTTCTGTAACCTTCTCACCTCGACTGAAACTCAAGTAGTTCACTGTTGATTCTGTCAATGTTGATGTCTGCCCATGAGATGTCATAGTAGCCATTGACTGTGTCAATGACACTGTTGTAGAGTCCATAGAGCTTTTGGAGAAGTGTCAACTGCTTCCTGATCTCAAGCAGCTGAGGATGCTGAGTAACGGGTAGGCCAAAGAGTTCCTCCCCACCTGTGTATGTGATGTACTTGCGGAACAGGTTGTCAAAGCGATTCTGTGGAACACAGACCATTTTAGTTAACACCCTAAAACCCTAAAACCCTAAAAAAAAACCTAAAAAGTATTCATTAAAACATATGTACACAACATTATGTAAAAAAAAGTAAAACTAAATAAAATAAATAATGATATGTATATAAAAAACTACAGGATATTGTACCTGAAACATAATAAGCCTGTCACTGGCATCCTGGGGAGCCAATCCAACCACCATGGGACCATCCTGACGATTTGACGTGCACAAAACCAAAGAAATATATGCACATATGTTTAATTTATGATAAACCACCACTCTGTTTTCCCTGTACAGTGGAAACATCAGTTGCTTCAAAGAATCACTTTGATTTTTGTGTGGTTTGATTTCTAGCATTTTATGTTATAGAACACCCACAGGAATATAAATGCAGGAAAACAACTGTGTTTGGGCTTGAAGCCGTAATTGCCTGAGGGAACATCTCAAAGTGAGAGAAGTGGATGGATAGAGTTAATCTGTCTCTCAGGACTCACCTTGTCATAGTCATGGTAGAAGTATTGGCAGTCCTCCACAAAGATCTCAACATTTCTGATGAGTTCTCCCCTGAAGTTTGGTTGAAGGGACACCAGCTCATTCTGCACCTCTGTGCTACGGGAAAGCAGTTTCTCCCAGGTGTATCGAAGTGTGTCCACTTTGTCTGCTTCCTCTTTGGCAATCAACAGTCCATATTTATGTAGCATGCTGTATGATTCCTGCAGGCCAAAACCAGGGAAAGACATTGCAGTTATACATACAATACAATACAAGTTGTGTTGTGTCAAAATTTCTTAAATAAAATAAAGACACTGCATGTTTTATTTTTCTCTATATTTATATGTACCTCAATTGGACCAACTTGAAAGTCTACAGAGATTTGGTGTTCTCTGATCTCTTTGAGCGTTGCCATAGCGATACGAATATCATCCAAGTCCTTAATAGGCCTGTTGAGTTTCTTGCTTGCCTCATCTATAAAAGTGAAGATCTGTTCCATCTCCATGCGGTACTTCCTGTTGCAGTGGTGACCATAATCCACCATCCAACTCTTTGTCTCAGCGGTAAGAGCCAATTTTAGATCCACTGTAGGTAAGTTCAGCAACACACAAGAATAAAGAGCTCTATTTGTAGTTTAATAAACATAATAATCATAATAATAATGATAGTAATAATAATAATAATAATAATAATGTAGACTGTTATTTACATATAAATGTTTAAATAAAAAATGATTAATCTAAATAAATTTAATATTCATATATAATAATCTAGAAACAAGAACAACTAAATGAAACTTGTTCACACCATTGCTGAAATCATTTTTTGAGCAATTTAAATAAACAAAACTCTCACCTGTATGTTAACCTCTCAACTGCTTTGAGCACTCTTAATTTCTGCTGATTCAGAGTTTGTTTACCTGTATAAAGCGCCAGAGCTCCTACTGAGATAAACTCAGGCTCTGCATTAATTTCCAGCTCCAGATCCCTGTAGTACAGAATCTGAGACTCAAATTCAGAAAGAAGAGGGTTCCCCTGGATACATTTCTGAATGGTTTCCTCTCTGTCTTTCTTCCAGATGTGGTGGTAGAGGCTGAAGCGATCCAGAGAGTTCATTATTTCCTGCATAACAGTACATGACAAGTATTATACATTACGCATTATACACCATAAAATATTATGCTGTCATGTTATAAACAAACAGTAAAATACACTGCCCTCCAAAAGTTTGGAAACACCCTAGAAAAGTGGGGTTTTGGACAATATTGGCATGAATCCTTTTTAATTTGTGATGATTTTGCACTGATAAGGGACAAAACAAACTACAAAAACATATTTTATTACGTAAACAGCCTATACATAGAAAAAACTTAACTTTTCTATCCATCAAAATATCCGCCATTACCAGCTATTACAGCTCTGCATAATCTGGGCCTAAATTCACTGTATTCTAAGCTTAATTGGCAATCACTTAGTTATTAAGGTGTGCTGACCCAAAAATCAGACATCAGAGCTGGCAAAGGGGCATGTCTGACTTTAACATTTTTTATGAGCTGAACTCAAAGATCTAAGACTTTTTCTATGTACATAGAAGGCCTATTTCTCTCAAATACTGTTCACAAATCTGTCTAAATCTGTGTTAGTGAGCACTTCTCCTTTGCCGAGATAATCCGTCCACCTCACAGGTGTGACATATCAAGATGCTGATTAGACAGCATGATTATTGCACAGGTGTGCCTTAGGCTGGCCAAAAATAAAATGTAACCTAACATATACACAGTGCAATTCTTTCAGCTGAAATTATTAACTAGCTCACATCAAAATTAATATTAGCCTCACAGGAAACGCTCAAATAACACTCCACACCTAACCACTTAAAAGATGTAGTAAGATACTGTGCAGATCTTAAATAAATAATGTCAAGATATATAGTCCATTATAAATGTAAAATAAGAATTAATATGGTGTTCATATGGTCTATATAGAAAGTGTTACCAAATAAACATATTCAGTTAAATCTATAATCATATTTCTCACTTAGATTAATTAGTGTTTACAGTAGTACACTTATAATGGAGGTCTATGGGTCAACGCCTTTCAGAGGCTTTCTTTCAGTAATTGCTGGAATTTCCATAGAGTTTAATTAAAATCAGAATACTACTTTAACATTCAGTGGAATTAATCTGTTTTGCCCAGTTGCCAAGAGAAGCTTCAAGAGAGGCAAACTGATTCTTAATAGTCTAGGGCATTTTTGAAATGCAAAAAAAACAAAAAAACAAAACAAAAACAAAACAAAAAACAAAACAAAAAACAACAACAACAGCTAAATCAGACCTTCTTGCTGGAGTTGATGGATGTACTAAGCACAGAAACCAGCTTGACAATCTCTTTGTTCTCAGAGATGCTTTTGTGGTAGTTCTTAATCTGGATGGGAATGGCCTGGTTTGCAGATGCCGATATATCTGAGGTACTGCCTTCTGGAGGAACAAAAGGTTCAAAGATGAGAAATCAAAGTTAATAAACAAGAGCAAAGAGGAGCTGTGAGACAAGGATTCAGTAATATTATCTTTTTGCCTCAGATCAGTTATATGAAGGACCCTTTATCTCTAATCTGTTTCAGAGGATGAAAGGTTTACAGGCAGAGCTGCTTTATTACAGTAAAAAGAGATATGTCATTGTGACACTGCTGTGCTCTGTCAATTCAGTTTCCCTATGCTGAGAGCAAGCGATAGAGAGAGAAGAAACGTTGTGGATAAGATTGTTACTGTGACACTAGGGACATGTCACCACTTCACAAAATCACATCCACTGTCTGCATTCATTATCTTTATTCCTCAGTTTTATTTATCAAATGATTGGAGGTGAACTTATCCATCCGGAGCTTCAATTTTCAATCATTATAAAGAGAACTTTTGAACTGACCAAAGACCTGTTAGTTCTTGATTTGCTCTGCTGAGCTGTGTAATTACACAGGGTGAGTAAGAGTCGTACCCGCTAAGCTGCGATAGGTCGATTCGCCATCTTCTGATTCACTCTCTTGGCTGTTCTGTTTCAGAGCGGCCATGCGTCGCTCACTCATTTTCCTCTGTGACAGCAAAAATACTCAAGTCTGACATTTTGCATACATTACACCCAAACAAGAACTACTTAGATTTTGTATGGCAACTTCTGAGTTCATGTCAGTTCAAGATAACAAAATAATTACAAGGTATGAGAATAAAAGTTAAACAAAATACTAGGTAAGGAACACTAAGTTACTCAAACGCAACATAAAATGGCATTTTAAACCCGTTTTACTTATATAATGTGACATTTTCAGGTGAAACAGGATTTTTAACAAAAACAGAATGCCAAGTGGGACTTTTTATCGAGAGGATGGGCTGAAAAATAAGAGGCCTTGGTGACCTCAATTAAAAAGGAAATGATTCAGGGCATATTTGCCTTTGACATCAAGGTTGGCTATTTGTACTCAATGTAAAAATATAAAATTCAACTAAATGCCTGTATAAAGCGAATACACATGGATTAAAAGCAAAAAAAAAAAGCTTGGAAATTTTTGTATCATATCAATTGCTGATATTATTGACACTAAAAATGAGATTTAAGTGTATTAATAATTACTCATCTCAGTGTACTAAAATGCAAATAAATAATAAATAAACAAACAAACACACACCTTGGAAATTCTCTCCTTGCTCCACTGTCCAACTCCTTTACTGACGCTGACCACACAGTCCACAGCTCTGTTCAAGGCTTGTTGTACCTCATCTAGACCTGGAACCATGATAATGTTGGGGATGGCTAAACATACTCCCACCCTAAAGATGGGCTGCTGCCCACTTCCCTTCTGCCGACTTGAGGAGTCTGCTTCTGCTGAATGGGAAGTGAAATTTAATAGTCAACCAGGTAGCCAAAGTTGAAAGGTAGCCACAAGTGAAATTTAATGACAATGAGTTATAGTTGATTATATAAAGCTTCATGCTTGGAAAAAAATATAAAGCTGCCGTTACATTTACTGTTGCACAAGATTGTGAGTTTGGAATCAACAGGTAACTTCTTTGTGAGCAGTGCTACTCTAAATGATAATAGTCATTAGGCTTTTTTGCCCTATGTGAATGCAACATATGAAAAACATTATCAGTAAAAACCACTGAAGAAGTGACTTCACAAACCCAGGAAATGCATCAGTGATGATGCATGGATGCACTTGCGTAGAGTCTCCAGCGTGTTACGTGTGAGGCGCAGTAAAGCATCCACGTTCCGATGGTTAAAATGAGACAGCAGCTCTTTTGCCTCCTCCTCCATCACTTTCATCAGATCCTTCTTTTTCTTCTTTCTAATCAGTGGAGAAGAGGGGCCGACACTAGGGGCCATGGTGCTACGTGACAAGAGACGGCCCTCAGATTTACATTCCTCCTCTCCTTTGGAT
This sequence comes from Labeo catla, assembly GCA_012976165.1. Classification (NCBI taxonomy): domain Eukaryota; kingdom Metazoa; phylum Chordata; class Actinopteri; order Cypriniformes; family Cyprinidae; genus Labeo; species Labeo catla. The sequence continues at coordinate 368,729 of VONZ01000498.1, read as the reverse complement.
AAATAAAACAGAAATGATTGGAAAATATTACTTTAAGCCCTTGGAATATGAGAAACTAGTATGCATTAATAAGGCCCTGCACATTCTGTGGTTTTCCAGCATTTTGTGCATATCTGAACCCTTTTCAACAGTGATAGTAGGATTTTGAGATCCATCCTTTCACACTGAGGACCACTGAGGAAGTCATGCAAAGAGATGAAAACATTCACTAATGCTCAAGGATGGTTAATTGCAATGTATATATGTATTTATTTTATTTTATTGTATTTTATTTTTGTATTTAATTTTTTCATTTATGCATTTGACAGATGCTTTTATCCAAAGAAAATTGCATTTCATTCAAAAATTATTTAAACAAAAAATTTTATTTAATTTAAATTCTGGTGTGAACTGCATGGATGATGAACAGTAGCTCTTACCATCACTGTCCATCTGTTCCACTTTGCTCTCTGTTCTGCTGTCATCCCGGTTTCTCTCTTCTTCCTCCTTTTGCTCAAAATCCAGTAACATATTAATCAGCTCATTGGCTGCCTCCTCCACCAATGAGCTTTTGGTATGCAGCATTTGGGCTCCTTTGATGCAAAGCTCCTAAAATAGGAAATAAATTGAGGGAACATGATCGGACTGATTATTTCTTCATTCTGAAAACTTTACTGGCGTAGTCACAACAAGAAATTGGGTTTTAAAAAGATGCAATAGCACATGGCAGAAGTGACAAGAAAATAAAATACTATAGAGTAGGATTGTCAAAAGTACTGGTACTTTGGTACCATTTAAATACTGATATAATGACTGCAGTATACTGACTCAGTTCAGTTCCCAAACAGGTTCCCCTAAAATACGGGTGCACAAATATGCATTAATTCATGCTTAACTAACGCAGAGATAATCATGAGTTAATATATAACTCATGAAGAACTAAACCATTTGTTAATAATTACTACATCAGCAACAAATGAACATTCTATATGATTCATAGATTAAGAATTCAAAAAATTGTTATTAGTTAAATGTGTTATAATGTATTAATTCCCTAATAACTTATTTTATGAACTAATAGTGTAAATTCATGTGTTAATTACCACAATGGGTTAAAGCCATGCATTTCAACTTCCAGTTGTCTGCTTTAATTAATCATTAGCTAATGATTTGCAAATGTATCACTATGTTATGACTTTACTTGTTGAGGCACAGAACTATTAACTAATTGTTAAGTAACGTGTCATTGTGGTTATGGATTTAGAATTAGTAATTTAGCTCTGAGCCTCAACAGCATAACGATACATTTGCAAATCATTAGCTAATGATTAATTAAAGAAGATAACTGGAAGTTGAAGTACATAGCTTTGACCACTGTGGTTATTAACATATGAATTTACATCATTAGTTAATAAAATAAGTTATTAGGGAACTAATACATTATAAAACATTTAACTAATGACAATTTATTGTTTACTTAATCTATGAATCATATAGAATGTTCATTATTTGCCGATGTAGTAATCATTAATAAATGGTTTAGTTCTTCATGAATTATACATTAACTTTATCTGTGTCTTTTATATCTACTTTATATTATACATTAAAATTATCTGTGCATTAATTAATCATGAATTAGTGCATATTTGCGCACTCTTATTGTAAAGTGTTACCAAAATTGGTAAAAAAAAAAAAAAGTAAAAAGCTGTACCTGTCTGACATCAGCAATCATGAAACTAAAAGATGATTGAAAGTAAAGTAGAACAGTTTTTGCTGTCGTACTGAAATTGGAACTGAGAGCCCAAACTCCAACAAACCAATTTAGCGAAATTATCTAATTTGTATGAATTTGTACTTTTTCGTACAATCTGCTTATGCTCTACTGACAGTTTTAAGGGTGGATCTTTATGCTATTATTTCCCCCCTTAAAAATTATGACATTTTCTGTGTATAAGTATGTGTGTACCTTGGTGGTCTGAACAAACTCCTCGCAGGTGCATGGCTCATCTTCAGGCAACACACACAACGTTGTGGTACTCATTTCCTGCAGAACTGCATCGATTCTAAACTCCACCAGATCATTCACTCTTTGCAGAAGAAGTTCAAGGTCCTCTGTGAACCAGGAGAAAGGACACTTTTCATTTTAAATATCTAATAATACAGGGCACATTCACAAACATCTCATGTACACAACAAGGCCGGAAGTATGTGGACACCGCTTTGTCAACACTAATGTTTGCTTCTGAATGGCAGTAAATCCTAGCAGGCATGTTCTCACATAAAGTGAAATGCTTCCCAAGAAGAGGGGAAGCTGTTTTAATGACGTTGTGAGGATCATCTTCCTATTAATGGTAGTGGCCTTGACATAAAATTTTCAACAAGTATATATTTGGGTGTCTACATATTGTACTTTTGGCCATTTATTGTAGTGTAAGCTCCTAATGTGATCAGGGAAATCGGCTGTAAAGTGGAGTCTCTCACCAAGCTCAGTAGTGATTCGATTAAGGTATTTCTCTATGTTTAGAGAGGTCCAACTGAGGGAGGTCAGACCGGGCAGGATGGCCTCATCTACTTTAGCCACATGTGGCATGAGCAGTTGGTCAAAGGCTGGCTGGATCTTAGACCTCACCCTGGAGTTCTCTCTCACCATCAGCTGAGGCAAGGAACAAACAAGGCAACAGCACACAAGAAGAGAAAATGACCTTGTTAGTGAATCTGCACGTCACAGTATGTACAGTGACCTGACAGATTTACTTGAATGATTTGAAAAAAGAGAAGAGAGAGAAATCAAGACCAAAAAAAAAAAACTTTACACAGAACATTAATATAATTTTTATCATATAAAGATTCAATTAAAACCAAAGAGAAAATATAAAAATAAAAAATAATTCACACTGGCTCTATGTTTGTGTGTTAATCAATGTTTATTTGTCGGGGGAAAATAATGGGGGTGAAATATCTAGTTTAGTCATGAAACTCTACTACAGGCCTACTATAAAATGTTCTCATGGTTAATGACATATGATCTTTCCTTTCCTTTCCTTGTAACGGCCACTAGAGCATTTATAGTAGTTTTGTGGCAGACTGACAACTGTGCATGTGCATCACGGGTGTCTGTACATTCCGGAAGGGTGAAGAGATGACTCACTCTATCAACATCTGTCTCTATTTTATTTATTTCCTTTCAGTTTGTGGCCTGAGTTGGATGCATGCTTATGTACATTTTTCCTTGTGCAATCCCATGTGGACGTGTCGACGTGTGAGGCGTTTTATTAAACTCTGGGATGCCATGTTCTCGTCTCCTGTGCATTACATACCGGTGCTAATAATGCACGGGAGATGAGAAGATGCTGTGTGTGATGATGTGTGTGCTGCACCACACAGTTTTCCTAACTGGATGTTGAATATTTCAACTCGGTGTTACAATGTATTGTGGTAATGCTGTCTGTGGTCATCTGGTCTGTGTGTAGATGCGTTCAGGTGGCGTGGCTTTGGATGGCGATTTGCAGGGAGGGTTGGACGTTTGCTTTCAGTGCTGTCAGACCAAAGTTAGCATTTTCCAAGATCTCCTATTGCACCTTTGACTTTTAAATAGTTTTGGTTCATAAACCCTCCACCTCCCCTAGCTCCACCCATATAGATCTGCTACAAGTATTTTATTGTAAGTTACATATATAGCAACATCATGTCTTACATGTTCACAGCACCATGTATGTGGATGTATTGACATCAGCAAATCTCTGGCAATAATCAACAGCAGCAGTGCTTCAGATCTATTCCATCACTACCAAATACATTAACATTGTCATATACATCACCATGCCAAACTACTCTAAGGGTTGTCATGATTGAAACAGTAACAGTAGTAACAGTGATTTGTGCCTTAGTTGCTGTGGCTTTATTGGTGACTTAACAATTTATTCGGGTACATTAATTCTGAATGAATCCAGACTGATTTCTTTAATAGTTCATAGCAAAAAGGCTACAAAGAGACATACCTGAAGTTTATTGTAGTTCTTTTTTAAAACATCCTTTTTCTGCTGCAAGATGGCTGCAAAAGGTGGAATCTCCAGTCCCATGCCTAGAATGCAGTCTGTTTCTCGAATCTGGGTCAGGATCTGGGGGTCAAAGTTCACATACAGCTCCCCAGTTTCTGGACTCTTGATGAGCAAAGAGGCTTGCAGGCCCACTTTAACTGCTTCAGTCTAAAGACAAATGCATGAATATGATTGATTGTTTTGGTAAAACAAAGATAAAATTGCATTTCATTCATTTAATTATTGCATGTCTTTAAAGATAACCAAAATTGATTTCTATAAAAATCTACAAAATATATACATTAATAAAAAATATCTATTATCTAAAAAGGGACAGCAGTACATAAATTAACAAAAAAGTAGTCAGCAGTACCTTATTTTGACTTTACAAGACAACTGACCTGTGACATCCAGCTCTGATGATAAAGCACCTCAAACTCCAGCAGCACCTTGGCCACCCTGTTGTAATTTCGAATGATAGGTTTGGCATCTGGGGTGCTGAGTAGCCCAGGCATCTGCTGGAAGAGATCCATGGGCTCCTGGATGCAGCTGTACAGCTGCCGAGCCCACAGGATTTTCCCTGCGATCGGAGGGAGGTCCGGAGCAATGGGGGGGTCTGTCTTCTGCTTGGTGTAAATTCGAGAGATCATCTCAATGTCCCTTCCAAAGTTTTGCAGAATGCTCTGGTATTTCTCACTGATGCCCAAGTCTGGGATGCCAAGCCTGGTAAATATGAAAATGGGGGGAATGTGTGAAGAGAATGTGTGAATAATCATATGACACTGAACACTGGAGTAATGACTGCTGAAAATTCAACTGTGCAATAACAGAAAAAAGTTTAATTTAAAAACATTTATAAACTCCTAATTTGCTGCTTATTGATAATACGTAAAACAGTTGTTGTAGTAGTTATCTTTAGGTACTGGGCAAGGTTTAGGGATCTAAGATAAGGTCATGCAGTATGAGACATTAAAATGTGTTGTTTTAAAAAGGACTAATAAACCTCCAATATAATAGTATAATAGTAATACCCTTGTTATATATATATATATATATATATATATATATATATATGTGGATAGATAGATAGATTGATAGATATAGATATAGATATAGATAGATGGATATATCGGTATTACCTTTCAAATTTCTTGAGCACATATAAAGCCCGCTCAGTGTTGTGAATTCTGTCAAAGGTGTTGTCCATGAAAGTTTTCAGTTGGCTCTAGGAAAAAATATTTAACATATAGACAATCAGTTTATATATACTGTATATAAAATAAAAATGACAAAACTGAAAACATACTTACATGAAGTTCACTAGTTTGTTTACAAAATTCATGGTAGTCCTGATCAAAGTCTGTCCTTCTTTGGTCTAGGAAACTATACTGTTTTTTCTTCATGTTCAACACAATGGCCTGGATATACAGAGGACAATATAATTGCTAGTACCAAGGAAACTCGCCACAGGTGTTGTTTTATTAAAAAATAAATGCTCCTAATGGACAACAAAGACCATAAAAGTAGTCCATACAACTTGTGTGCTAAATTCCAAAGTCTTCTAAAGCCACATATTCCTCAAATATATTAATGTCTTAAGGGCTTGGAATAACATGAGATAAGGTAAATTATGGTACAACATTCATTTTTGAGTGAAGTATTCCTGTAATGGCTTTTGATAAAACAACCATTAACAGATCTTGTACCAAAAGCATTCAGTGGTTTGTTACAACAGCACTCAGCTGTGTGTACCAGAACACCTTAAATGCCCAGAGGAGCAGTTTGTTGTAAAAAATTCATTGACTCCTACAGACTGTCAACTTTCACAAAGAACAGGAGTTAGCGATAGATCTTTATCAGCTTTTGTTCAATTATTCAGTACTCCTCGAGCATGGAGTCCTCTGGGTCTGAACTTTGTTTCCATAGACACAAAAATGAGAGTGAATAAATAAACTTGTGACTGGAATAAAGAGACGCAATGAATGTTAATGGACTCACAGTACAACAGTACTAGGTTAAAGCTACAGGTAACATTTGACCTTTCATGCAAATCCAGGACCAGCCTGCCAACTTAAATCATAGGCTTTGTGATTTTAAAATAAACCATAATACTAATGTCAGATTAGTGTGAAAGGGCAACTTCTACTTATAAGTGAAATATATGGCTCCCATGCTGGTTAATGCTTCATGATGAGACATGCACTATGTTAAAAACAGATTGCTCCTTTATAGTTACCTCCCATTTCCCCAGCATATCTGCAGTCTGTCCACGGTAGGCAGCAGAGAGAACAAATACCACTGTTAAGAATGCTAATTATAGCCAGAAAATTGTTATATACTGAATCAAAGCTCCACCAAAAGTTCCCCTTTTTTGTTTGTTTTTAAGAAAAGCAAGTGGGACAATATTAATGTAAATTGTATTATTTTCAAATAAATTAATATTTATCATTATGTTTATATTCTTCCAGTACAGGATATCAGGATTAAAGGGATGGTCAATCCAAAAATGAAAATTCATTTACTTCTACTAATCATTTACATGCCTTCATGTCATTCCAAATTGGTATAGCTTATTTTCTTATGTGAAAAAAAAAAAAAAAAAGATATTTTGAAGAATGTTGGTAACTAAACAGTTTTGGCTGCCATAGATTTCACCATGAGGAAAAAACACACACACACACACACACAGTGGAAGTCAATGGTCATCAACATTCTTCAAAATATCTTCCTTTGTGTTCAGTAGAAGAAGGAAATGCATATGACTTTGGAACAACATGAGGGTGAATAAATGATGACAGAATGTTCATTTTTAGGTGGATTATCCCTAAAATTTTATGGAATGATAGCAATGGTGAATTATTCTGAAGTGTCCCACAGTATTCACCCTATGAGACTTACACATTACCATTATGAACAGTACATTACAATGATCTTAAATAAATTCTAATTATACACCCAGCTGTGTATAATATGGTTCTTGTGAGTATATTGCAATGACTGTACAGACTGGGGTGTTTGACAACCTTTCATTAAATCTCAGCTTATACAATTCTTTTAGTTCACTAACAAATGCCTCGTCCAAATTAAACATTTATATACCGCTAAAGAAGGCAACCTATCTTTACTTCAGTAATTACACTATTATCTTCTGGGTATGTTCTTTTGTCTTCTGTGCAAATCTAAAAATAGACCACCCTGATTACTACGTCATGACCAAGATACCTGAAATCTGGTTGCCATGGTTTCCAGTCCCTCAATTTTGGAGTCCTGCAGGGCATTGTAGGTGGTAATGGTGCTAAACATGTTTAGAATTTTGTTCAGCCGTCGTTGAAATGTGTCAAACTTGCCAAAGATGTACATCTCGCTAAAGTCAAACTGGCGTTCTGAGGGATTTTCATCCAGCTTCTGCTTGGTTTTTTGGAAATATTTCTGGTATTCCTAAAATATTGAGCACAAAGATTTGTGTTTACAATTCATTCATGCGGTGGACACTTTTTTCTACAGCAACAGTCAACATACTTATTATATCAAAATATATATCAACTACTATTCCACCACTTATTATTAGCTCTGTGTTAAACTTTGAGTTCTTCTTGTATTTATTTTTCCCTAAAAGGGATGACGATTAAATATTGTGTTCAAATGCAGTGATTAGCAAGTGAATACCACATAGCAAATGATTGGTTATTTTCATTAAAAAAATACAATTTAAATACTTTTTAATCTGAAACGCTCGTCTTGTCTTGCTCTCCCTGTTTTATGGTTTAAGACAGTTAGGGTATGTCGAAAAACTTGTATTTTCTCCCTTAACTTCAAAAATCATTTCAAAATCATCCTACATCGCTGCAGAAGTACTGACCCAGTCTTTGCAAAGTGAACATGCAAAGAAGATCAAATACCCTTAACAAAAAAGGTAAAACAGCGAAGATTTTGAAGTTGAGGGACATACCCCAGAAAAAAACAGAGTTCAGGCAGAGTAAGACAAGATGAGGGTTTGACATTAAAAAGTATATAAATTGTATTATTTGTATGAAAATAACTGACCATTTTGCTAGATAAGACCCCTCTTTTTCGGCTAGGATCGTTTACAACCGCATTTGGAGGCACATTTAAACTGCATTTTGGAAGTTCAAACTCGGGGCAACATAGAAGTCCACTATATGGAGAAAAATGCTGAAATGTTTTCCTCAAAAAATATAATTTCTTTACGACTGAAGAAAGAAATACATGAACATCTTGGATGACAAGGGGGTGAGCACATTATATGTAAATTTTTGTTCTGGAAGTGGACTTCTCCTTTAATTTAGTAGAAAAAAGTTTATAATTTGAGCAGTGAAACTATCTAAATGATTGGCTTTACAAGGTCGTAGTTGAACTAAATAAAGTCACACTAGTCTCATGCTAGCACATATAATATTTATGTTGACTGTTTAAGTGTTCTTGTGTTTATCTTGCCAACAAAGGATGAACATCAGAGCCTTAAAGCTTAGCAAAATCTGTCTTGGCAAAATGGGATAGACAGATGTAGAAGAAGGAAGCTGTGGATGAAAGTTAAGTGTCATGTTCAAAGACAGTGTTCAGTAGACATGCTCATAGACAGTGTTGCCAGATTGGGAAATGGTTTGGATGGGTGCACAAAATTTGGGCTGGTTTGTGGTCAGTTTGCCATTTTCAAACATCTAAACTGTACAGCCTGTTAAAAAGCAAAACCCAAGTATGCATGTAATGCATCTAAGCAGTGACCATGATGTTTCTAAACACATAAGCCCTCTTCAGAGTGGGCTAATGTTGATGTAGAATGCCACACTTTTTTAATCACAAGGTCACAAGATCGCTCTATCATTTCACACAGACTGTTGCATTGCACCCTGGACTACTACTCCCATCATCCATCGCGCTGATTGAGTCAGCACCTGTGGCCAATCAGGCGCTCTATATAAACCCCGGACTTTGCTTGACTCAGGAACGACTGCTGTGTTCTTGCATGACTCAGGAACAGCAGCTGTAACTTGACTTGACACTAGAACAACAGCTGTATCTTGACTTGACTCTGGAACAACAGCCGTAACTTGACTTGACTCTGGAACAGCAGCTGTAGCTTGACTTGACTTGGAAGCTTGACTTGACTTGGGAACAACAGCTTTGACTTGACTTGACTCAGGAAACAGCTGCAACTTGACTGAACTCGGAAACAACAGCTGTAACTTGGCTTGACTCGGGAAACGCAGCTGCAACTTGACTTGACTCGGGAAACGCAGCTGCAAATTGACTTGACTCAGGAAACGCGTCTGCAAATTGACTTGACTCGGGAAACATAGCTGTAACTTGGTTTGACTCAGGAAACACAGCTTTAACTTTCCCTGGTTCAGGGGTAGCAGCTGTAACGTGACGGAGCTCTGTTTTCGCCGCCATTTTGTGAACAGGCTCCGCCGTCGCCGCCATTACATGAGAGCGCACCGGCACGGCCGCCATTTTGTGAACGGGCACCGCTGTCGCCGTCATTACATGAGCGCGCTCCGGCGCGGCCGCCATCTTGTGAACGGGGTCTGTTGTAGTCGCCATTACATGGGCAGGTTGCACGGCCGGCGTTACCGCAATGTCACGTTCCTCATCAGTGACACCCACCGTGAAAGACGAGCCCACAGTCAGTAAAGCATAGTCCATAAAAGCAGCTAGAGATGAACACGGACCCTCGCGTCTCAGTCTCGCCTTTAAAGGCTCATTTATGCCATCACAAAAGATTTCGATTAATATACAGTTCGGGAGATCTGAATGATTAGCGATTGCCAGAAATTCACAGATGTACTGTTCGAGAGTTTGTGGACCTTGTTTTAATCTGAATAAAATCCGGGTTGTGTCCATACCTGTACTGTGTCCATGGGTGAAGCTGCTGGATCCTGTTGGGACGAGGCACAAGAATAGTCCGAGAGGCAGACGTGGGTCGATCCGAGGCGAACGTAATCCAGGGGGCAAAGCGAGGGAATAATCCGTGAAACGAGCGTACAGTCCAAAGGCAGGCGGTGAGACAGACGAGACGAAATGGCCAGGCGAGAAAGCTAAACACAGGGAACTCGGGAACTAGGGAACTACGTGAGACAACAATACAATAAACCACAACGATAATCACAATACTCCGTGAGTATCAGGGGGAAAGTCTGGGGTTTATATAGAGCACCTGATTGGCCACAGGTGCTGACTCAATCAGCGCGATGGATGATAGGAGTAGTAGTCTGGAGTGCAATGCAACAGTCTGTGTGAAATGATAGAGCGAGTGCGACATCTGGTGGTGAGCGGACCGAAGGCCATCGACCAGATTCATGACAGAAACCTCGTAAAAACCTGTCCTAGCTCCCTGCACGGTGGTAGCGCCCTATAATCCTCACCCAGTCAGCGTACCCATGCCTGACCTTGTCATGGTCACAAGGGCCGCCTACGAACTCTCTTCTTCTCTCCTTGTTCTGCCTTCTCTGTCCCTGCTCTCCCCAGGTCCCAGTCCATGACGCGGCTGCCTGCTCTGCCCTGGAGGGCTCCTGCGCCTCCTGCTCCTCCGCCTGCTCCGCACTGGTGGGCTCCTGCCCTGCCGGTCCTGCCTCAGCCGCCTGGTCCTCCGCAAGGACCTGGTCCTCCAACCCTCGCCCTGTTTCGCCCCCGCCCCACCGCTCCCCTGGACTGTTGGTGGGTTGGAGCATCTGAAAGCCACTCTTTGGTGGGGGGCTCTGTCATGAATCTGGTCGGTGACCTTTGGTCCGCTCACCACCAGATGTCGCACTCGCTCTATCATTTCACACAAACTGTTGCATTGCACCCCGGACTACTACTCCCATCATCCATCGAGTCAGCACCTGTGGCCAATCAGGCACTCTATATAAACCCCGGACTTTCCCCCTGATACTCACGGAGTATTGTGGATTATGAGCATTATTATCGTTGTGGATTATGCCTCGGATTGACCCACGCCTGCATCTCTGACTATTCTTGTGCCTCGCCCCAACATACCTGTTTGTTGTTGTTTCGACCCTGCCTGTTTTCACTATATCTCTGTCTCGTCCTAAGAATAAAAGCTTGCATTTGGATCCGCTCGCCTCTCGCCTCTCTCCCCACGTTACAAGTAGACAGACGTGATGTTTCATGAGTGACTGTGTTTTAGCGCAATAACGGATCCGATTCTGAATGTGTAACTGTACAGTGATCACAATGCCAGAGTGGCCTAAATATAAGTTACACAGTAAAGAGTAGAAGACTGGAGAAATCAAGAAGGCTCTACCACTTTAACTCATCAGATCAGATCACAGTTAAATCATTTAATCAAAATCTAAACTTAAAGGGGTGACATGAGCAATCAATTCGCCTTGATCTTTTGGCATATACAAGGTCTTTGTACCATTAAAACATCATGCAAGTTTCATAGCTTAAAACGTCCTCTTCAATATAAACAAAGCATTTATTTAATCAAGCTCCAAAAATGGCTTGTTTGGATCTGAGGTACTAGATGACATCATCCGGGCACAAATATTTGCATAAACACTGCCTCCAGAGCAAGGCATCGACGTATAGTCATCTTCTCACCATAGGCCACATCCACTGGCGTTCAGTAGCTTATCGGCTGATCACTTGAATACACTGAATGCGAGTATCGCATTGTGTCAAAATCAAATAGAAATTACAATCACTGCCACAATATTGTCTACACTGGATAGAGTATAGAGATGCGCGTTCACTTTCTGACACAGTCCATTAGCTTAAGTCTTCCGGCAATAGGATTATTATACAGTATCAATGAATGGCATAGTTTTAACTGTCATGGGATGTGTTTAAATGAGTGTTAAATACCTGTTAACTACGTTGCTTCCGATAACTTATACTGGGCACTTTTTCCATTTGTATTTGTTTTATTCTAACTGTTGACACAGAGGATATTGGTTAATTTCTTGATTGCCATTTTGACATAGGCTGGTGTGTACCTGGACATTTATATTTGGTAATTCTCTTTAATGCATTTGCCCTGATTTGATCTGTTTTCCTGGGGAATTTATCTTCTTCATATTATTTTTGTCGTATTTTTGGTTAGCCTGTAAATAGTCCACTTGATCTGGCAACACTGCTTACAGAGCTCCCCCACTCCCCCTATTTGTCACTTACATCTTTTTACTTCTTGTGTTAAAGACCAAGGAAAATGTGGCACATTTTTGCCTTTTAAAAATGCTGTGCTATCTAGACCTCGATCAGTATACATAAGCACATCCCTCAGCTAAATGTCAAATTGTACCTGATTTAAGCGAATGGCAGCTTTAAGCTTCTCAGATACCACTTCCTGCGGCTGATCCCATATGGTTGCTGAGCCATTATTTGTGATATAGGCCTTACAGGCGGTGATCATTTGATTTGTAACCTAAGGAGAAAGATAATATTTCCAGTTTAAAGTATTAAGTCTGTGAAATGAAATGTGGTTATCTTTGGTGTCACCTAACTCTTACCTTGACAAAAAGGGAGGTGATCTTTTCTGAGGTGTTGTAGTAACGTGAGATGCTATGGATCATGCGTATTGCATTTATGAGCCCAGGAATAGCTTCAACCATAGACACCTATATAAACATGTACCAAGAACACAGTAATATCACAAGGTATGATAAAGTCCTTATAACAAACTCTCTATAGGCTATGTAGGGAATTGTGTACATAAATAAATATGATCTCGTTTGGCCTATTAATGTGATATGTTTATGTGAGTCATTTAGTGGTCCTTCCTGGCACTACCCTTGGTAGGTACTAACCACTAAATACCGGGAGCTACTCACAAGACTTGCCATTTTGGAGATGCTCTAATGCAGTCATCTAGCCAAAACTCTTTGGCCCTTGTAAAAATCACTCTGACCTGATCGTTTCTGTATTTTTCCTGCTTACAACACATGAAATTCAGGAACTGACTAATCACTTGCTGCCTAATATATCCCACCACAATTACAGTGATATAATCAGTGTAATTCACTTCACCTGTCAATGGTTTTATTGTTGTGGCTGATCAGTGTACTTATTATAGTAGCTGGTCAGTGTATATATAGCTGGTCCTGCAGCACACTCCACCTCCCCCAGCTCCACCTGTCTAGAACTGCTAAGGGATTTATATGTGCTTATTCATGCAAGAGCTGAATATTTTACATGCTCATAGCTATGGATTCAATTCCATCCAAAAGAAAAATACCAGCTACATTAACATGCTGACACTTTTCTGTGAGTTGTCATGATTGAAATATATCATTTTCTATATCTACACAAGACGCCGAGCAGTATGACTTAATTTCCTATTATTGTATGGCACAAATGTAGTAACTGTCTCACAGGATTGCTGTTGTACAGCGGGTCACAAAACTTCTCAAGGGTGTACAGGTACTTCACGTTGTCTTTGGCCTCATTTGCAGCGTCAGTGATTCTGATGTCTAGCTCTCGCCAAACCTGGGAAGACAAATAATTTAGGGATTGAAAATTAGACCTCAAACTGGCTGGTAAAACAGCTCAATCAAAGGTATTACTAAACTGCAAATGAAAATGTCATTGTGAAAAAGAAAGGAAGACTTACCTCATAATTTCAAGAAAATTCAATTATTAAAAAAAATATCTTCACTTTTATGTGGCAAAATAAATGGCCCAGCTATTTTCTCATTTGCCCAACAGCTAATAATGATATAGATATAGAAACCATCAACTAACCTTGATCAGTTTGGATTTGGCTATAATAAGAACCCCCAGCACAGCTTTGACCTCAGGGCTCTTCAACTGGTCCAGCAGGTAGTTGAAACGGGACATGCGTTTCTTCCAGTGGTCAAGCTCTGCACGAGGGCCCAAGTCATCTGCCTCTTTCCTTAACTGGTCACTCTCTGCAAGGACCTTCAGAGCACAAGACAGGGTGGTTAAAAAGTGAATACATCACAAAGTTAAAACTGTGAGGAATGTGTAACATTATTTACAAGCACACCATAATAGATTCCATACAACATATTAAAATGCATTTTCAAAAGTAACAGATCTGAAACCTGTTCAATCTGTTTGATCCAGACTTTCATGCAGGCTTCGATCTTCTCCAGAGCTTCTGTGCTATTGGCCACAGCTGTGTAATCTGAAGGACCTTTCAACGTCTTCAAGTCAAACATTTCACATTCTTTGAGGTTTACCTGAAATATCAAACCGTTTTCACAGATGTTACTTTGGGACAGAGATATTTTAGCATGTAGAATGTTAAATTAATGATTTGGGCTAAATCTAAATTAGCATATTATAATCAGGGTTTATTGTTTATCTGCTTTACAAGATCATGACATACAAATGACATCAAGTCACATAAATTATGTTACCTAATTTAATGTTTGAAAGTATGTGCAGTTTAATATTAACTTCTCTGTGTACTGTATATCTTTCTTTTTTGGAAACTAAAACAAAAAACAGTTTTTTTTTTAAATGGTCAACCCCCCTCCCCAACACAGTCCAAGATCTCATAAATCCAGAAAAAAGATCTCTACGGCTGAAAGCCTGAAAGAAATCAGAAAACTAGCTTTAAATTTCCAATATTTCATCTGCCTGACCAAATCCACCATCCAATTCATTTTGAGAGGCTATAGATCAATATAGTACTAGAATGGAGTGTGTGAATGTGTGTGCCTTAAGTGTGTTTATGTTTTTGTAAAAGTGTGCCTCTTTCTTTGTCCTTTTGTATTTGTGAGACCTTTTCCTGCAGGCTCTCCTGTGCTCCAGCTAACACAGAGACAAAGCTGTCCAGAGAGCTAATAAAGTCTTGCTTGACAGTCTGAGCCTGCGGGCTCGCTAGCTCTCCCCAGCCGTGGTTCATCTTCCTTAGAGTAGGGATGAAGATCTCTGACAGCAGCTGCTCCACACTCTTCAGCAGACCAACACCCGTGGTGTCCAACATGTTAAAGTTCACATCCTATAAGAGCAAACAGAGGGGAGAGGGTGAACACCTGCAGAGACTTTTGTTGTTGTTTTGATGACCAACGAAACATAAGGCTCTAACTGAAGCAAAACATCACACACAACTAATGGTCAGTAAAAGGAAGTGCTTTAAAAAACACAATTTACTAAGAAATAATGGGAGATAGAGTGACAATTGACATTTTTATTTATTGGTCACATCAATATCAGCAGCTGCACCAAACTGCATTATTTTAACTTGGCCCACTGAATAATAAGGTGAAATAAAACTCATATAATAATAAAACTTTTTTTTTTTTTTTTTTTTAAGTAAACCAACATCTACCATATGGAATGTACCAAATAAAAGAGATATGATCAGGGCAAGAAATATTTACAAAAAAAAAAAAAAAAACAACAACAAAAAAAAAGACATGGTCTTGTTATTGGCATGGTTAACAGATGGTGCGATTTTTCTGGAAAAAAAAAAAGGGGCTGCTTTTCACACATTTTCTCTTGTTTCCATTTACCCTGTGGATATTCTCTGATGTGATAGGCTTGGAGGTGTTTGCCCGGGTGAAAAACACACAAATGCCAGTAAGGGCCACATCTGTGCCTTCCGTCACAAAGACCTTGGCTTTCTTACTGCGAATCACTGGAGGATTGGTAGCCGAGGAGGATACGGCTACCAAAGGCACAAAGACAAATTCATCTTATTGCATATCTTGCTTGGGTGCAGTGTAAGTTGTAAGAATTGAAAGATAATCATCATTGAGAATATTGAGAATTACAAACAAACAAAAAACAGTGACACATTCAGATTATTTTTTTAATGATTACTATTTTCACAGTAAAATTCACAGGTTTTAATAACCTGCATCCATTGGCTCTGTGTCCTGGTAATATAAAATGAGGTGAGGAAGGCCATTGGCAGCAAAAAACTGCTCTATCCGCTCAATCTAAAAGATCAGACATAATACTGTTAAATAACACTGTATAAAATCAAACATGTGTAATCGCTATCCTGCAGCATGCTAGTAATCTATGACTAGAAAATGTGGAGAACTTTGAAACCAAACTAAGACTGCAAGAAGTATGTATGTGGAATATTGTGAACCTGTGTGCCCTCCAGCATGGCATCTTCCACTTCAGCTTTCTCCAGACCCACACAAGAGGACACAATGGTGAGTACATAGTCATGTCTGCTGTCCAGCTGTGCTCTCTTGGCCTCACGCTCTTCCTTCAGCTTTTGCTGTGTGATAAGAAGATGTGTCCACTTTAGCATTAACATTTTGACACGCTTTTATAAATTGTCTATTAATATCAGATAGGATAGGTGTGGCAGGACACTGTACTGCATGCATATTTTTAACTAAAAATCTTCAAACTATGTTTAATTCGATCATTTATCACATGCTCTACAGTGAATATAGAACAATATAAGAACCTTAATTGTGAATAAATAAATAATTACAACCCCAGTTCCAGAGAAGTTGGGACATTTTGTAAAATGCAATAAAATCAAGAATCTGTGATCTGTTAATTCTTTTTTTTTTTCTTCTTTTTTTTTAAAAAAAACAACCTTTATTTAATTGACAAAAGTACAAAGAAAATATTTGCAAAGTTTTCACTGACCAACGTAAATGTTTTTTTTGTAAAATATGAACAAATTTTGTTTTTAATGGCTGCAACACATTCCAAAAAAAATGGGACAGAGGCAAAATCAAAGTGAAAAGGTTACAGAATATCCATGTTAAACTGTTTTGAAACTATTCACAGTAAGCAGGTGAATTGGTAATAGGTCAAGGTATCAGGTTTGGGGTATAAAAGGAGCATTTCAGTTTTTGCAAGCAAAGCTGCATCGTGGCTCATTACTTTGTGCTGGATTTCATGAGAGAAGTATCAAACAAATCAAAAATCATATTTTGTAATGCAAAATTGCAAAGAGTTCAGGTCTTTCACCAACTACCATACATACTATTGTGAAAAGATTCAGGGAATTCAGAGAAATCACAGTACATGTAGGGCAACACAGGAAACCTCAGTTGAATGTGCTTGACCTTTGACCCCCAGATGGCATTGCATAAGAAACCATCAAAATAGCCACATGGGCTATATGAGTACTTCCGAAAACCACTGTCATTTATCACAGTCTGCTGCTGCATCAAGAAATGCAACTTGAATATCTGTTACTCTAGGAGAAAGCTATACATCAATTCGATGAAGCGATGCTGCCGGGTTCTCTGGGCCAGAGAAAATGTGTGCTGTGGTCGGATGAGTCCACATTTTAACTTGTTTCTGGGTAAAATGGATTTCGAGTTCTCGGTCCCAAACACCAAATGGACCATCCAGACTTTCATTAACGACAGAAGCAAAAGCAAACATCTGTCATCATATGGGGTGCAGCAGAGCAAACAGCATGGGTGACTGGCATATGTGCGAAAGTACTATTGACATGGAGGCATATATTGGGAGTGTACAGAGACATATACTGCCATCAGGATGACATCTTCCATGGGAAGGCCATGGTTATTATATCAAGACAACGCTACAACAGCATGGTTTCGTAGACAGAGTGAATGTGCTAGACTGGCCAGCAGATCTGTCTCCTGTTATAAATGTATGGCACATCAGGAAAAGGAGAATCAGACAGCAACAATCACAGACTGCTGAGCATCTGAAGTCTTGTATCAAGCGAGATTGGACAAAAATTTGTATCCTCAATTCCTAAACAATTAAAATTAATACTGTAATTAAAAGGACCATTGATGTGACACAGTGTTAAACATGCCACTGTCCCAACTTTTTTGGAGTGTGTTGCAGCCATCAAAATCAAAATATGTTCATATTTACAAAATACATTTACGTTGGTCTGTGAAAACTTTGGAAATCTTTTCTTTGTACTTTTGTCAATTAAATAAAAGTTAAATAGAATGAACAAATCACAGATTCTTGATTTTATTGCATTTTACAAAATATCCCTGGAACTGGGGTTGTAAATAAATAAATAAATAAACAAACAAATAAATAAAGTTTCTTGTTTCAAATAAATGTTTGATAAGCCTGCTTTAACTATAGAAATTAACTAGCAATAAAACCAATTTATTTTCTTTATTAAAATGCTTAGATTCTGTAATACCACTTAATGAAGGTACAGATCATAATGAAAAAAAAATAATAATTAATTAGATTACTGGCAAAGATGTGTTCCTTTATTACTTTTTTTTTCCATGATAACCAAACATAAAGAAGGCAGACAGAATGACAGCTGTATTGGTGACAGTGATTCTTTGTTCTCAGAAATATCAATAATGAAATTATTTTTGAAAAAAAAAACAAAAAAAAAAAAACTTAAAAGTATACTTAAGTATAATTAAAGTGCATTAAGTAAAAACAGAAAAACCACCATCTCAGGAAAGGCAAGCAAATAAAGCAGCTTTATAACATAGAGTTATACATACTTTAAAAGCAGTGATCTGACTATTTGAGATAATCGATGACTGCACTTCAGGCTTACATCTTCCAGGCTTCTTTTCATACATGTTATCCATGAGATCTTATGTGCAAAGACTGCAAGACTACCAAGTAGCTTTATCTTCATCCAAGCAGACAATTAGCATCAGCCCCAACATAACCAAGTATACATCCAAGAGTAGAAAGAAAAAAATACAAAAAAGGGAAAAGCTTTGATTAGATTTTCTCCAAGTGAGAAAATTGTCGTCCAGACTCGACTACTCTAATCATCTACCCAACTGACCATTGCAGTATCTTTGTTGTATCCCTGGTTTTCTCATGACAGTAAAAGCTGTAATGTTTTAGGGTCCTTGTACAGAATAAAGAAAAGACGACTTAAACAAAGCCTTAAATAGGCAGAGCAGACTGGGCCCCTCGTCAAAGCAGTGAGAGACAGTAAAAGTAGCTTGGCTGGGGTGCTAGGTAACACTGTAAAAAACAAAAATGAGCCAATAAACTAAGGACCATTTTGTGAGCCGGATACAGACTCAGGCTCAAGAAATATGTTTGTATTTTGGTCTTTCAGAAGATTTGCAACAATCTTCATTCCACGGGATGTTTTTTGTTCTGATGTCAATTGTATCATTTCTTATATATAAAAAACTAACCCAGCATTGCCATCACACCAAATGCATTTGAATCACCAGAAACCTATGAACAACTCACTATCAATCAAAATACATTTTTATGTACACTGTCAGGCAAAAGTTCGGGATCAGTAAGATTTTTAATGTTCTTTAAAGAAGTCTCTTCTGGTCATCAAGGCTGCATTTATTTAATCACAAATAGAAAAAAAACAAAACAAAAAAGAAACTACATTAATATTGTGAAATATTTTTACTATTTAAAATAACAGTTCTCTATTTTAATATACTTTAAAATATAAATTATTTATGTGATTCAAAGCTGAATGTTTATCAACCATTATTCCAGTGTTACATAACCCTACAGAGATCATTCACATTTATTATCAATATGCCGATTAATTTATTCAGTGTTGGAAACAGCTGTGCTGTTTAAATTGTTTTGAAACCTATGATACTTTTTTCAGGATTCTTTTATGAATAAGAAGTTTAAAAGAACAACATTTATTCAATAACACTTCACAGTAAGTGTACAATAAGTGTAACATTTGTTAATGTTAGTTCATGTACTAACTAAAATGAACAAACAATGAACAATACATTATTACAGTATTTATTAATGTTTCTTAATGTTCGTTAATGAAAAAACAGAGTAATGATTGTTCGCTCGTTAATTCACAGTGCATTAACTAATGTTAACAAGCACAATTTATGATTTTAATAATGCATCAGTAAAAGTTAAAAATAACATAAGGATCATGTGACACAAAAGACTGGAGTAATGATTTTGAAAATTTAGCTTTGCATCGCAGAAATAAATAATATTTTACAGCATATTAAAATAGAAAAACATTGTTTTAAATTGTAATAATATTTCACAATAGCTATTTTTTCCTGAACTTTAGATCAAATAAATGCAGTCTTGATAAACAGAAGACGCTTCTTTCAAAAACAAATTTTTCTGATCCCAAATGCCTGAACAGCAGCGTATGTCAAAGTATTTTTGTTCTGAAAGCACAATGAAAAAAAAAAAAAACATGCTTAATACAACTAACCATATATCCTAGCACAAATGATAGATAGATAGATAGATATATAGATAGATAGATAGATAGATAGATAGACAGACAATCCTTCTTAGCCCCTAGTAGTAAAGAGAAAATATTTACCCGCCACCCCAAAACACACAGATGACCCCAGAAAATATTGAGGTATCATTTTTTATTAGTATCGTACACCCCTAAATAGTTGAATAAAAGTTGAATGTTTGGTTAATTTCTTGAGTATATCACTAATTCAGATCAAAGTAAAGCCTAAGTAAATGCCTTCTCACCCCATTGATAATATATGATCATTCCTATGGGCTTCACAAAGTTTTTTTTTAATTTGCAACATTGTTTAACAGACTGCAGGTGCGATAGGAGCCCAAGAGACAGATAAATAACTACTAGAAAAGAGATACCAGCATTCAGCCCATTTAATCACCTTGGCATCTTTCTGTCTCCATGCTGTTCTCATCTACCACAATTCGTTACTACTTGTGTAGAGGTGGCAGCTAAGAGCTCAGCTTAGCGCTGAATTTTTCATGTATTTTATCCTGGCAGTGGTGAGCTTGGTTTGAATACCAATTCCAAGCCCCCGACACTACCTTTTAGATGTATCCCATATTGGACACCGTCAGCATTTCAGGTCTTGGAGCCAAAGGGTATATGAAATTCATTGATTAAGCATTGACAGCTGTTGCTTATTATGCAATATGGCAGCATGATACAGCCATAATTGCATGCAAATTAACTGACAGATGAAAGCATGCAACAAACATCATGCCTACGTCAGCATTCTCATATGTGAAAACTCATCACTTTTTGTCGTATCAGTTTTTGCAGTCTTTGCATTTCATACAACGGGAGGTCTTGCAGTGCTGGTATGATAGAGGGCCCATTTAATTTTAGAGAGAGAAAAAAATACAAAACAAATTATAATATTAAATAAAATACTTTTAAAAATGCCAGAATTTACATAATGTAACATTATTGCTGATTTTTAAAGATTGGTCATAAATCATCTGATCAAAAATAATTCACATTCACATTCAACAGTAACAAAATATTTTCCTTATAAAATTCACTCACACATTTTTTTTTTCACTGTATAAACCAGGGTTTTATATACAGCTGCCTTTTATATTTTCGAAAGGTGGTCCCTCACAAGGGCATCATCATTTAGAGTCCATGGTATCAAAAGCGAAACACTAAGGTGCCCCTAAGGTGAGTCAAAAAAAAAAAAAAAATCGAACGCAGCAGTAGGCTGAAAATGAGACAAGAGGATTTTTCTTTTTAAATAGATGTCAATGGAGGAGAGACTTCAGTATGCTGAATAAACTGCTTTTGTGAGGAATGAGGAAAAAGCTCAACACATAATGAATTTATTCCAATAACATGTTTGCCATTAAATATTTATGTTGGAATAAACTTGTTTAAACTTAAAATGACAAAATGCTGTTTTATAAGAGAACTAAGAGGATTTTGCATCAGTTGGTATTCAGTTCAACCCAAGCTCATGAAAATATGTGCCGTTTCTACAACACCATAATAACATATCTTACCAGATAGCACAAGTACATCTGCAAGATGTCTGTTAAAGACAACTTTATCTGGAAAGCTTCTGCTGTTTACAAACATCTGACAGATGTCTGACAGATATTCGTCATCAAATGTCAGGTTCAAATCTCTTTCCCATATTTTCTTGAGAGCCTGTGAAGTTCCATCACTGAGACTTGAATCAACCAAGAGTAGTACATGGATGCTTCATGACCCTTCCCATATATTGAAAATATTGTACAGTAAGCATCTGCTGACCCAGAAAGCTGTGTAATAGAACCAAAAGTTATACATAGTAAATGTCATAACTGTAAATGTCGGGAAAACGGGATCTAGATATATCATACTGCTGTTGTAAATGTTCAAATGATTTCAAACTACCATTTTCATATAGTTTAACAATGCCCTTCTTCGCCCAATCTTTCCAAAAAAAGGGGTTACGTTTAAGTAGGGGTCAAAGCTACACAGGTAAATTTAAACTTCTATAACTTTTTGATACTTTCTTGAACTTAGAATTAATCTGCAATAATCTGCTGATCTGTGTTCTTTAAAAAGAGTCCAACTTTACGTCTGTATTCCAAAGCATTCATGAATTATAACAATTTGAGTTTGGATACTGCAATGTTATGTCTGTTCAAAAACATGGAGTGACAGTTAAAAGGTTAAAGATTTTTGCTGGTCACCAAAAGGACCAAAACCCATGAAATCACCATTGCGCCCTGATCAATTAACCCTTTCACTCCTCTGACCTCTGATACATAAGGGCTTTTCCTCTAAAATCTGCTGTTGCTTTTGGCCAAAACTGTGAGATAAATGACTGCCAAAGAAACCTTTCTGACACAGGTAACAGACTCTGAAGTCAAGTGAAGCCATCTAGATGACAGTAGGTGAAAAGGGTGAAGATTTATAGTCCAGCACAGGGTCAAATGCTGCAGCAAATGGGCTAACAAGCCTGGGCAAGCAGAAGGATACATAGCAATTGACCTGTGTAGCTAATGGGAGTGATCATTTGGCGTGGGAATGACAGATCAGTGTTTCCTCAACCATGACTGCCAAAACAACTGGAAATAAATGATAAGGCTTCAACGCTAGCCGTCACCTAGCAACGCAACACACAAGACAAATAAAAAGATAACCTTAGCGGAGGAAGATTTTCCAGATGAGCAGACAGCATCAATCTCCAAACGAATATAACAGTTCACGCCAAGACAGAGCAGCGCACTACTCATGTTTCAGAGCAAATGCATATTGAGAATCATTCAACATCTTTTGAGAGCTTATGAATTCTGAATGCAAAGCCTGTGGTGATTTTGTGATCATGAAGTGCCACAATGGAAGACAAAATAAAACAATTATTAAAACTGTACCTAAAAAAACCTAAATGAGTTTCTGTGCTACTTGCAGGTGAACACTGAAGGATCCTAAAATTCCATTTAATTTTACTGCTGCTTTTTAAACAGTCACCCAAAAAAAAGATAAATATTTCACTCAATATTATTAAAAGGTAATACATACATACATAAACAAATCAACAAACTTAACACAGAACTTAACTAAAATCTATCAGATGAATAAATATTATTTTCCATTTTAAAAGATGTAGTAGAAAACATGATAATCTTACCAAATAGGCAATTCTCATTTCTTTTTTGAGAAGCTTCATGCCTTCAGTGTAATTTGTTTGTTTGCAGGTTTAACATCAATTATATGTTCATAATTTGGAAAGAGAAAATTTTTAAACATTTAAACATTCCAAGTAACACAAACTATGGATGCTGCTCTGCCCTGTTGTGATATCCGACAGACACTGTAAACCTGAGAAGTAAAGGTTCATCTTACCTTGTTTTGAAAGTCTGGTGTAGTGGGCAGCATTTTTACCACGAGTGCAGCCAAGTGCTTCTATAATTTCCAGTTTAATTAAATACTGCATGAGATCACAGAGCATGTGTGGTATGCTAAACACCTGAAATTTTGCTCTAAAATATTTTTTTTTTCCTTCATTGGCTCTCTATCCAGTTCTCTGGTGTTGTCTAACCACCTGTGCTCTGGTTGGTTAACATAAGAGGTCTAGGGCCTTCTCAGATATCAACTGTGAGGCTAAATGGACCATTGTTGTTAAGTCTACAGTTACAGACAGAATGCCAGCCCTCTGAAGGATGAGAGGGAATATTTACACTTCCTCACAATCTAACACTTTATTCATCAGTGAGACAATGACAATACAAGTCAGCTATTCATTCGTATTGTGAAGGGGCATCTACATAATGGGATGCCCCAGTAACACATGACCATTCACAGCTTGTTGAACTAACCCACAGGCTCATGAATGTGAATGAACTGTATTATAATCAGATAGAAACTGGGTTAGAACCTTGTTATGTAAAAGCTTCAGGAAAGTGGTCTCTTTAAGTACACCCAAATGGCCTTTTTTATTATATTATCAGCAGTTATAATTGTTTTTAATGTAGTTTTAAGATTTAAAGAACAATACAAGTGCTTTAATCATCTATTACCAGTCTCATGGTGAACCTGCTAAAGTTAGCAATCAATATGGATGTTTTAGCAAAACCATTCTGACCAGAAAAAAATGCGTACATTT
This sequence comes from Labeo catla, assembly GCA_012976165.1. Classification (NCBI taxonomy): domain Eukaryota; kingdom Metazoa; phylum Chordata; class Actinopteri; order Cypriniformes; family Cyprinidae; genus Labeo; species Labeo catla. Next base: position 344,500 of record VONZ01000498.1, on the reverse strand, counting down.
GTTAAAAACAAGATGCTCCCTGCACATTAGCAAAGCCATTGACATTCTGGTTGCTAGATGTGGCTTGGTTCTTTTCGTAGAATTGCAGAAGTTTAATTGCAGAGAAAAGTAATGGTACACGTCTATTCAACAAGCTACATTTTCTGAAGCATCATTCATATTCATAATACAGATAGTGCAGGGTGCCTAATGTGCCTAAATGCAATACTTTACATTTTGTACAAATCCATAATCCCATGTATGTGCATTAGTAATAGTAATGCATGATGTACCAGGCATAACTATTTTATTAAACTTCAGATCTATGTTCTTCTTTACAATCATTAAAGGTTGATTATATGTTGCATGTTCACTTTAGAGACAGGAAGAAAGCCCTTGAATCTCTCTCAATGAGTATTCAAAGGATTTCTGAGAATAGTAAGTCTGTTATTATTCATTGCTTTCTGAATCCAATGCCTGCCTTTCCACATACAATGACCAATTAAGAGCCATCAAACTCATACAGTACTATTGGTTCGTGATCACAGAGCACTGTGTGCCCACATGGGGAGCTTGAGTGTTTGATACCGGGAAAATGATTGTGAAGGTTTGCATTTAAAAGCAGTTAGGTCATCAATATTTCACTGTGGCTATGACTGATTTTTTTAACAGGATCTACCTATAACGGGGGCATGTATAACAAGATCCTCCTGCTGAATTATGCAAAGGATTTGCAAACTGGCTGTCCAAGTGGAGAAAATACATATGAACCCCATCACACACACTTTTACTTGCACGTACACTTGCACGTACAAGCAGAGTTCAGTCCACTTGTTATCCACAAGTACTGAGTCAGGCTCTAGGTCTCATTAGCGGTCACTTTTCAAGACCTTTTCTGAAAGAAAAAAAAACAAAAAAAAAAAACAAAAACCTTTGTGCAAAATCCAATAATGCTTTCCATCAGCACAAACACGAAACCAGGTACAGAAGATTTACATCAAATCGATCTTCTCTAAGATACCCCTAATTGCACAGCTGTAAGGAATCAAAGGTGATTTGTCATTTAATAAGCAGAACTTGCTCTCTGCATACAAAGCTTCCATACCAGCAATCCCATTATGAATTTGGGCTGTTGCTTTGGCATTCATTTATTGGGAAATGTATGGGTTTGCAGATCTAAATGCTAAATATGTCAAAATTGCTGACTGAGATGTTCGTGGGTTTCTTTATTTTCTACACCATTATTGGCCAGAAATAATTATTTTTAGGCCACCATGGAAGGATATATAATTGTCTTTCCTTCCAGACAGTAACAATATCTCAGCAACATCACAATTAGAGAATTCAATGTGAACGCTACAAATTATGGTCAAATATAGACATCCCCTTCTAATTAGCAAGTTTACGTTCTTCCAACCTGCTCTCAAAGCCTAAGCCTGAAGCTTTCTGAAAGCGTAAATCTCGCCCGACTGGAGTACTGCTTTACATTTCTGGTCTCTGGTGTTTCTAGTCAAATTAACATATCTTCCGAGCAGATAATGTAATGTTAAACCTGAGCACATTTTTGTATTTTGTTATATTGAAAACATTTCAGTTCAGCTGATCTTTTAACATGGATTTCTATGGAGATCGGAACAAGAAAGCACCAAATTAGAATCCATCATGATGCTGCTCATCGGTTACTCAGGAAAAAGGTGGATAGAGATTGTGTCAAAGCAGCTTTACAGTGTCAAACAGAAAAATAATTCCTGTCTGTCAATAATTCCAAGATGACAATAACAGACGGTCGAAGTGAGGTGTAGGCAGATAAATCCCAACTAATTTCCCAAAACATAAAAAAGTTATGAATTGTCATGAAAGTGTAATAGCTCTTCCAGTAATCATCATACAATGACATATGTCAATATAATTGTTACATAACGTATGAATATTATTATAAACCTGATTATATGAGCTATTTGCTGTCCACATTAATTTTACAGAAAAACGGGAAAACGAGAAAAACGTTAATACTTGAATGTTGATATGAAACATAAATGAGAATGAAAGAAACAGCAATAAATAAATACTGTATTGTGTATCATGGTGTACATTTAATTTCTGCTAAATGACAATGTAACAATACATACTGTATGTACATAAAGACAATGTAGCCTATTATTTTGTTCATATCATATTGCATGTAATTTACACACAGGACTTGCACATTTGCACATTCATACCCTGTATTATGTTTGTCTTAAGCAGTACATTTTCCACCAGCCCAGTAACAAAAGCAAGTAAAGATTCTATTCTAGTTGGTTCTAAATTGTGCCACAGAGTTTTGCCGCCATCTAGTGTTTTGTAAAACATATGGGGAAAAATGGAATCTAAAAGATGTACTTCCAAATGCCCTAACAAGGCTTTGTTAGTTTGTTTGCCATCATTAGTAGTCTATTATTATAAGAAATATGTTTTGAGTTATGATTACTATTACTGCTATTTTAAATGACAACATCATAAACATAAAAAAGTTGCCAGTCTTTCTCATTCTACTCTCATTAAGCAGCATTTTCAACACTTAAACATAGGCTTATCACGAATTTAAATCCCAGAAGTTGACTACAGGCTAAGAAGCCCTAACATATGTGCATTATACAGCATGTTGTTTCAAAGAATCTCACAAACATTTCATAACATCAATACAAAGGCAATCTGGTCTGCTCAGAGTTGAAGAAAGAAAGAAAGAAAGAAAGAAAGAAAGAAAGAAAGAAAAATAATTTATTATTATTATTATTATTATTATTATTATTATTATTATTGAGATGATTACACAAACAAACAAACAAACAAATAATAACCCGCGTGAATGTGTGAGGTGATAAATAGAAGAGATGACGTGTTAACTGAAATCAAGCAGACCTGCATCTCCTTAATGTTGTCCACTGGGGCAGAGGGCTGATGAGATCCTTTGGACCTGATGTTTGACTTTACTGACCGGTAACTCAAAGCCATGATCTTTCCACTGATCTTTTAAGAAGTTTATAGGTTTGTAAATCTCATCTTAAAGCTACACGATGATTTTCCACGCTGTCTTCTCAGCGTCCAGAAGGATTTTAGTGTTGCCCATGCTGTGAACGCGCCTCCCAGCTCACACTTTACTTTCTCCACTATAAATTGTTGTTGGCAGTTGCCATGGAGATGCCGACGTCAGGGGTAACGTTTTAGGGGTAAAAATGAAAGTGCCCCGGTCCAGTAAGACAATAAAGGTCCGTATCGCCCTTATATAGACGCCTTTTTGCTGTTAGAACGACTATAAGCTGTAAGAAATGTTTCTAAAGTTCATATCCTACGATATATTTCCGTAATAATAACAATGTTATGTTCAGGAATGTGGGGGGCAAATCATCTAAAGTCAGCAGGTTTATATTACTCAAACGGAGTAGCTATAAGATTTAGAGCTTAAATGAGTCCTGTTTTAGTAATGTACCATTAAATACTAAAAGTTGTGCGGTTGCTGTGATTGTGAAGGATCTGACCGAAGTTTTTCCAAAACACGTATAGAGGGCGCTATTGTAATTCTACTGTACGACTGTAATTCCTGAGCACTTTCACTAGAGGGCTCAATTGTTTTAGTTCTCACATCATTTTATGCACGTTACATTGTAACATATTAGGTCAGTGAACAGATGGGTGAATATCGAAACATTGATGCAGTGCTGTTTAACAACACCTTTACACGGCAGAATGAATAGAGTAATATGATGAATAGAGTAATAAATGTAATATAAATGTATATATATGTATAATTTTAATCATATTCCCATGTGAATTATGCATCAATTATACACACGACGTGTGGGTTCCAGAAACTTTAAGTGATGTTGATAATAAAGCCACAAACAGAAATGGCAAAATTAAAAATCAGTTAATTCTTTTTACTTTATTAAACGTAATGTATACATCAGCGAATCTGTAGCCATTATGCTCTGCCTCAAACGAAAATAATAAAAATGTAACTATTGGGACTGTTGAATCTGATCTGTAAATTGCAGTGAAGTTCTAAAATATTTTATTTAGTTGATCAGTGTGTTGAGGACTCCATCCTTCTCACGACTGTCAGGCTTACAGATAGCATCTTTTCATGAAAATGACCTTACTGTTGTATGTCTCAAAAATTCACATTTGTTAAAAATGTATTACCTCTTAATTTATTTTTATTTATTTTTTTTTTTTTTGAAAAGTTCACTCATGTATGCTGCAAGAAAAATATTTAGAATTTTACTTTAGATTTTTACTAAAACAAACCCTTTTTGTAAATAGAGACAAATAAAGAATTGTGTAAGTAATTGTTTACAGATGAATGGGGAAAAACACCCTAAAAGTACTTTCTAGCGTTTCGTAAATTTAGGCTACAGCTTGTAATATAGCTGAGCTGACCTGTGGGGGGTGTGCGGGGTAGTAGGGGATTCCTGGAGACCCCCTTCTTGAAGAAGACCTCCCCTCTCCCTCCCTTCATCCTTCTCCTCCTCTCTACCAGCTGAAACTCAGGAGCGCCGCCGATCGGTACCGACACCTCTCCAGCGAGCTAAAGCCAAGATGGAGGGTCCGTGCTCAGCGAGTACAGGAACGAATCCCCGCACTCCAGTCTTTGCTTTCCAATGAAGAGGATTTATTCCCGATCAGTCACTTGATCTAGGAAAATCGACACTGATCCGTTTGTTTGGGGAGTATTGTTGAGGGAGAATCATTGATCCGAGGATGAGTTCAGGGGAGGGAGAGGACACATCTAAGGAGGCGGCCGACATAGCGGCGTTTTTTAAAGCCGGTAAGTGGAGAAGAAGAGAGGGGCGCGCGGTTCGGTGTTTTCGTGATGAGGAACCCGCTGATCCGGATCCCGGTTCACGTCAATGATGCGTGACCGAACTGATCAAATCATCAGATCCGAAAATCTTATTTTTACCCCCTCTGAGATGATGGCTACTGTGAATCTGCAGACGTGATTGTATGGCCAGATAGAGTTGGCAGGTTAAGATATATAGGTCAATCAATTTGCATGCTTTTACATGACATCATTTATTTGCAGTATGACGTTACATGTCAATGTGCGCGAGCATAGTCATGAAAGAAGTCAGTACACAATCCAGTAGCTTTTTTTCTTCTTAAAACCTGATGTCATACGTCATTGTTTATAAGCGTGATGTTTGAGTTCACAGTGAAGTGACGTCATAAAGCTTGGCTCAGGTAGCAATGGATTTTTAACGGTGCTGCCATGTCAGTGGTGTCATGCATCTCAATGATGTCATACATCACCAGCCCACTGCAATCATTCACGTTAATACAATATTACTCTACATTTCACAAGCGGCATGTTTCACCGTCATGGTGTGAATTCTGAGCTCATTCTGCTTCTTTATGCACCACTTTGGCAATCCACTGGTTGGGTTGTTGCAGTCAGCTGTTGCTGTGATTTTTGTCAGCTGTCTCTGCAGTACCAGGTGCATCCAAGAAGGACTCTGTCTGTAATGGGCCATGGACACCCTGAGTGACAGCAGGAGTGTCACAATATCACCATCTCTCTTTTCTCTCTGCTTCAGCCAGTGCTTGCTAGTGATGATGCATGAGCTCTCTGTGTCATGTTGCATATTGTTCAGCTATTCAACTTTATTGTGAGCAGTAATGAAGCATGATATGACAGCAAATAAGGTACTACGAAAGAATAATGTATGGGGAAGCAGGTATATTAATGATCTCAAGTATGAGATTTCATGTGAAAAAAAATGCACATGCATTAATATTTGTGGGGGGAAATCTAAGACGATTGGCTTAACATACAGTATCTGAACACAGCAACTAGCTTTTAGAAGCTCTTTTGAGAGGGCAAACATTATTTTAACTTTTGTTCTCACAAAAACCTTCCGAAGGCCAGTTGCTGTGTTTAGATACTGTATATGTTAAAAGGTTTCTATTGAAAAGCTTGTAAGACCACCTGTTTGGAAAAAGAATGAATAGATAAATGAAGTGTTTATAGTTACAATAAATTAGATAACAAATAATGCTAATAATACTTAATAGCAAAGGTGGGAAGAGTAACTGATATATAATAAAATGGCTGACCATTTTTAAAGTTTACATAGTGAATTAGGGATGGGTCGTATGATCAAAATATAGGTAATTTATACAAATAGTCTTTTTAGTTTCTCCAATTCATGTTATATAATCACTAGGCAATAATGCCTATTTATTTGATAATCCAGTGAATTACATACTTCACAAATGAAAGATACAACTATTTTCTTTTTTTTTTTGTATTTTTAGTTTACTGAATTTGATGGAAGCAAAGCAAAAGATAAGATTATTCTTGAATCTCTTTAATCTGGCATCATTGCAAAAACAGCAACTTCACCTTATATAATAATTAGGTCAAAAACTCTTGACTGAATTCTCATTTAATTAACGTTGTCAACATTAATTTTATGTATCAGTTTCTGCCCTGATCTTAAGTCATGTTACAACACACCCTAATGAGGAGTCAGTGATTGTTTTTAACTCACCTCTAGAGGCTGTGTGTTTGTTTTTTACCAGTATAGAATACTTCCAAAAGTTGTTTTCTATGGCCATTAATAGCAAAAACCGATAAAAGAGTTTGCTTATAGTCTAGGATGAGGTTCAAGCCAATATAGAAATTTAGATGTAGGTGGTTGCACCTTTTTGTGGCAGTTTGTTGAAATTAACACAGCACTGGCCCTTATTAAGCTGATTAACATGCTCACAATGCAGTGGTTGCTTAAATGATTCATTTAATTAATAAAAGTGTAATTACCTAAACAGCATGTAAGTTGCTGGTTTGCTCAAGTGGAGATCTGAGTGTCAAGAAACAAGGTGTCATATGTGTAAGATTCACACTTCCCGTTAGAGCAAAGTCTTTGTATCCAGGGGTCTATTTTAAAGCACTGCAGCATCCTAGGGCAGTGTTTCAGAACGAAAGCTTCTCTCTCTGACTCCTCTGGTCGGTCTGTTAATTGCCCCACGCCTGCTCAACACTCAAGTTTTGGCAGAGACAAGCCTTCTCTCTGGCTGTCTTTGCGTTAAACACATTTTGTGTTTCCAGAACACTGGATGTCTCATCAGTGCCCTACTTAGTCACTGAGCATTGAATGCAGTCTCTCTGGGGCAAGACGCCCACCTAAAGAGCTTTTGTTCGGTTCTGAGGACTGTAGCAGATCTTGCACACCAACCTTGGCCTGCATTCTGAACTACCTTTTGATGCTAGGCAAAGAAAATGGCTCAGTGTTTGCAAGAACCAGCACGGAATAGTGATGGTGGTCTGTTCACGTGGTTAGGCGCATCCTTAGTTGGAATGTGTGACAGATGTTTCGAAATATTGGTGGTATTGGTTTATCCTGTGTATTAGTAACAATTATTTGAATGGCTTTGCAATAACAAAATATGCTAATGCATTTAAATGGCACTATACACTTAATTGGAACATTTCATTTTATACATTATGTAACAGGGGGTCCCTGCTTGATATCTGTCCCCCAACAAAGGCTTGACAACCTTTGAAGACCCTGATCCAGATGATGTCTCTCCGTATTATTATATTATCAGTAATAAATCAGTAGTATATACTCGCAACTTATCTAATGCAACTTCGAGTAAATTAATTGCATGGAACAACCTGTGGTCTGAAACTTTACGGCTTCTAACTCAACAAACTTGTGCATTCCGAAATATGTCAGGCTGCAATTCATGTTCTTAGTTTTAGAAAACGAGAAACTGAGACAGTCCATTGGTAATTCAGTTTTACACATCTATATTGCCAACAATGTTTTTTTTATTGATTTATGTATTTTCTGATTGGAAATACCTTTATAAGTTAAGTGCTGCTACAAATTTCACATGTACAAATTCACATGCATATTAGAGTCCATTGTATCTATTTTCATCAGTGTGTATACCATGCAGCATAAGACAGTACATAAATAGCAAGTATTGTGTTATATTGTGAACCATGTTGCATCCATCTTCTGTCTTGAAGACACAGCTCTTTATACATGACAGCACCACTTATTTACACACTTGTGGGACGATTGAGGTTGTCATGACATATTCAGCCCACTTCACAATGTGGCGGAACAGCTGAAGGCTGGATCACACAAAACCTGAGCCCTCCCTCAGAGTCTATCAGCAGCAAACCACTTCCATAGAAAATGTTCCCGTCTGAGCTGAGTTACTCTTTTCAACCCTTTGCTGCTCAGTCTCGTAATTGGTGCAGGCAAACCTCCTTTGAAGTCTGTGGCGATATAGAGCTGGAAATTGCGACTTCCGACCCCTCGATTCTCTATTGTGGTGGCACAGTGCCTTTTATGCAAAACATCTCAAGGGGTTGTTGCACCAACTTTCCAAATCTGTAATCACTCAACAGTCTGTGTTTAAAATTAAGGATTCAAATGAGGTGTGAAGAGCCGATGTGGCCTCATTCTGGAAAGGGAAGGACGTTATTAAGCTAATGGATGCCAAACCTTAAGATACTGTTTCACATCCTCTGATACTGAGGTGACTTTTTGACTTGATAAAATGATTGCCATATGAACGCTATAGTTTTCTCAATAATTGTGCCATTTTACCAAATGCAGACTAATGAAATTGCTCATTTCCTGCACTGGCAGTGTTTGACTTAAAGAGATCTGTCATTGCTAAAATCATTCTCAACTTACGTCTTTTTATGTGTAATTAGAGGTTAACTAAAAGTGAAGGGAGGATTGTGGCTTGGGATATTTCCTAACATTGCCTTACTTTGATCAACTATAAAACATAATTACATTGGAAAGAAACATGCTATTTGAGACAATTACACATCTGACTATCACATGATATGAAAAATTAGATCAAATTTTCCCCTTGTATAGTCACTTTATGTTGGATTGTGGGTAGTGCTAATGTTATGGATTGTAGATGCTTGTCTAAAGTAATCACTCCCCTATAAATTTACTCAGAAGGTACATTAAAATAATTTAAAGCCAAAGTGTGTAATTTCTGTGCCACTTGTATCACCACGCAAAATTGTAAAAATTATTGTTTTAAAGTATGTTTCCAGATAATTTCCCTCATCTGAAAGTGGTCAGCAAAACACAATATCGGTTGAGTCAATAGTGGATGTTCAAAGAAACAGTTTGGGTAATAAAGCAAAAAAGACAAGTTACAGAATGCTATTAACAAAATGCAGTTACATGTCAAAAATTCATCGTTTTTAGTCACGTGACTTGGCAGGGAGACCTGAATGGCAAAACATCCTTATGGGCCATTCACAAGGAAAGCAAATTTGTAAACAAAAGCTTGCAATGCTTGCCCCGCCTCCGGGGTCTTCTGATTGGTCCACTGTTTTGGAACTGACATTGATGAGTGGCACTGCGTGTAAATGTTGAAATGGCTTTGCAATAACTTTTTTTAGCGACACAGTGTCTTAAAAATGTGTTGCTGATGTGCAAGATGCTGCAAAAGACAGAAACGCAACAGTCATACACATCCGTTTAGCACCTGTTTACAATGGAAAAGTAGTGCATTGGAATAGAAAAACACGTTCTCTGTGAACGTCCTCTTTGAACTGCAGCACATGCCTGTCAACTTTCCATCTTATTCAAACCACAAATATTTAGATCACCTCTCAAAATAAGTAACCCTAAAAGCTATTTGAAAGAACTGCACTAGCAATCCATGCACAGTTAAAAGGCATTTTTAAAATGCTTAATGTGGCTTTATGTAATAAGACAGTAAGATTAAATTCAGTGTATACCTTATTTATGATTGCTTCTATATGCAGGCAAGCAGATGAGCCCAGAATAATAAACACAACACTAAACGGTACTTTAGATGTTTTCTTTGTAATGGTTTGTGGAAAAACTCGTACTGTGCATGTGAAACTTTACATGTTTCTGGATTGATCTGCTTTCCTGTGCATGATTTATAGTATGGTTTATTATTAGTTGTATACTAAACTTGGTCTTTTAAATATCATTGTCTTGATGCATTAAGCCATATTTTCATAATGGTTTTCTGTGGAGAATACTTAATGTGCAATTTAGCACATTGTGTTCATATACTGGACACATTTGCTTGTCAGTATATCAGTAATGTGTATACTGAATTGGTCTTTTAAAATCAATAGATTAGTAGTCTACTTAGTAGAAATAATTAGTGGGCAGCAAAGGAAAGCCTTGTTTTGCCCTCCAGGTTGGTGTTCCTATAAGAGTGTGACATCACATGAAAATGAAGAATACGCAAGTATACTGAGCCAGAGCCCAGAATCCAACTTATTTAACCTTAATTGCATGCTTGTTTACAGTAGCCCGTGCAGCTGAGCATAGCCATTATGGCTTGTGAAGTAAAAAGCCTTGCATTATGTAATATAATGAAGTCCTGATGAGCAAACATTATCTGACCCTCCTCCACGCAGGTGCTGTAATGTGGTCACTGCAAATGCACAATTGATTGTATTTACATAGTAGGGGTGCACGGGGCACAGCCTAACACTATTTGGATTTCTCAGTTTGTGTAAATCCACGTGGGGTTCAGAGTATATTTTTTTATCCACATTAATTTCACACCTGTCTAGTACAAATATGTGCTTTGTTTCATAATTACATTGTATATGTTTTTCGTTATTTATGTCAAAATAAAGGAAGTGAAAAGTGACAACATGCCCCATATGTGGGGTACATTGTAACGTGAGGGGCACGTTGTAACATGACCATATGACCTTAAAATGTTATCTGATCGAATGAAAAAAATATACACAACAAACTTAAATAATTTGTCAATAAAATAAAATGATTAACTTTTTCAAATAAAATAATGCCGTTTTTTAAGAATAAAAAAAAAGATCAAATTTTTGAGGTTTACAATGAACACATCGCAACCATGCGTGGGACGGCCCTGATCGCAAAAAAGACAGCTATACACTATAGTTCAAACAATGTGCGCAAATAGATGAAACACATTCAGACATTCAGAAAAACACTTCCCTCCCTCCAAACACAGCTCTCATAGAACACGAGACACATAAATGAGCCAAAATGCTTCACATTTCTTGAAATAATAATTTCTCAACATTAAACATTGATTGTCTGTCTTTATTCACCTGTTTCTTGTGGTTTCTTTTTAAAATCCATAAAAGTAAATAGTGAAAATTACATGGCTAATGCATTAGAATAGCATAGTTTAATATAGCGGGGTACATTGTAACGCAGTGCGACTGGAATATACAACTAGTCAGTGTCTTCTGCTGGCTTGCCAAGCATTAATCTAAACTGATAAATAACAGATTGGTGATTAAAATAATAGCAGATTTGTCTCATTTTAAATGAATACTAAAAACTGAGATGAAAAAATTGCTTCAGACAGAAATGTACTTACTGTGGTAAAATAAATATTTAGCGATATCTTCAAAAGGCTTTTGAATTTTGGCGCACTTTCTTCTCTGTATACTGTTGCTATGGCAACTAGTAAATACCGTAAATTTGGTTACGCTGGCGTGTGTGGAAATATTTAAACCACGTGTGTTACAATTAACCCTGCATTAGTTTGTGTCCCACGCAGCCCTACTTCAAAGAATACAATCATGTTATTGTCAAAATTTGTACTTGAAGGGTTAAAAGCTTTTCATTTGCCATTCATGTCAGTGTTTCTGTCGGCTGTAATAGAATGTAAATGCAGAACAGCATTATGGTCCATGAATAGACAATGCAGCTATGTCATCTTCTTTAATTGGAAGAAGATTATTTCAGTTTACATCTCTCTCTCCATCTCTTGAAGGGGTTTAGAGTACATTGTTTTTCAAATGAGGAACAGATGTTTGAGGGGAGGATGTTATGGATGTGTTTATCTCAAAGTTGGATTTTGAAATGAAGGCAGATGAAGCCAATAGGCTGCCCAGGAAAGGAAGTGATGCACACACAGATGCTAAACAGTTTCCTGATTTATTCAGAAGTCAAAACCACAGTCATTTAAACACTTGTGCTGTGTGGGCCAGTGAAAATACTCAATGAACCTTAAAGGGGATTAGATAAAGCCTTCATTAATTTAACTTATATTTAACCGTATATTTCAGGTGTTTTTAATAATAATTTTATGGAAGCCTGTTTCTGGTAGTTGTGGTAATAAAGATAATAAAGGTAACTGTGACTTTGTATCTTGCAATTCTGACTTCTTTTTCAGAATTACATGATATAAACGTACAATTGCAAGTTATAAAGTTGGAATTATGAGATATAAACTTGCAATTCTGACATTTTTCCTCACAATTGCGTGTTTATATTTTGCAATTCTGACTTTTTTTTTTTCCTCTAAACTTGCAATTATGAGTTATAAAGTCCAATTCTGAGGGGAAAAAAGACTATTTAGCATCGTATTATATGTCATTTTACTATAAAATTTTGTTTATGTAAGTGAAATGAATTAACATGAAAAATATGAAAAATGTCCTTCCGTGATAAATGGTCACATATGTGTATATTTTGCATAAATAATTTTGATTTTATGTTGTGAGAACTCACGTCGCAAGTCATTTCATTTCAAATAAGTAAATTTCAGATAAGTAAATTAAATGTAAAGTAGTATGACAGAATTCTCATTTTTCAATCACTCAGTCGCTATTAATTTTATATAAAAATAATTGATGTCTGAAAATTTGGTGTCCATTTGCACAAGATACGCATCAGGAAAAGCGACTGCCACAGGTGCATTCATCTAAAAATCTAGGTAAATCATTCATTTCCTCCATGGGGTCTTTACTCTTGAGAAGAGACCACTGGGCCTTGGTACTCCCATATAACCCTTATCTGATCAAGAGCTTGTACATTTTCCAGCAGATGCTCCCAGATCAGCGCTGACATTTGCCACGTATTAACTGAGGCTAGGGTAAAGGCCAAGAGTTCTGATGCAGTGTCAGTAAGGAAGGCAGCGAGTGACTGAGGTCTTATCAGTGAGCGTCAGTCCTCAATGTGTAATAAGGGGGGGATTTTGACTTAGCTGTATTCGGGGTTGACTCTTTAAAATCAGATCATATCACAGTCTCAGCGGGATACTCAATAGGCTAGAGACCATACTAACGGTAAGCCACAGGCTGAAGCACACACATGCTGGAGTGTTTTATCTGAAAAAACACTTGCAATGGTTAACCCTCATTTATTTGTGAATGCTTAACTTTATTTTAAAGTGCTCAAGCAAACATAGTTATCATCTTAATTAACAAAATGCCAATAAAACCAACAGGATAGAAATATAGAGATTGATAGGATGATAACAGAATTAAAATGCAGAGCTGAAGTTGAAGGTGTCAGCTTAAAGTTTTAAGAGATTACCCAAGATTATCAGTTAAAACAAAATTCCAATAAATAATAACAAAACATGTATGTTTGAAACATTTTGCAGATAGTAGAGGTAGATACTTGTACTGTACGAGACTTGTACTGTATGAGACTTGTACTGTCAGATTATTCGGATCAAAATAGACTTTGCAAACTTTGAATGTTAAATTTAGCTATGCTTTATGGTTTCCTAGTCTCTCATCATTACTCTTCTGTCACATTTATGTAATGTGAATCATTCTTTAGTTCTGAGTTCTGTTAGACCATACTGTATGTTTCATGATCTAAAATGCTTGTGCCTTTTCAAAACTTCACTTCAAAGTGTCAGGAAACCCCTTCATCTCTAAAAAAATGAATGATGTACCTTATCTAACCCCTATCTCTTTCATTCTTTGTATTTTCAGAATGTTCTCTTCCAAAATGTGAACCCAAGCTTGAGTTACCTAGTCACACAGGTAAGAGTCTTTTATTGCTGACTTTTATTTGGTTGAGCTTTTTGCTATTAACCTTTTTTTTCTCTGCAATTGTGCCATAAGGTTTAAGGGTGTTTATATTGTATTGTTGTGTGTCAGAGCTATGTTTTAATTTTTTCAAGTTTGACCTATAATGTTTTTGCACACTGTTCAAATTAGTCTCTTTTTAGCTTTTATCAAGGTTTTTTTTGAGAAGTTTAATCTAATTTATGTGCCACTTATATTGGCTGCTGCACATAATTGTTTGGTTTCAGTTTTGGTTTGATAATTTTTAATGATTTAAAACCCAGGTTCAAGAATATGGAATAGCATCTTTTATCTGTGAAGTTGATTCAGTTAAAAGTAGGGTGGGCAATTTTGGAAGGGCTAGCAATAGCAAGCCAGTTTTGAAAGCATTATATAAATACATATAAATACATTTAGAGCACTTATCTTATTGGTTGCTATCGGGATGTGACTAGAATTTAAACCAGCATTAAAAAAAGGTTTTAAACCAGATCATCTACGCTGCCTTTAAGAGAACTGTTCTAGTTAAAGCCACTGAGCTGATTTCCCATTTGGCTGGTTTAATCTATTGATTAATCTAAACCTGTTTATTAGCTTTCATTGGGTCATGCTACATTAGGTACCTGCATGTAGAAACTAGATATAACTCTTTTATTGTGCAGCTTCAAAACTAGATTTTGCACAAATGCAACTTAACTGAGGCTGAATTGTAGATGATACCATTGAACTGGGTTATTACACTATACTGAAAATCACATTAAATGTTAAGTCTGAAAAAGATTAATCACTTTTCAGGAAATCAGACCTTTATATTAGGAAATTGTTTTTTTTTCTTTCTTTTTTTTTTTTTTTTTTCCTTAAATCAGGCAGTCGGGAGGTTCTAGGACATATTTGGGAAGTAACTATACTTGACCCAGTTATGTCTAATATTAGTTGAACATTTGTTCGTCCCAAGATAATATCATCCGCAGCCAGCTGACACAGTTAATATCTGGTTCTTTTGATTTGCTTAGATTTGTCACAGCATTAGCTTTATTTTGCTTGATAACACCCTAAAAAGGATAACGTTAGGCTATTTTCAAATCTAGTGTATGTAATACAAAACAAAATACAACATTTCTAATATTGCAAAAATAAATTTCTATGTTTGTGTAGAATTCGCTGTGCTGATTATATGAGGGATGCTGTTTATCTCATTGTTGCCCAAGGTGCACAGAACATTTCTGTGAGTGGCAATGATCTAAATCAGTTCAATACGCTTGTCTAAAAATAAATGGGGGTGTACAACATTTCTTTGTTTCTCACGTTCGTCCCGAACTGTACCTTTCATAGGAGACCCCAGCTTGTTATTTATTTCAAGCTGTGTCTTTCTTAATCAGCTCTCTGATGACTACTGAACCTCGAACCTACAGTGATATCATGTCAGCAATAAGGACAAATCTAAATCATTATGGCCAAGCCTTCAAGAATTTTTTTTTTCTTGAACAAATAACATAAACTCATAACAACAACTGAGAAAACATGAGAAACAGAGAAAACCCAAAACCTAGCAAATCAAGTTTTAGGTTGATGATTGTAGGCAAGTGAGTTCTGCCCTTTTCCCAGCAGTGGTTTACTCTTTCTCTAATTGGAGACTGAAGTGTATTAGACCCATGCTGAGATGTGCCGGAATCTGGTACGTTCTCAGGTCCGGAGGGAGTCACTCACACAATGGACATCTCCAGAGGAGGTCTTTATGCTGTCTGCCAAAGTCCTCGACATGCTCATCACCCCCAATCAGTCCCACCATAGCTACTGGCCAGCAGAGTAAACATAAAGCCTCCAAAGATTCTTTAGTACCCAAAACCTTAAAACACCTCTTTTCAGACAGATGGACACACACATACACATCCAAACACTTTGGTAGGTTTCTGTCCAAACCAGCTTTCAAGCAGGTTTAAGTTCTGTGATGTGTTGAAGTTTTAAAAGAACTTTGTAGTTCACTTAGTTTGACATATAAAGCAATATGGTATAAAGGGTGGTTAACACAAAATACTTTTGCAGTTATCTGAGGTTAGAACATTTCTGAATGGCCAAACACGTTAAAAAGGTACTTGCCACTTATGCAAGGGTAACTGTTCAGTTAAAGCTAAAATGTGCAGGTTTTGGTGTTATTTGATTGATAGATGTGCAGTAAAGGGCAGGAAGTATAAAGACTAAGAACTGACCAGCACACTTGGCCACACCGTCTAGAGACATCATCTTCTCAACAGCATTTATAAATAGCTGACCTAGTCCAAGTGGACTATTTTCCAGGTTGCCTACATATAACCGATAGCTATCATAGTTTTTAGATGCAGTTCAAATTGTTAGATCACAAAACTTTCAGTTTGTTTGTTTTTTTCTTTTTAGAACCAAACTCTTTATTTAAGTGGTGTACAAACGTAACAAAAAAAAATGGAAAGCAACAGAAGGGAATGAATTAACAATGTATGAAACCAATAAGATCATGGAAATTACTAGAGTCTGAATCATATGAGAGCACTGGTTTCTTCAGTTTGTTTTTCCTCCATGGAAGGGTCGGGTGAGAAGAAAATAGTCCATGGTACTTTAACATTTAATCTGTACACAGTTCTGAGGTTCCTGCAGTATGGAGTATTTAGCGAACGGGAAATAAATGGTTTGTGATGTTACATTTTATCTATATTGTCTTGTCTAGATTTCTACTTCCTAGTCAGAATACAAGGTTGCACTTGGGCCACATATGCATTAAATTTGGAAGTTATGTACAATTGATTTGACTATGTTTAAGGGTGCCACGTAGTAAAAAAAAAAATCCATAGGCCTGATTTGTACACTGTTTGCAGTTGTAGAATTTAATGCCACATTTGTGGCTTCTTGGGAGGAGTTTTTTTTTTTTTGGTGATTTCCACTGACATTAGTGGTAGTAAATACATCTCAACTGAAAATGAGCATCACAAAGTTTAAGACAGGCCAAATGATAATAATCCAATTCTACATCAGTTGAGCTTCAGAATCACAAGTGATATTAAAACCAAGCAACACTACTCTGATTGCTTTCAAGTCACTGGTGTAAGAGGGACCATCTAATGTAATTGCACAATATTCATCATAGCTTTATGACTGGCCCAAAGCAGAATTGTTATGTCACCATATCCTGACCCTGTAAATGCTCATATATTAGTAATCGTATGACTCAGTTCACACATAGCATCTAAATGGTAATTTACAGATGACGGTGCAACATCTCATCCTATCAAATTGTCAGAACTGATTTACTGGTATTTCACGCACGATCCATAAATAGTAAACTTCTGGTCATTTTCCAGAAAAGGCTGTACAGTTAATTACATTTTTGTGTAGCTGATGCAAAATAAGGTTTATGTTGTGAAAGTTTTTGTTTTTTTTCTCTTTCTCTCTAAAAGTGTCTAATTTCCTGATTTCACATCAAAAACTGAAGCACCGTCAAACACTTTTAGCATTACTATTATAATGCTAAAGATACTCCTAGGCATTGCTATATCCATCCAGAAACTCCATTGCTTTAATTGACCTATCAGTAATTTACTGCTGCTGCCTCGGACAAACAAATGGAGTTGCTAACTGTCTTACAGTGACAGCTCTCAGTGTGAAACCTTTTCGAAGATGTTTTTGATCAGTTTTGGACACAGAAAGACCACCTCTCATCGAGGAGCATTCAAGTAGGACTTTAATGTGCCATGGAGGGATATACAGTATCTCACAAAAGTGAGTACACCCCTCACATTTCAGCAACCATTTTAGTATATCTTCTTAAGGGACAATACTATAGAAATGAAATATATATGATATATTTTAGAGTAGTCAGTGTGCAGCTTGTATAGCAGTGTATATTTAGTGACCCCTAAAAATAACTCAACATACAGCCATTATTGTCAAAACTGCTGGCAACGAAAGTAAGTACACCCTAAGTGAACTTGTCAAAACTGTGTCCAAAGTGTCAATATTTTGTGTTAGCAACATTGTTATCTAGCACTGCCTTAATCATTCTGGGCATGGAATTCACCAGAGCTTCACAGGTTGTTGCTGGGATCCACTTCAAATCCTCTATAATGATATCATGGAGCTGCTGGATGTTAGACACATGGTGCTTCTCCACCTTCGACTTGAGGATGCCCCATAGGTGCTCAATAGGGTTCAGGTCAAATCACCTGCACCTTCCTTAGCAAGGCAGTTGTCATCTTGATGGTGTGTTTGGGGTCATTATCATGTTGGAAAACAACCAGTTTCTGAAGACAAGGCATCATGTTCTGCTTCAGAAATGTACAGTACATAATGGAATTCATGTTTCCCTCAATGAACCGCAGCTCCCCAGTACCAGTATCACTCATGCAGCCCCAGACCATGATGCTACCACCATCATGCTTGACTGTAGGAGAGACACAATTTTCTTGGTACTCCTTACCAGGGCATCACCACACATGCTGGACACCATCTGAGCCAAACAAGTTTATCTTAATCTCATCAGACCATAGGACATGGTTCCAGTAATTTATGCTCTTGGACAGGTTGTCTTCAGCAAACTGTTTGCAGGCTTTCTTGTAAGCCAGCATCAGAAGAGGCTTCCTTCTTGGATGCTGCAGTGTGCAGCGTATGGTCTGAGCACTGACAAGTTGACCTTCTACTTCTGCAACCTCTAAAGCAATGCTGGCAGCATTCATGCATCTGTTTTTTGAAGCCAGATTCTGCACCTGACGCACAGAACGAGCACTCAGCTTCGTTGATCGATCCTTGCGAGGCCTATTCTGAATGGAACACGTCTTGGAAAACCTCTGTATGACCCTGGCCACAATACTGTAACTCAGTTTCAGGTTGCTACTGAACCTCTTATAGCCTACGCCATCTTTGTGGACAGCAACAATTCTAACTCTCAAATCTTCAGAGAGTTCTTTGCCATGATGTGCCTTGTTAAACAACCAGTGGTGAGTATGAGAGAATTGTACTCAAAGCACTCAATTTTAACTGCTCTAATACAAGATACACAACTTTGTACGGTCCAGTCAAGCAGACAAAAACATGAACATGATGAATAGGACATGTCGCTTTGCATGGTTAGATGACATAGTGCTGTTATCACTTAGGGTGTACTCACTTTTGTTGCCAGCTATTTTGACAATAATGGCTGTATGTTGAGTTTTCAGGGGACAGTATATTTACACTGCTATACAAGCTGCACATTGACTACTCTAAAATATATCCAAGTTTAATTTCTATAGTATCGTCCTTTGAGAAGATATACTAAAATGATTGCAGAAATGTGAGGGGTGTACTCACTTTTGTGAGATACTGTATAAATGATTTTAAAATAAATATGGTGGGTAACATGGGAAGCAAGGGTTTATAGATCACAGTGCAAGCAGGAGAAACTACATGTTTTGGTTGTCATGATCGCAGATGACAACATCCAGGATCAACACTGTTTATGTACCGCAAGGGAAGATTAATTAATTTACATTTAACCAGTTTAATATGGAGAGACACGGAAATGTAGACCTTTAGCTGTTTAGGTTTGTACGTTAGCATGGACTCGCTAAATTTAACGTTAGTCTGGCTAGATTTAGCCAGAGATATTAACGGACATTAATGTTCTGCTTGAGCAGATGGGAATTGTCACTTAATGAGAGTATGACAAAGAGACAATTAATGTTGAATAATAAAATAAATTCCAAATTCCAGTGCCTGTTCCCCTCAGGATATCTGGAATCAGTGTTACAAGTTCACTAGGCACATTGTTTTATTATTTTTATAACATAAACACCATGAAACCGACGAGAGCTTTGGATATTCCGTTGTTTCTCTATGGCACTGAAACATAAAAATGACTGATTTCCGGCCCCCATGCTACTGATACTTAACTGCCTTTGGCTCATCTGCGTTCGAGGTGAGGGGCTTGCCTTATGTATCAGATTAAGATGCATGAGGCAAATGAGTTCCATATAATATGTAAAGGACATATACAATGCCCTCCACTAATATTGGCACCTTTGGTAAATATGAGCAAAGGCAGCTGTGGAAATAAATCTTTATCCTTTTGATGTTTCATTCAAAAAATTCACAGAACTCTAACCTTTCATTGAAGTAAAACAATAGAAACTGGGGGGGAAACTCATTATGAAATAAATATTTTTTCTGTAGTTCATGTTGGCCACAATTATTGGCACCCAATTGTTGCAAAGTCCTTTTCCCCAAATAACAGCTCCAAGTCTCTCCTATAATGCCTGATGAGTTTGGAAGACACCTGACAAGAGATCAGATACCATTATTTCATACAGAATAACTCCAGATCCTTCAGATTTCCATCTCCTTGTTGGTGCTTCTTTTCTTCAGTTCACCCCACTGATTTTCTACCGTTCAGGTCAGGGAACTGAGAAAGCCATGGCAGAAGCTTCATTTTGTGCTCAGTGACACATTTTTGTGTTGATTTTGATGTTTGTTTTGGATCATTGTCCTAATGGAAGATCCAACCACGACCCATTATAAGATTTCTAACAGAGGCAGTCAGGTTTAGATTTTTTATCTGTTGGTATTTGATAGAAACCATGATGCCATGCATCTGAACAAAATGTCCTGGAACTCTGGCAGAAAAATAGGCCCACAGCATTAAAAATTCAGCAGTATATTTTAACCATGGGGTACTTTTATCAATGTTTGCACCAAACCCGTCTGGTAGGTTAGCTGCTAAAAAGCTCTCTTTTTAAGTTTCATCTGACCATAGAAGCTAGTCCCATTTGAAGTTCCAGTCATGTCTGACAAGTGAATATGCTGCAGTTTGATTTTGGATGAGCGAGCAGGATTTTTCTCGAAACTCCCGTAAACAATACTTGGTAATGTAGGGGCTATTTGACATTTTTTAGGGCCATTTTTTCTGGCCCTTAGATTCAACTAATCTCTGCAGTTCTTCAGCTTTGATCTTTGAAGAGTCTTTGGCCATTTAAATTCTCCTCCTAAAGCGTGCATTAGGACAATATAGACACATGTCCTCTTCCAGGCAGATTTGTAACATCTTTAGTTGATCTGAACTTATTAATTATTGAAATGGGAATTTTCAATGCTTTAGCTGTTTTCTTACAGCCACTTTCTGTTTTGTGAAGCTCAGCAATCTTGTCTCGCAGGTCAGAACTATATTCTTTGTTTTTACTCCTTGTTATGGACGATTGAGGGAATCTGGCCTTTGTGTTCCTCATATTTATAATCCTGTGTAACAGGAAGCCATGGCTGGACGACTTCATGCTCCTAGTCCCCCTGGTGTGCTAAAACATGTAAATATGGATGGGAATATACTTCAGAGATATTTTACTCATAATAATTTCTAGTGGTGCCCAATGATTGTGGCCAACATGAACTAGAGAAAAACATATTTCATAATGAGATTTTTGCCCCACTTTCCATTGTTTTACTTCAATGGAAGGTTAGAATTTTGTGTTTTTTTTTAATGAAAGATTAAAAGGATAAACAATGCAGATTTATTTCCACAGCTTTACAAAGGGTGCCAATATTAGTGGAGGGCACTGTATATTTTTTTATGATAAAGCGGGTATATTAAAATAGCTTTATAATATTGCTAGCTAAAATGTATCCACACACACACTTAACTGTCTAAAAAAAAAAGGACAGTTTTTATAATTTATTGCAAAAATTTCATAAGCACAAAAGGCATTTCACATCAAAGATGACGTAACACTTCAGGCAGCAACTGTACATTACTGCACTGATCATAACGCAGAAGTCTCCCTTTCCGGTGCCTAATTCATTCATCACTGTCTGATGATCAATATACCAGAACTTTTATCAATAGGTGTTAGATTGCCAGTAATATCCCTATGGTGACTGCTTGACCAGTCATGCATAATACCATATTAGATTTCAGTCATATACATACCCTATATAATCAGTATCTCCAGTGTTTCAGAATCTTCCTGAAGGTAGATAAAAAAATACTGAGATATTTACTGAAAGCTTTACTGGACACTTTTTGCATAAAACTGCATTATGTAAATGGCCCTCCCTGCTGTTTACATAGCACCCTGCAGTTAGCGCAGTGTGGGCTAATTCTAGTGTGTTTACTCAACGTAAACAGGCAATATAATTGTCCTCCAAGGAGTTTGTTTGGAATTGTGCTTAGAATGGAATATCAAGCCAGCATGTTATTCCCTGAATATGTTCAGGGTGAGTAGATGTTTTATTTGCATTTTTGAAGTGTATTCCAAGTTTGTGGTGATGCTTTGCTTCTGTGTGACATTGCTAATGTGATTTCCAGTTGATTGATACACAAGCATGGCAGAATACCTTGGGGCCAAATTTGATTGTGAGTTAACACTTTAGAATAGGGAACACTTATTCACTAGGACTTTTCCCTCAATAAATTCCTAATTTGATGCTGATTAATAGGTAGTGAGGTAGTTGTTAAGTTTAGGTATTGGGTAGGATAAGGGATGTAGAATAAGGCCATGTAAAATAAGGCATTAATATGTGCTTAATTAGTACTAATAAATGGCTAATATTCTAGTAATGTGCATGCTAATAAGCAACTAGTTAAGAGACCGTAAAATAAAGTGTTACAGACTGTGTTATAAACATATTCCTGCCAGTGGGTAATTGCATTATGTATGTATCATAATGTGGTTTATTCTCTGTTTAGCAGTACAATTACGCTAACTTTAAATGATTCAGTTAAATGTAATTTAATATTAGGAAAAGTCAGTTAATTTGTCCAGCATCTGGAATCATGGTAAACTTAATCATAAATTATCTATTTCACAAATATCCAGTCAGAATATTTATGAATCCTTTAAATATTTGTTTTCTTTAATGTTTCCAGAATGCATTCAGTGACACATGACACTGCTGCTTCTTCCTCAAAAGCATCCATGCATGTCAGCTGGGTCCATGTCTCTGGTGCTCAGATCACCACAATCTGATCAGCCCTGCCCCCAACCACCTAACTACCCAATCACATCCCACTGAGAATAGCTCTCATCCAATAGCAAACCATGAGATCATAATGGGTTCTGTCACAGAGCTGCGTGCAGGGGCCCTTGTATTGACTGTAGGAGATGAGAAGGGAAGATGGCAGTGAAAGGGAAGGGAGGGGAGAAATTATAGCTCTGGTTTCTTCAAGCCTTGCCTTACTACAGCTGCTGAGTGTGTTTATGGCAGAAGATTTTTGCTGGATGCTTCGGATAAGGAATAATGGCCTTGCAGATCCTCTCTGCAGGGATTTGTAAGTGATGCTTCTGTGATACCTGCTGTGACTGTGCAGTTTGTTGTGTTTTACTGCGTAATACAGCGTCATACCTAGAGAATTGTGCCACTGTGCTTTTGATTAACATTTCAAATACAGATCACTGTTGATTACACATGATGATGTTCTATTTTAAAATAGAATGTGTGCTTAGAGCTTTTTCCAGTGTCTCGGATGGGATATAGGATTTGACATTTCTTTTGTGTAAAATTCTGGTTTTGTTGCGTTTTGTTTTGTTCATGCTCTGTATGTAGCCTATATATAATCACCTTTAAGCAGTTTGTATTATCTTATGATCTCACAGTGATGTAGCAGTTCTTACATCTGCTAGATTATTCTATATGCTTAGTCTGCTGTGAGTAACTAGTGAGCATGGATTGGTCTTCAGTTCCCTGAGCTATAAGTGTCCTTGCTGGATTCTGTGCTTTCATTGGCTCAGGCCTCAGATGCCTGTATGGTTTGCTGCGGTGTGGTTAGAGGCCGTTAGAGTAATTTGCCTATATGATTTCCTCTTCTCAGTGCCGTGTGTTTTCAGTCAAGCAATACAATTTCAAGCCATTGTTTCTTAACAAAATAAAGCATAGGTTTATAAGTTCCTAAACACTAAAAATCTGCTGTGTTGAGGTTCTTCTTATTAAAACAGGAAGTTGGGGTGGGACTAACTAAGTTTCGTAGCCTATGCGTCTTGTGTTCAATATTTCAATCTTGACGTCAAATTGTAGGCCAGCCCAAAAGGCTATTTCAACTTAGGTTCCCTCTGAAATTGAATATTTTTTTTTTTGTTTTTTTTTTCCGAATAGTTGCTTTGATATATTTGATATATAAATGGCCTGTTGGTATTTCTTTAAAAGGGTCATTGGATGCTAAGTTCACTTTTTCATGTTGTTTGAACATTAATGTGTGTTGGCAGTGTATGTACAAATCTACCCTATAATGATAAAATTCCATGCAGTGGTTTTTAATTAATCTGTAAAAATAATATTCCCTTTTTCAAATCGAGCCATTCTCAGATGCCTGTCATTGTGGCGTCACACCGACAGAGGCCACTCCCATGATAGTTGATTGACATTTGCATTTTACCTCAGATCATCTGTAACAGTCCGCCCTCTTTTTTTCGATGCCGGAGCAGGGATGTAAGTTAGACAGAGAATATCTCCAATTGAGCGATTGAGGTGTTGTGTTGCTGAATGTAATAATGAACATAGTGGTCGTCATTTACTTCTGACATCTGAGCCGCTGAAGACGTTTGTTTGTGAAGGGAATGCACCTCCCGATCTACATATATCCATCTATGTTCGCACGAATCATTCATGATCCAGCTTCACTTAGAGCAGAAGTGAGTATAAGGGTTTTTTTCAATGAATCTTTGCAATCGGCTTTCCTAATAATGTGCTAGTTAGCAAGTTTAGTGGCTAGACGCGCTAATGCGGCTAAAGTAAACAATCTCTCTGAGTAGCTCGTCACTCCACAGACAGAAGAGGTGCGGGGCGAGCAGAGCTCGTTTGCATTTAAAGCAGCCTCGACCAGAATGAGATGATTTCTGCAGAGCTGATTTTGGCAAGATAAAAAGGGTGTTGTTTTACACAACCATTGAGAATTTTTAACCAAAGCATATTATCATTAAGACCCTAAGGAATCATATCAGCTTGTGAAAAATGGGCATACGATGACCCCTTTAAGAGACTTTCACATTTTGGTCTACAAAACTTATTTATTTATTTATTTATTTATTTATTTATTTATTTATTTATTTAAGTTTTTAAAGTATTTACATTCTAGGTATTACTGTGTGTAGTTTATTAACTACAGACCTTATTTCACTGATACAAAAATAAATTAAATTAAATAAATAAATTAAAAATAAAATATAATAAAATAAACAGCTACTAACATGTTCAAGACCCAGAAAGGTAGTAAGAACATCATTAAAATATTTCATGTGACATCAGTAGTTCAACCATATTTTAAGAAGCTATGAGAATACTTTTTGTGAGCAAAGACGACAAAAAATGTAAAGACATCTTTATTAAACTATTTCTTCTTTGCCAACCATTCAGGAAAGTACCACAACACCATTGTGTCTGGTGCTGCTGGTTCAGGAGCTGCCAATTAGGTGAACTATACCTTTAATATTTGTGGTTTGTTTTTACTTTTTTCCTTTTTTGTACTTTTCAAATGTTATAATTGCTGAAGGTCATTGTATCAACTTTTAAGAGAGCACTAACATACTTGAGGACCTCAAAGCTAATAAACATGAGGTAAGTAGAGGTTTATTTTATTTATTTAATAAATAAATAAATAAATATAAATACACCTAACTTTACTACTTCTTTCAAACAAAAAAAAAAAAAAAACTTGTTCTTACTTGTGGTTAAGACATTTTGCATTTTATTTTTATAAATAAGACCTTATCTTGGCACCTGTTCTTCAAGGTGGTTCTTTGGAGACACTCCAACTCCCTGTCGACAGTGCCGATGTCTTGGCAAATCTTGAGAGGCCCTAGAGAGCAAATTGGTTCAAAACACAGCGCATCCATCTGCACATACTGTCGCATGTTATATGTGTGAAGATGCATGCATCTCATTAAAGCTGGGAAGACAGAAGGTAGATTGATACACTTTCATATCTCAGACATGTTAATGCAATAAAAGCTCACCGCAACATCATTTTTAATTCTGAATTAGAGCTATGAAGTAATTTAAGAGAAGTCCTCATCTATTTCCATGATTTCCAGAATCAGTTTTCATGTGCTTTCTATCATCACAGAGTGAAAGGCAGAGAGTGGTTCAGGAAACTGTGGGTTAATTTTGAATTCTCATCCCAGGAAATCCCACAACCTCACAACCTCGCAGGCTCTAAATATTTTACGACATTGTCAATATTCATCCATCTTTTAGAGGAAATGGTACAAATCAAAGAGACTTAACTGCCAAACCAGCACTTCTCGGGTAACACTGCTGAAAACTCATTCTGTAAGATCATTGTACTTCCTCCATATTCTTTCTCTTAACAAACGGAGAACCCATAGGTGGTTGTGGTTTGTGGTGTGTTTAGTGTTTCACAAGGTCAGTTAGAAGACTTGTGAGTATTGTAAACAGAGCTAGAAAATTAATTAAACTTTTGTCCATTTGGAGAGACATCATGTAATAAAGGCATCACTGAATTAGTTGGGTCTCTTGAAACATTTAATTTTATTTTATTTTTCTTCCAAATTGTCATATTCCATGAAGTTCCATATTTTTACAGTTAAATTCATTTTCTGACTGTATTTCATGATTTATTTCACGTTTTCATATGTTTTCTTATATAAAATAAAATGACCCTGCAGCTGTTGGTCACACCGGAGATTAGCTTTCAGCCAGCATCTGACAACAACTCCTATATAGTAATATATCCTCCCTATCCTCCTAAGGCAGGCATTGCTATTTCCTAACCCTCAGTTTGATGACTTGAAGAAACCACTAACCCCTTCAGCACATAACTTGTCTAAGTCTGTTTGTGCTACAGACACAAAAAAGTGTGCTATCACATTTCCAAGTGATTGGTCGTATGATTTCTGCCAGCTAGACAATAAATAATAAAAAAATCCCTGTTGTTGACAGAAAGACCCAAGTTATATTAAGGGATCTGTTATCATAAAGACTTTGATGTCAGTGAGGAAGCAAAGTAATGTTAAAAATTAAATCCTAGATCTTTTTATTATTCATGATCTGTCCATGCAACATAATGCAGGTCTCCACACAGCCCTTCCCTGTGAGTTACCACTTCAATTACATCTCTGTTTTTTGAAAGAAAGATTTTCACTCTTGGAATATAATGTGCTTAGCAACTCATCACCACAGAGACTTTGCTTATTAAGTCCTTGTTTTTGTTATCCAGGCAACAGAAAAGGCTTGTGGGTAGTGTAGTTTAAAATAGGGAGCAATTATACAGCACATGCTGACACCTGCTGGGGGGACCTTGTTTAAAACTAGAGCCTGACTTTTTAATGTGAGGCTTTTTAGTTATCACATAATGTTGCACTCCAGTGTATGCATGCTTATGCAATCTCTTTATGAAATCATAGTTGGCAAAATGATAAATATCATAACAAGATTTAAAAATAAATCTAGACTATAAGCAATGGTCAAACATATGTCTGCATTTCAGAAGGTTTTAAAGGAGTGTCTTCTGCCTGAAGTCTATATTTTGGAGGGTTTTGGGGTGGAGTTTGGGTAGTTGTGGTTGTGGCACTGCATGCCTGCATGGAAACCCAGTTTGGAAGACCTGCAATTAGCAAAATAAGAGCAGTGCGTCCAAAATTAGGAGTAGAAGCCACACTCCTCTCTCTCTTGTCCTATTTTTCAGAGTCTTTCAAGAAAGTGAAATAAGGAAACTTTTGCTCTTTGATGATGCTGATTGAGATTTATAGGATTGATGAGCTCATTAAGAAATTAGAGCTTGTAGAATCCTGGAAATCGAATATTGTGTGGGATTTGTACCTTGTTTGAAGGTCTCATTTTGATTGCACTGCATGCTTTTGAAAACAACAGAGAATTTTGATGTAGTGTGTACACTTTAGCTCTAGAGGAAAACACTTGTTCAGCCTGTGCTTTGGTAAATGTAGCTAGATAATAATGATATCAGTATCAAATATTGAATGAGCATTATAAAGAGCCCTTGCTGAGATTTCATATAGACTGCAGACAATGCAGTTTTTGTTGTCAGTTCTTTTGAACTGTATATATTTACATTTATATTTATGCATCTAGCAGACAATTTTATTCAGAGTGGCTTGCAAGTAGAACAAAAGCACTTTGTTTAAGAGCAAACAATATTTGTAATAAACAATAGCAAGTTTATTAGACATTATAAAATAGCATAGTTATTATTTTTCTATAAACCAATGCTGTTTGTCTGTGTATTCTATAAAAAGTATTTAAAAAGAGCATGTGACTAAAACGTGCAACTTCATTGGATCTTCAACCTTTTGGCAAGATTCTGAAGTGTGCATATGACGCACAGTTCATTCTTCCATGAGGCCACAGGAGAGGCTTTGTGAATGGCAAAGACAATACTGTTTTAGCCTGTGTGTAACAATTTTATAATATGAATTTTGGTTAAATGTATTCAACTACAGAAAAAACTGAGCACCCACATATAGTGCATTCCACTAATATTAGCACCCTTGGGAAAATGAGCAAAGGAGGCTGTGAAAATAATTCTGCATTGTTTATCTTTTTGATCTTTCATTCAAAAAAGTTGAAGTAAAACATTTGGAAGTGGGTGGAAACTCTCATTATGAAATAAATATTTTTTCTCCAGTGCATGTTGGCCATAATCATTGGCACCCCTACAAATTCTGTAGTAGTATCCTTGAAGTATATTCCCATTCATATTTACATTTTGTTAGCACAATAGGGTGACTAGGAGCATTAAATATTCCAGTCATGACTCCCTGTTCCACAGGATTATAAATATGAGTAAAACAAAGTCCAAATTCCCTTAATCATCCATAACAAAAAGTAAAACCAAAAAATATAGTTTTAGGGCCAAATTTACTGAACCGGGCAAATTAGTGTTAGAGCACAATTCCATAAAAGTGCCGATAGGAGGTAAAAATTCTGCATGTGATTTACTGACAATGCACACTTTAAACAACACAGACACAGCCAGATCATTTCCTTAATGATCAGCGCAATCTACCAATAGCAGCGCAAATTACTGCTTGCTTTTAGACATGCTTCTTTGGGGGTGTTAAAAAAGGCGCAAATACCAGTCATTTGACGAGCGCAAACATTAGTAAAACGCGTTGCATGATATATTTAAATACTTTTCTCCAATAAATTTTGCATCTGAAAAGGGAAACTCCTTCAAATGCATCTTCAGTAAGGTCAGGCACAACATAACTGTGTCCAACACTAATTTTTCACTGAGTGTCTTTAGTAAATTCTGACAGGATTATTTTAACGCCAAAAGAGTAAATCTGGCCCCTGATGTGCAGAACAAGATTGTTGAGCTTCACAAAATAGGAAGTGGCTGTGTAAGAAAATAGCTAAAGCATTGAAAAATACCCATTTCCACCATCAGGGCAATAATTAAGAAGTTCCAATCTACTAAAGATGTTACAAATCTGCCTAGAGGAGGACGTGTATCAATATCGTCCTAATGCATGATGAGGAGGAGAGTTGGAGTGGCCAAAGACTCTCCAAGGATTACAGCTGGAGAATTGCAGCAGAGATTAGTTGAGTCGTGGGGTCAGAAAACGTTAAAAAAATATATAAACAGCCCCTACATCACCACATGTTGTTTGGGAGGTTTTCAAGACAAATTCTTCTCACTCATCCAAAAACAACCTCCAGCATATTTAGTTGTCAGACATGACTGGAACTTCAAATGGCACTGGCTTCTTCAGTCAGATGACACTAAAAAAGGGGCTTTTGGGGGAGGATAAAATGGATAAAACAAGGATAAAATGTACCCCATGCCCATGCCGCTGGGTCTTTAATGTCATGTGCCTATTTTTCTGCCAGAGGTCCTGGGCATCTTGTTCAGATACATGGCAGCATAGATTCTATCAAATACCAACTGATACAAATCTAAACCTGACTACCTCTGGTCAGAAATCTTATAATGGGCCGTGGTTGGATCTTCCATCTCGACAGTCATCCAAAACAAGCATTAAAATCAACAGAAAAAAAAAAAAAAAATTAATTAATTAATATATATATATATATATATGTCAGCACAAAATGCAGCTTCTGCCATGGCCACCCTGACCTGAACCCTAACGAAAACTGAAGAGAATTAATTTGGAAATACAAGGTATTTTTTATTTCCTAAAAAAATTTGTGGTTTTGGATATAACAGTTGCTGCCTAACAGTGACGATATATAGTTGTGAAAAATAGCATGTGTCACGTAATGTGCGAGGAAGGCACACAGCATGAAGATGAAGGTCAAAGATAAAGTCTTTAATATAATCCACACGTAAATCCACATAGGTATATCCAACAGGAGCATTAACACTCACGTATACATTGACGAGACCAGACGTCAAACACTGAACTGAAACCAGCTTATAAAGACAGGTGATTACAATGAACTTAATTAAGACACAGGTGATACAAGGTTAACTAATAATGACATAATGAAGGCGAACAGGAAAACCATATATGGGCACATGAGGGAAATACAAATAGTCCAGGGGTGTGACAGTTCTCCCCCCTCCCGGAAGGCGTGACCTCGCGCTGTAGAGAAAAACAAAAAAAAGGGACGGACGGAGGGGACGTAGGAGGTGGACAAAGGAGTGGACATGGGATGGCAACAGGAGGTCAGTGTAGGTGGAGGCTCTGGTGGAGGACGGACTCCTGGGAGGAGGACAGCAAACTAAGTCCATGGTGGTGACGACGGAGGGAGGAGCCAAGTAGAAGACAGAAGGGTCCAGGGTGGATCAGACAGAGGGAGGAGCCAGGGTGGAGACAGAAGGGACCCGGAGGAGGAGGAGCAAGGCGAGACCCAGGCCGCAGCCATGATGGCGGCCCATGGCGGAGCCGACGGAGGGAGGAGCCATGGTGGAGGAAGGGCTGTTGACTCCAGCGGGCCAACCAATGGCGGCGGAGCAAGTGGAGGTGGAGCCCGAGGTCGAGACGGAGAGCTGTTGGGACCCGGAAGGCCAAGGCAGAGTCCAAGGCTCAGGCAACTGAGGCGGAGATCCGGAGATCCACGGCAGAGCCGGAGCAACAGAGGACTGAGGTGGAGCTGGAGGGAGGGAGAGAGGAGCCCAACGGAGCCGGTGGGACGAAGCAGCGAAGCTAGCCGGAGGAGTGGAGTCCTGAGGCGATGGCGGGTCGACGACCAACCAAGGCGGAGCCGGAGGGATGAGGGAGCCCGGTGGAGCTGGGGGGTCGACGGGCGACGGTGTTTTGCAAAACAGGACTCGGAGGCTGGAGGTAGAGACGAGGGATCCTCCAGCCACGACACCGCTGGAAACTGGCAGACCCACGTCGAACCCACCACACAGATGGTGGGCTGAGGGTGAGCAGAGGGGCTGTCAGGAGACAAAAGTGGCATGGCTGAGGCAGGGATGAATGGATAAGGCAAGAGAGGGAGGGTGGGTGGGAAATCAAGCCAGGCAGACAGAGGGTTCAGGATAAACTGATACTTCTGATGATGTTGGGATAAGAGGGGGCATGTCTGCATATATATCCTCAAAGTTTATCAGGTCCATTTGTCCCAGTTCCAGTCGGTCGCGCTGGGCTTTGGCTCTCAGTCCAAAGATAAAGTCTTTAATATAATCCAAACATAAAGCCACACAGGTATATCCAGAACAGGAAGGTTTACACTCACGTATACATTGACAAGACTGGACGACAAACACTGAACTGAAACCAACTCATAAAGACAGGTGATACAAGGTTAACTAATAATGACATAATGAGGGCAGGAACAGGGATAACATATATGGTCACATGAGGGAAAAAACAATACAAATAGTCCAGGAGTGTGACAGCATGGTTCAGTAGTATGGTTCACATGTTGAAGTGACAGTCCATTCCCAGTGTCGCTTGAGAGGACATTTTATACACAGCCAGAGGACTGGATTTATGAATACAATTCCTACTGCCCATTCTCTTGTCATGCTCTACTTGCATGTGACTCTGTACTCACACACAGACTAAAGAAAATAGAATACTGTGGACCCCCTACTTGGTGAAAATGAGATGAGGCACCTGGATTTAAGGCTTTAGTTGGCTGGATGGATTTGTTAAAAACCTCAAATCCAGTGAGAAATGAGTTCAACTGCTTCACCAGCTGCATTAGAAATGACATCAATTGATTGACAGTTGAATGACATCACCCACCTCATATTAATCTGTCTCTTCGTCATCCTTCAAAAGTAAAGAATAGAGCAAGTCATGTTTGCACTGCATGACAGGTTTAGAAAAGGTGTGCTGTTACTGTTTCTTTTTTTAAGAAAAAAAGTATTAATTTCTTTCAAACTCTTTCTGAGCCCAAACTTTTCAATGGTTGTGATCACTGAAGGAGAGACCTGAGCCATGTCTACAGGCCACACTATCATAAGACGAAGTGTTGGACCCTTGACTTGGACTCACCTAGCAACTGCGAAGAATACCTAAACAACTGCACAAACACATTAAAACTACTGCACAGGTCTTTATGATCTGTATAGTTTTGAGTTGACAGAGCCTCCCTAAGTCAACGCTTACTTTATTGAGATCTTTTGTCAATCATTTAAACTGAACTTGAGTCCCAAGGCTTCGTCGGGGCTACAAAAGCCTCCTCTTTATTTATGAGATATTATTATTGAGATGTAGAGCATTGTATTGGTAATGACACCCACATGTAGACTGAGATGTGGAAATGCAAAGATTGACACTTCCGATAATCAAGAGACACCCTTGTAGAAGCAAATCTTTTTTATCCATGTAATTGCTCGATATGAATCATCGTCTGATGTAGACTGCATTAACACTGCATGTAATGAACACACTATTTCACATTCATTGTAGTGGCTGATAAAATATTTGTATACTTCTATTTGTATATTTGTATATTTCTATTACTTGCTTAAATTTAGTTTCCAAACTACAAATACTCTGTTTAGTTCAATTTAATATAGCATTAGATACCAACAATGGTTTACTTCATAATCAAAAGTACATAGTTTGAACACATAGTAGAAAAAATGTCTGCATTGTTTTTGTCCTTCCAACATCTTTGCTCTTGTCTTTCTGGTTCCCTTTCTTTTTTGTACTTTTGAAGTCACAATGACCACCCCTGTGCTTCTTCATTGACTGTAAGGAAATATATGTTTTGCCCTCCCTGGCTGGACTGCAGTGACAGGGCAGCTCAACAAATAACATGCAGCTCAGTCAGGCCAGCCTAATGTGTTTCTTCTCCCAGGGCAGCAGCTCGCTCAACACCATCACTGCTCTTACCGGCTGACTTGACCCCAGTGTAATGTTACATACATGCTAGTGATGTGAGAGATCTAAACTGAAATGTGCTGCTATATGTTGTAATGGAATTCCACACTGTGGTATTGTTATATATATGTTGAAAGAATATTAGCAGCTCCTCTCATACTGATATGCAGACATGGGATGCAGGTTGATGTCATGTGTTTCAATAAATTTGAGCTGAATGGACATGAGTTTTACAGAGAAGCTGACATCAAAGTGCCTTATTGTCTATCTTAAAGGGGTCATTGGATGCAAAGTTTACTTTTTCATGTTGTTTGAACATAAATGTGTGTTGGCAGTGTATGTACAAATCTACCCTATAATGATACAAATCCATGCATTGGTTTTTAATTAATCTGTAAAAATAATATCCCCTTTTTCAAATCGAGCCATTCTCAGATGCCTGTCGGTGTGGCGTCACACCCACAGAGGCCGCTCCCACGATAGTTAGATAGACATGAGCGTCTTACCCCAGATCAGCTGTCACAGTCCAACCTCCATTGTTTCAATGCTGGAGCAGGGATGTAAGTTAGACAAGAATATCTCCGATTGAGCGATTGAGGTGTTGTGTTGCTGGATGCAATAATGAACATTGTGGTTGTCATTTACTCCTGACATCTGAGCCGCTGAGATTACGTTTGTTTGTGAAGGGAATGCGCCTCCCAATCTACATATTGGCTGTTTATTAGTACTTTATTAGCATGGCCATATTCTAGATCTCTTAATCCTGTTCCATACCTAAACATAAGTGCTACAACAACTACTTTATTTACTATCACTAAGCAGCAAATCAGGAGTTTATTGAGAGAAAATTCTTAGTTAAAAGTGCATGTGTTTAAAAAATTAAATTACCAAATTAAATTAATTCAGAACCACAGTTTTCAGCTTGTTTCAGCCATGTAGGTTACATATATGTAATTGTTTCTCCAACTTTCTGTTTTTCAAACTTTCCCTTAGAGATAAACGGTTGAGTTTTACCGTTTTCAAATCCATTCAGCCAATCTCCAGGTGAATGGAAATGAAAAGTTGTGATTTTCTAGGCTGATATGGCTAGGAACTATACTCTCAAACTTTATCTGAAAATAGTCTCTCTGTGCAAGCAGGTGGTCACGTTGGTTATGCTGACGGAAGTTAGCCTATTTTCAGGCGTTGCGTAATATCGTTGCGCCTGCTGCACCCATGGTACAGCAGCAAAGTTCCTTGATTATAACACCAGAATGAGAGTATAGTTCCTAGCCATATCGGCTTAGAAAATCACAACTTTTCATTTTTCGTTGGTCTTAATACACAATGTCAACAGAACAGTCAAGTTTTAAATAGGAAAAATATCAAATCTCTTTGGTCATTTTTGAGCGAGATGCTAACGGTCTAATCAGATTCAATGATTTATGCTAAGCTATGCTAAAAGTGCTAGAAGTGAATGGATTTCGAAAACAGTAAAACTCAATTGTTTAACTCTAGAGGAGTTGGAAACTGAGCCTATTTTCAAAAATAGTGGCGTGTTCCTTTAAGTGCAACCTAACAAGAAAACAACTAAATAAATGAACAATTCAAGGTCTCAATAAGAATTCCTACTGTTTATGCAGTTTGTTGCACAAATTTGTTTCAGACGACACATTTAGCTGTCTAAACAGAAAATCAGGGCAGTCCTCACCACAGAAACAACACAAACACAGCTACCCCAACATTACCCTAACATAACTTGTTTACTTTGCCCATCTTTGAGAAGAACTGTGAAGTACTGTAGAAGCAAAAGCCACAAGGGCTTGTTGTTTAAATGTATTCATTTACGTGCAGCTGGCAGTGAAAATAAAAGTCATTCTGTAGTGTCAGCGGCCTGGTATTCTGCTGCAGAATTTATGTCGTGCCGATGTTCCTCCTCTCAGAATGAGCTTTTTATCTGTCAGTGCTTAAGCTGTTTATCAATGGCAGTTTGTAAACATGATACTGTTGTCGTTTGACAATTGGAGATTTCACATAGGTTCCTAACACTTGCGGGACCCCCCTATATCGATGTTTTACCCTTAGCTAAAAAGTCTACTGATATACCCAGATGTCTTTGTAGGAAGACTTGGGTCAGTGTTTTCTGACGGTGAGCCTCTCGTCACTGGCAACTCATTGACCTCTTCTGAGAAAGTCGGTAACTGTGTCATCATGTGATGGGGTACTTGGGTGCAAAAGGACGAACTAATCCCATTGTGAAATAGTAGTGGTTATAATTAAACAACAGTGGGTTTTACACTTGGTCACCTGCTCAACAGGGGGGCAGGAGTGTTATGTTTAAAGTGATACTAAAGTTGACCAGGGGGCATTTTGGGGATTAGACCAGATGAGTAACGCCTCCCAGTATGGAATAGTGCAGCTATGTTCATGTGCCCATTCTGCTGTAACCACATTGTAACCCTTCTCAGCTCACCAGTCATCTGTTCCCTCCCTCTTGTTTTTGATTTGCAGCTGATTCTGCCTGTGACTGGTAACATTCTCTGGTTATTTTAAACACAGGACTTGTGACCTCAGACTGCACAGGACTGTTATGAAGACACTCATATATCCATGTGCTAAACTTCACTTCTTGCACCCTAAGACAACAATACATCCATGTTGTAGAAATTGCATGATTTATGGGGTGATTTAAATCATGGCGAACCTCACAGTTCTCTTTCGCTTTCTCTATGTGGGCTTTGTGAGAAACAGGCAAGGACGCCTCACTGAGTGGTGTCCAGCATATGATAAAGGTAGGTCAGAGCTTTGTTACAACAAGCTTGTGTGCATGTTAGTTTTGAGCATGCAAGTGCAATAGGTTGTGAAGATGAAAACTTGTATAAGCTGCTGCAAATTGTGAAGAGTGGAGTGTTTAGGGATGCTGAAATGTAACGATTTCAGCAGTGGTATATCACTATATTTGCCTGGCTAAATAATGTGTCTAATTAATCCAAATTTAGCATTTTGAAATTATTGTATCAGCTAATAACTATGCCAACTTGGTTGATTGACAAAATGCATTGCAGAATGCATGTAGTCTATATAAATGTATGTACATCTACAGTATATTGGCCACATATTAACCACTTTGCTCTTTAAATTTTGGCGTCAGCCACTGAGAAAGCAATATTGGTTAACCACTAGACTTAAGCTGTATATTTCTATGATAGATATCTGTATTCAAATAGAGCTTTATGATGAAAGATTATGTCACATTGTTCAATATATTTTTCTGGGAAATAGATGCAAATTTGCTCATTTAATTATTATAGCACAAAAAAAAAAAAAAATCCTACCTGTGCCAAAACCAAGTAAATTTGAACCAGCCATCTTTTGATACAGAATATATAAATAATTTCTGATGTTATTAATGTAAAATACTAAACTGGTTAGTATGTCATGGTTGAACAATGATAGACAAATCAAATAATGGAATTTCAGTCAGAAAGATAAATCTGAATTACACTATAAGTCTTTGTGAATATAGTCAAATATTTTTAATGTCCAGTAGGCTATGTTTAATGGAAGAGGTGTCATAATTCACATTAAGTATGCAGTAATTTTCCACAGTTGGAATTAATCCAATCCGAATTTATATTCTGAAATTTTGTTTATATGAACCTTATTGTTCCAATCCAGTTGACATATTTGTTTACATGTGCATGTATTCCAAACCCAGATCAGGCTATCTCATGACGAAAATGTACCTCTGGGAACCTTTTCGCAATATGCGGAATACGTACCGCCGTGTAGGTTTTGTGACATATTCAATGTGAAATGTCCACTGGCGCTAAAAGAGTGTTCGTTTTTCCCCCCGCAACAGATGAACGTACATATGATACGTTTTATGTGACATTGTTTTTTTTTTGTAAGTTCTGACTTGAAATGTCGGTTGAGTGGCACTATAACTTTAATACTCTGTGACTTTTTAAAATAACATATCATTTGCACTACACATAACCCAGATATGTCTGCAAGAGGTCTGTTAAAGAGCACTTGATCTGGAAAGCATCTGCTGTGTACAAACATCTGACAGATGTCTGTAAGATGTCAGTTTTACATACATTCTAAACAATAACCATCTTAAAGACATCTAATAAATGTCTATTTCACATCTGATAGGAAACGTCCTATAGACGTATTGCAGATGAGCAAACACTCTAAAAAGTATGTCTTCCAGATGTAAAGGCAGATGTCAAATAGACGTCTTCGTGATGTATGTGTGCTATCAGGGAAACCTACCCGATAGTATAAACAAAAGTGAATGTGATCTAAAAACCCAATCGCAAGCATGTTTTTCCAAAAAACTAATGTTTTTCGATCTCTCATCTTTCAGCTCTTTCATCGTGAATCATGTTATTGGTGCGTATTTTGCATCTTGCGTTCCCACAGGTATGTTTTCGTCATGAGATCAGATTGAGTCCGAAACAGACTTCAGGGCATGTGCAGTGCCCAGTTGTTGCATTCAGAACTCCAGAAAGCCATCACGATAATGTCATCGGAGCATAATTGTCATTTTTGCCTTAATGATGTATTTAAAAAGAAAACTGAAATTTATGTCAGCAAATTTCAGCTTTGAGCAAATGTCAGCTTTGAAACTGACCAGTTCGTAGGACATTAGATGTAAACCATCCACGTTTGTTTGAAGTAAAACATACTGCAAGTAAAAATGTGCATCACAGCACTGTGCATGTGTGCAAGCTATTTTTGAATCCGATTAGGAACTTAGTCAAGCGTTTACATGCTTAATTTTTTTCCTGTTGATTGGATAGTTTCAGGTCTACACCACCCCTTTCAATCTAATCAAAATTTCATTTGGATCGAGCTCAAGCGATTGAGGTGTTTACACAAAGTCTTTTTAGTTTGATTAAGCCATCAATCCAATATAAATGGTCTGCAATTTTTCTTCCCACGTAATGCAATTAGGCCAGAGGAGAACTGGATCCCCTGACTAAGCCTGGTTTCTCTCAGGGTCCCCCTCCATTTCTGTCACCTGATGGAGTTTGGGTTTCTTGCCACTAATGTCATCAATTTGACAGCACTGGCAGTATCAGATGAGAACAAAACTTGAACTGGATTGATCTGAATAATGACACTACTGTCTTCAGTAGAGCTGCTTATTTCTGAATTGAACTTGCTTAATAATGAATGAACTTTAATTTTTTCTGAGTAGAATATTGACACTATTGTCTTGGTACAGCTGCTTTATAGCAGAATTTAGGATTGGCCTTTCCTGTTTAACTGCTTTGAAAAAATGTATGAAAAATTGTATGAAGCGCTATAAAAAAGGGTGATTTGACTTAGTTTGGGTGCATGTAAACAGTGGTTGAATAATTCTGCTCAAATATCATATAGCTTATACTTTTAACTTTAAAACAAAAGCAACATTTTTACTTGACAAATCTAAATAAAGTACTGTTCAGATAAAACATCAAGATTGTAAGTGTATGCCAGTTTATCGCAATAAACCATTATGTTCTTCCTCCAATAATTATGGAAAATAGTGCTGGAAAATTCCTCATCATGCCCTTTGCAAAGCTTTAAATCTTGTAACCTAAAATCTTCATGATGTGTAAACCCTTGTTCTATCGCTTTTGGATGATGAAATTAACTTTAACTTTAAATTAGTTACTTTTTTATGTAGCTAATTAAAGTAAGTTATAATCAAGGCAAATACTCCAACATGAATGACCAAATAAATCTTGTTCATAAGCAGCACTGCTGCAAGATGTTTGGCAAGCGTGTGCACAGGGGGTCTGGGAGTTAACAGGTGGATTAGAAGCCATCAGCAAAATGTATTCCATCATAAATCTGCACACTCTGAGCACTAGCCAGGCTGCAGAGCCCCAGAGCTTTAGAGCACACACAGGAACACCAGTAAATCTTGCCTTCTAGGGAACACAAAGTGAAAAGCTGCAGTGGAGAGCAGTGAATTAGCCTGGCAACGCCCTCTTGTGTTGTTTAGACCATTTGTTTAAAAGCTTACTTTGCCAAAGTAAACCCTTCTTTCCCAGAAACTCAGGGAGCAGATGTAATATCTGTAGTTTGATGGCTACACATGTAAAATGGGAACGGTTGTGAATAGCCACCGTTGGCAATATGCTCAAGCGGGATTGAGACTCATCCCACTCTCAGGTATTCTTCTATTTAAAATTTTGATGATTTTGACTTTAAAGTATGTGAGTTTGTTTATTCCCTAAAATCATCCAACAAGTCCATTGTTGTTGTAGAGCAGTACTTTAAAATTATTATTTTTTTTTTTCTTTTAATGATTGAATTGATGAGGGAGAAAACACACTTTTTTTCCTTGCACTAATATATATTCACTATAATTATCTGTTATGTAAGAATGAATAATTTCACTATTTTCATATGCTAGATGTTGTCTATGAGCCAGGTTTATCATATAGGCCTAGTTTTGCAATCTTGGTCCTTCCTTAATATATATATACAACTTAGTCATTGGTATTTATTTATTTATAAGGGTATTTTAGGAACAAAACTTGGTTATTTATGTGTTTTTATCATCCGTGGATGTGGTGTGTATATTCTTGTGTATATAAAGTGTATATAATGGTCTCTTGTGTGACTGTTTCTAAATTTTTGTATGGGTAAAAAGGTGTTTATGCACCATTACATTTGAACAGTTTCTGTCTTTGTTACATCTAAAGAATATGATTCTTTTAATTTTAAGTGTCGCAAAATGTATTTTGGTCACACTTCTCGCTGTTAACAAACCATTAACTATGACTTTTGCCTCAATATACTTCTAATTTGCTGCTTATTAATAGTTAGTAAGGTAGTTGTTAAGTTTAGGTATCGGTAGGATTAGAGATGTAGAAAATGGTCATGCAGAATATGTGCTTTATAAGTACTAATGAACAGCAAATATGTTAATAATAGGTATGCTAATAAGCAACTAATTAATAGTGAGAATTGTTCCCTATACTTAAGTGTTACCTATATTTTTTCTTTACCTGTACATGTTTTCTTATATTATTGTTTTATTTTAAGTAATCTTGTTAGCACTTCAAATGGGCATTGGGAAATGTGATTGGTAGAGACTAAAATATGGCAGTTGTTTATTGTAAAATCATTGAGGCATAATGACATTTATTCTAGAAGTGCAGCTCTGGATTAATGAGGTAGAACTTTTGTTATAGAAGTGAAAGTTGACTTTGGTTTATTTGCAAACCTGTGTGGAGCTCTCTTGTAATTTCTCCAATATTTTGGGTTTGACTCAGACTAACTTGGACACATTAACATTAGTTCACACCGCTCCAATTGATTTCCTTTCAGTCAACAAATGTGCATCAACATACTCTACGATCTGTGTGACTTGTTTCTGCAGCAAGTCTGGCTTTCCATGTTGATCAGATATCAGTTTATTCCAGTTTCTCAGTGGCTGCCCAGCTCTGGGAAATGAAGGCCATTCGTCACAAGGATGGCAGTATGAAATGAATTCATGTCTGGGGAATTTTTCCTCAGTGCATTTGTGCCATATCTAAGGGACATGTGATTGTACAACCCCTGTCTCAACATGCCTGGTGCTCCCCTGTTGGGATTGTATGAGCCATTGTAGACTCTCACTGGTTGTAAAACAACAAGCAATCAAGACTTGCGAACAAGGTCCATAAAAGCGAGGATGGGAATGGGTCGGTAAAGGTTGCCAATGGAGAGGCAGAGAAGTGGGGGAGAAATGCAGCCTGTAAACGGGAGAATGGGTAGAGGGATCCATAACTCATGTGAGGTGGGGACTGTATTGGGAGGCGCTGATGTGTGAGAGAAATGAGCTGGCGTTAGCTCAGACACCCTCTTAGACATCTTTTACAACCACGGAAAATACAAAATATAGATGT
This sequence comes from Labeo catla, assembly GCA_012976165.1. NCBI lineage: Eukaryota > Metazoa > Chordata > Actinopteri > Cypriniformes > Cyprinidae > Labeo > Labeo catla. The sequence continues at coordinate 303,611 of VONZ01000498.1, read as the reverse complement.
GAAGTATAATTAATTGTTGGCAGACAACTCATTTGGCTCGCATTATGGCAGCTCGAACTCTACACTGAATTGCTGATGTAGTTTGGGTAGTCTTTATAGTGTGTGACTAAAACATTGTGGTCGCATCTAGAATGAAAAATGAGTTGGTTTCTCTTTCCTTGGAGGTTGGTTAATATAGTATTTTTGAAGGTATGGTTAGGCCACGACAGATGCTAATACCAGTAAATCAAGAACTAAGCGAATTGAAAGAAAGTTGCACAATGTTTTGAGAGGTGATTCTCTTCAACAGTACTTTCAGTGTCAGAAAAATGCAGCTCAACAGTACATCAGTAATGCTCACTATGTGGAAGATCAAATCATACTGATTAAATTCAAGTGGAATGGCTAGAGCTCAACCAATATGTATTAACCATAAAATATGGTATACCTGCATGCAAATCCTTAACAGTAGACTGATGAGAAGATTCATAACTGCATTTACATCTACTATGAAAACTATGTCTCTTTTGAGAAGCTAATGTTATAATGGATGAAATGCTTAAAATTGGGGTTCGGCATTGACACAAATTCAGTTAGATTTCAGTTCATAAGCTTGCAATACATCTTGATATTGATTAATTTGGATATGTATCAGGTACAGTACATTTATACATTTTATACATATACATTTATATTAACATTTCTAGGGCTGCCCCGAACTAAGCGTGAAAACTAAGTTTTCTTTATTTTATAAAAGAACAACTTCTTGTTGATATTGTAAGTGGATACAAATAAAAGTAGAGCCTTGACAGTATTACTCTTATATGTATGAGCAAAAATGATGGTGTATTTTGTTTCCACTGTCAGGGAAAAATGCCAGAGATTGGCTGATAATTTGACTGGTAAATAAATAAACATAAATAAATGAATGACTGATTTGCTGGATGACAGTTTAAACAGACTGCATCAACAGAGATACACTGGAAACTGATGAGCCCCATTTTCTTAAAGTAGTCTACTGATCTAAAAACTGAATCTTTACCACCAACACTATTTGCTGCATGCTAATACATCTCACCTCATTCCATCAGGTATGTCTCTGACTTGACGTGATTGATGTGGATTGACAGAATGAGATGTGAACTGGGCTTGGTGTGCAGAGGCATGGCTGAGGACTGGCCTGCTTAATCACAATCCCTAAAGCTGAGAAAGTGGCACATCCTTACCTCTGAGGCTGGCCTATATTTAGACAGGAGCCAAAAAAAGGAAATGTAGCCTAGCACCAGCCAACATACACACAGACATACACACAGCCAAAAGTTTCCATCCGTACATGATTAGAGTGGAGGCCCATACTGCCTGCCTTGTTTTGCCAAAACCTCACAGAGCATGAGAAGTTTCTCATATAGAAGCCCTCCGACCGCGCTGGTCAGTTTCAGTCAATATACACTGCTCACTCATTTTGTTTTCATTGTGGCTTAAATTGGCCGAATCATTTGAAACATCAGTCCCACCGTTTTGTAATTGAGCTGCTGTATCTAAATCAGGAAAACAGACAATGGTTTCTGTGTTTAACAAGTTTATTTTGCTACATTAAAGCAGTTTATGGTGGTTTGTATGGATTGCCTAAACTGGACAGAATGCTTGGGTCAATCATGCTGCCAAAATTGCTTGCCACCAATAAAAAAAAAAACACAATGAACTAATCAGTTAGAGCCTTTATTTACTGCCACATAAATGTGAGCTAGTGGAATTTATTCCTGTCAACTCTTCAACACACTTCTCAGCCAAAACATCATTTGATGCATCTCCTCATGAAATAAGTTGCAAATAGCATCATGAAAGTGAAAAAATTATGAGGTTTGTATGTAGCGAGGATGTGGAGCATACGCTGCATACTCATATAATATTCTATGCCATTTTGTAGTTTTGATGCAAAAGTTGCTTGCATAAAACAATCTCTCATCTAATGATGGAAATCAAAAATATTGGCTTAAGTGCACAGTGAGTAGCACAACATAAAGTATTACACAGTATTTGTATGTGGACTATATCTTTTTTTTTTTTGTCCTGAATGTAATGGTGCATTTACATGTGTGACATACAACTTGTTGTATCTTGGTAAGGACAAGATAAGTCTAGCCTACTTTTTTTTTTTTTTTTTCATCCCAGTATCACACTTGTAATGAAACATCATTCAAATCACTGGCTGAAATTTTAAAAGGCAAATGGAAACAGGGTCAAAATTTGAATAGTTTGAACAATGACAGCTATTTAGATCCACTTGTGTGATTCAAAACTGCAACCTTTCAGTTAACAGTCAAAAATAATTAACTGCTAACTGCACCACACCTTTGATTGCATGCTCTATATTCATGTTATTGAATGGTTGTCAGGTTCACACCCTTGTCCAGCACCAGGACATCATCTGTCCACAATTGGGAATTCCGCTTGTGAGCTGAATATTAACAGCGTCTTTTACTCTTGGCCTGACTGTGAGTAATTGACCTGGTCGAAAACTATGGCTATTTGGTAGAAAAGATGACTTCTGAGCATCATAAAACACCTTTTGCTCTACTTTGGAGAGTGGTGTGACACTTCCATGTGTGTAGCTCCAGTATTACTTCCTTTGTTGAGCTGTGCAGTGATGGTGTTCAAATTCAGTTATGTCATTAATAATGCATTACTGGACCCCAGGGTTGATTGACAACTTGAATTTCATGCTTGGCAGACCAGTTAATTTAGGAAGCACTGGCAAAGCTCATTATTATTTTTACTCTTTTATGTATGACACAAACACCACCCCAGACTTCTAGAGGACAGTCAGGTGTTTTTGGACACATCAGACAGTGTGTCATTAAATCAGCTTGCCTGCTGAGTGATATGATGATAATCCCTAGGTTCTATTGTTGTGGGATATTTGGACAGCGGGAAAGGCTTAAGTTTCCTTGAGCCACACAAGCTTTTTTTGCAGAATTAGATATATATTTTGTTCAGATCATGTGTTCTTTAAGCTGTGAACACTGGCAGCAACTAAATATTATGATTGTGCTCAGCTTGTGGTGTCTCCTATTACTGATCAGCACTTTTTGTAACATCCCTGTGGATGGTGTAAATAATGAATGCCGACTCTGTAAGAGAAAGTGTTTTTTTTTTTTTTTTCTTTTCTTACAGCAAAATTGTCTGAGCAGTGAAGAATTTTAGTACCTTACTATTTTCCATTTACCAAATTCCTAATCAAAGTCATTTGTCTATCCACTGAAAGCAAAAATAACGTCGCATTATATGTGGTTATGTAGAGCAGGTTTTAAAGATTTCACAGTGGGCAGAGCTAGAAACTTGCAATATAAATAGAAATAGTGTCTTAGTGCGATAAAGTGCGATAAAGTGTCTTGTGAAATCTCATTGCTTGTTTGGACAAAAACGTACAAGGAAGAGGTAGCTTTATCTTTTGTTGATTTATTTAGTTGTGGATTGTTAGGGTAGTTTTGGTAAAGTTGTGAAAAACTGGAAAAATTGGGGAAATAAGACAAAAAATGCAAGCTGCCATTTTGGTTCAGTTGAATGGTTCACTTGACTGCATCACTGAAATAAACATTTTCACTTTTTGCACTTACATGTTTCAAGTAAATTTCACACATGGAATGTAGTATATCCACTAAAAGGATTAGTTCATTTCCAGAACAAAAATTAGATAATTTACTTGTCATCCAAGATGTTCATGTCTTTCTTTCTTCAGTCAAAAATAAATTAAGTTTTTTGATGAAAACATTTCAGGAATTTTCTCCATATAGTGGACTTCATGAGTTTGAACTTCCGAAGTGCAGTTTCAATGCAGCTTCAAAGGGCTCTAAATGATCCCAGCTGAGGAAGAAGGTTAAAAAGTGTATAAATTGTACAAAATAAATGATCGTTTCACTAGATAAGACCCTTCTTCCTCAGCTGGGATCATTTAGAGACCTTTGAAGCTGCGTTGAAACTGCATTTTGGAAGGTTGAACTCAGAGGCACCATAGAAGTCCACTATATGGAGAAATTCCTGAAATATTTTCCTCAAAAAAAAAACAACAACAAAAAAACAACATAATTTTTATAATTTCTTTAGTCTGGAAGTGAAGTGATCCTTTAAGTTGAGTACAATTAATAAAGTAAATGAAGTAATTTTGTATTTTACTCAACTTTTTTAAGGCAAGTGTTTTTTAAGACAACTATGTTCAATGAATGAAGCAATGAACACCATAGTTATTATTTAACAATCCTAACCACAATCTCTTTTACAGTAAATGTCCAACATAATTGTACAATAAACACTAACAGATCTTTACTTTTACTCAAAATGCATAGTTTAATTTCAATATTTATTTTCACAATATAGTCTTATCCAAAGCATGCTGGATGATAAAAATCCAACAATCCACTCATGCAGTTTTAGCTAATGCAACAAAAAATTATTAATGTAGTCCCAACATAAGTTATGCTAACTTCAGTTTTACGTAAGTAGACTGATATTTGGTTGTAATTTAACGTTCAGAAATTGTGTTGCTTTAGCTCATTTTATTTAGGTAAACTGAACAAAAAAGGGCCACTGAAAATGCTATAGTGTCAGCACTAGACGTGTAAGCTAAACGTAAAGTTGCAGAAATAGAATACATTTCCACATACACACACACACATTTATGTAAATAACATGTATAACAGTTTTATGTGGGTAGTGGGTTAAGATGAGGTCACAGAAGAAGTGTAAGAAGAAGGAGTGACACACAAGCCCACACACGTCCAAAGAGTGTAAAGGTTATGCGAATATTGGATTGTGATGAGGTCATTGACATGGGGAGAATAAAACACGCACACATATACAACACACCCCATGTAGTCCCGGGATACTGCTATTGCACATGTCCCAGTCATTATATCTCCCTACAGACATCCATAACCTTACGCCAGGAAGTGGTGGCCAATTTAGCCCAGTGACATAATGTGTTATGATGGGCAATCAAGCCTGACTTTTGCTGACTCCCTCATAAAGCTAATGAAATCAATAGCAGTGTGGAAACGTGCACTGCGCCTTTATGCCTTTCAGTAAGACTGGTCATTCGGAGTAATATTTTTATACACAGGTTCTGTATTTGTCTCAATACAACTAGGAATTCCAAAAGTGTAACTTTGATAACTGAACTAGGAACAGGTTTAGTAATGATGGCTTTCCATATTGGGATATGACAGTCAGCTTCTTAAAAAATAAAAAAAATAAATTCAGACAAACACTGCATACGCTTGGCCTTTAAAGCTGCATAGCAGTATGTTGACCCAGATACTGTGCTTATATTTACCAGGCTTTAGTCTTGTTTACTTCTCTTCTCTTTTTTTTTTTTTTTTTGATTCAAGAAGAGCACAGTCATTATAATTGCCTTGTTCACTCTCTATATACAGCATACACTGAAAACAATGTTTGTTTGTTTGTTTGTTTGTTTTGTGTAGAGTATGTTTACAAGAAAATTCTATTTCAGTTTTTCTACTTTAAAAGTTCACGTTTGATTCATTGTGTTACTAGGTGTTTATATATATAGTTTACAGTCTGCTGCCCTATTGTGAACTGTACCATTGAATTGAGTGTGCAGTCAGACTGTGTTGGGTTTGATATGGTAATGGCATTTCCCTGTGGGTTTAAAAGAAAAATGAGTGAAAAAAGGCAGTTGCTGCTTTCTGTGGAGATTAACCTCCCATTAACATTCACATTATTATTCACCCATCCAGCCCTGCCTTTGTGAAACCCAGCCTCCACTCTCAATAACAAAAAAGAGCTATTTTAAAGTGAACACCTACTTAGGTTGACGTATAGCCTATTTATATGCATTTGCATTTTATTCAGGTGTGCTCTGAAAGTATGGTGAAGTATATATTATTTGGAGCATTTAGGCTATGTTGTTATTATATATTTTTAGATGAATATTGACTAGGCTAAGTAATCAGTGAATATTTGGCAATTTTTAGATTTTTTTTCTACAGATTGACAACCAGAAATACCAGAAGTTGAAGTTATCCTTGTATCAGTTCCAAAATTCCATTATATAGTAACACTTACAGTGCTGTTCTTTTGAACTCTTTATTCATTAAAGAATCTGAAAAAATATATATAATACAGTTTCCACAAAAATTTAAAAAAAGAAAAGAAAGACAGATAGAAAGAAAAAAAGACCTGCGTAATGAAAGTTCATCTTTTTCATTACAGGAATAAATTGCATTTTAAGATATATTAAAAGTTATGTTAAATTGTAATAAAAATGTACAATATTACTTTTATACTGCTTTTTTATCAAATAAAATGAAGCCTGGTGAGCATAAGAGACTTCCTTCAAAAACATAAAAAGTGTCTGTAAAAAATATATTAATTTGATGTTCAATAAGGTCTTTAAAGCAGAACACAGTACTTTTCCTGATCACAGAATTCTAATTGACCCTCATATGCTCTGACATTTTACTTTTTCGTGTAACCCAGTTATTTTTTAGATGGGTGATATGTTTGAAATTTTAATTGCTGAATTGGTTTAATGCAAGATTTTGACACTATTTGTATTGAGGGAGATTGGTGTCAATGAGTGCACATTAGCATGTTATATGCATTGGCGAAGCTGTTGATGAATTAAGATCTTGCCATCTGTTGAGTAGGCGGGGGAGAGAGAGAATGAGGATCAGGGTTGGGGAGGAGAGGGTGGAGCGGGCTTGTATCTCTGACTGGGGAGGCCGTGACATACAAAACTAAATATATTATTATTTACTGTGCACCATATAATCAAACACACTAAATTAAATAAAAAAAAAATCTGAATGTGATAGCACTGCATGTGTTTTAGCTGCTAACCTGTCATAATTCTAGTGTGCTGTTTTGTAAATGCAGACTAATCAACGTATGAATAAACAACATCATGTGTTATTCTTCCTGTTTACAAGTTGTGTGAATGTGTTTATCATCATGTACTTTGGAAACTGACCAGTTTTTGAATTCTTCCAGGGTTCCACAGAAATGAAGACATGAAGGCCATTGAAGTTCTTCCCATACTTAAAGAAAAGGTGGCATTTTTATCAGGTCAGTCTATATATATATATATTATACGTATCTAATAAATCTGGCATTGTGTACTACAGTGATGGCTTTTTGATTAATTTCTTTGTTCCTCTTTTGTAAGTTGCTTTGGGTAAAAGTGTCTGCTTGAATGCATGAATGTAAATGTATACAGTAGTCACCATTTGAAGTGGTTCAAAACATTTCACTAAAGTTGCCCTAAAACCAAAAACAATACCCGTTCTTGTCATAGGACAACTTTGATTAACTTTTTTGATCCGCTTCAAATGTTGACTACCGTTTATACTTACCCCAAAATTAAGCTTTTTTAGGAAATTAATACTTTTATTCAGCAATGATGCAGTATATTGATCAAAAGTGATAGTAAGGTCAAAAGTAAATAGTTGAGGTTAAAAGTTTACATACACCTTGCAGAATATGAAAAGTACATCTACAAAATGTTAATTATTTTACTAAAATAAGAGGGATTGTACAAAATGCATGTCATTTTTTTTATTTACTGACCTGAATAAGATATTTCAGATAAAAGACATTTACATATATTTCACAAGAGAAAATAATAGTTGAATTTATGAAAATGACCCTGTTCAAAAGTTTATATACACTTGATACTGTGTTGTTACCTGAATTATCCACTATTACAGAAGGTTCAAACGCTCACTGATGCTTCAGAAGGGAACACAGTGCATTAAAAACTGGGGGGTTTGTCTTCTGGCAAACATGTACGTATCTTGTATATCTTCTGAAATGCAGTAATAAATGAAAGAATATGATATTTAGGCAAAACAAGAAAATTTACACATCTTCATTCTGTTCGAAAGTTTACACCCCTGGTTCTTCATTTATTGTTTTTCCTTCTGTAATCAGAACAGCTTTATTGCCAAGTATGCTTACGCATACAAGGAATTTGTTTTGGTGTCACAGGCTTCCAGTGCACAGAGACGACAACAACAACAGAGAAAATAATATAAGTTGAGAATAAAAAAATACACATATGTAAATATAAATAGACAAAAATTGCAATATAAGATTTAAGAAAATAAATAAATTGTATATACAGGTGTGCTACAGATGATAGAAAAAGAACAGAATAGAATAGAATAGAGTAGAGTAGAGTAGAGAATAGAATAGAATAGAATGAGATGTCGGGATGTACTGAGATGTAGGTGGTAACAAATAAAGGTTATTGCACATATTTTTATTGCACAATTGTGTGTGTGTGTGGGGGGGGGTCTGGAACATTTAACTGTTCATTAGGTATATTGCCCGAGGGAAGAAACTGTTCTTATGTCTGGCTGTCCTGGTATTTGTGGCTCTGTAGCGCCGACCAGATGGCAAAAGTTCGAAAAGGGGATGACATGGGTGTGAGGGATCTAGAGTGATTTTCTGAGCCCTTTTCCTCACTCTGGATGTATACAGTTCTTGAAGGGTGGGCAGGGGAGCACCAATAATCCTCTCGGCGGTCCGAACCGTTCTCTGTAATCTTCTGGTGTCTGATTTTGTGGCTGAGCCAAACCAGACAGTTATTGATGTGCAAAGAACAGATTCGATGACGGCTGAGTAGAACTGCTTCAGCAGCTCCTGCGGCAGGTTGAACTTCTTCAGCTGTCGAAGGAAGTACAACCTTTGTTGGGCCTTTTTTGCCGATGTGAGTGTCCCACTTCAGGTCCCGGGAGATGATGGACCCTAGGAACTTGAATGTCTCCACTGCAGCCACAGTGCTGTCCATGATGCTGAGAGGGGGGAGTGCAGGGGGGTTTCTCCTGAAGTCTATGATCATCTCCACTGTTTTGAGCGTGTTGAGCTTCAGGTTGTTAAGACTGCACCAGACAGCGAGCTGCTCAACCTCTTGTCTGTAAGCAGACTCTTCACCATCCTGAATCAGGCCAATGAGAGTGGTGTCATCTGCAAACTTCAGGAGCTTGACAGAGGGGTCTTTAGAGGTGCAGTCGTTGGTGTACAGGGAGAAGAGCAGTGGGGAGAGAACACATCCCTGAGGGGCGCCAGTGTTGGTGGTGCGGCTACTTGATGTTAATGTCCCCATTCTCAGTAGCTGCTGCCTATCTGTCAGAAAGCTGGTGATCCACTGAGAGATAGAGCTAGGAACACAGAGCTGATTTAGTTTGGTCTGGAGGAGTGTAGGAATGATGGTGTTGAAGGCCGAACTGAAGTCCACAAACAGGATCCTCACATAAGTCCCTGGTCTGTCCAGATGTTGCAGGATGAAGTGCAGTCCCATGTTCACTGCATCATCCACAGACCTGTTTGCTCGGTAAGCAAACTGCAGGGGGTCCAGTAAGGGTCCAGTGATGTCCTTCAGGTAAGCCAAAACCAGTTTTTCTAATGACTTCATGATGACAGACGTGAGCGCCACAGGTCTGTAGTCATTAAGTCCAGTAATTTTGGGTTTCTTTGGGACGGGGATGATGGTGGAGCGTTTGAAGCATGATGGAACTTCACACAACTCCAGAGACCTGTTGAAGATCTGTGAAAAGATGGGTGCCAGCTGATCAGCACAGGTTTTCAGACAGGCTGGTGTCACACCGTCTGGGCCTGGTGCCTTTCTTCTTTTGTTCTTTCTGAAGACCTGGCGCACATCTTCCTCACTAATCTGAAGTGCAGGAGGGGGGGAGGAGGGGTTTGTTGGAGGTGTTAATGGATGTGTTGGGAGATGGTCAGAACGAGTGTGGGGGGTTTCAAATCTACAATAAAACTCATTCAGGTCTTCAGCAAGTTGTTGATTCACCTCAGTGCTGGGGGATGGCGTCTTGTAGTTTGTGATGGCTTTCAGACCTTTCCACACTGAGGTTGGGTCGTTTGAAGTGAACTGATCTTCTAACCTTTTTGCATAGGTCCTTTTAGCCGCTCTAATCTCCTTGTTCAGTGTGTTCCTGGCCTGATTGTACAAGACTCTATCCCCTTTTCTGTAGGCATCCTCTTTGGCCTGACGAAGATGTCTGAGTTTTGCTGTAAACCATGGCTTATCATTGTTAAATGTTAAATAAATCCTGGTAGGAATGCATATGTCTTCACAAAAACTGATATAGAATGTTACAGTCTCTGTGAGCTCATCCAGATCGGTGGCAGCAGCTTCAAAAACACTCCAATCAGTCCATTCGAAACAGGCTTGTAAAACCTGCTCTGTTTCGTTGGTCCATCTTTTTACAGTCTTCACTACAGGTTTAGCAGATTTAAGTTTTTGCCTGTAGGTCGGTATAAGATGAACCAGGCAGTGATCAGAGAGTCCCAAAGCTGCCCGGGGGACAGAGCGATATGCACCCTTAATTACTGTGTAACAATGGTCCAGTATATTACTGTCTCTGGTGGGACATGTAACATGTTGACTGTATTTTGGCAGTTCATGTGAGAGATTAGCTTTATTAAAGTCCCCGAGAGTGATTAAAACAGAATCCGGGTTGCATATGAGTCCCTCAGTGGTCCTCGGTGTGAAAAGATGGATCTCAAAATCATAGTCATTGTTGGAAAGCATTCAAATGCACAAAAATGCTGAAAAACCAAAGAAATTGTGGGACCTGAAGGATTTTTCTGAAGAACAGCAGACATTTTAAATGATCAGGACAAGCAAGGGACTCATGAACAACTATCATTAAACAAAAAAAAAAAGCTGTGGATCATTCAGGTAACAACACAGTATTAAGAATGAAGCGTATGTAAACTTTTGAACAGGGTCATTTTTTTTATAAATTGAACTATTATTTTCTCTTGTGGACTATATGCAAATGTCTTTTTTATGTGAAATGTCTTATTCAGGTCAGTAGTAAATAAAACATAACATGCATTTTGTGTGATCCCTCTTATTTTGGTAAAATAATGAACATTTTGCAGATTCTGCAAGGTGTATGTAAACTTTTGACATCAACTGTATATTGTAATGTTACAAAAGATTTATATTTAAAATAGATGCTTTTGTTCTGAACTATATTCATCAAAGTATCCTGAAAAAAAGTATCAAAGTTTCCATATAAATATTAAGGAGCACATCTGTTTTCAATATTGATAATAATAAGAGATAATAATAAGAAATGTCGGGATTATGTGACACCGAGGACTGAAGTAACTGGCTGCTGAAGAAAAAAAAAAAATGTAAAAAACATTTGAATATCTTGTCAACCCCAAACTATATATACCATGATCCCATGTCCAAAAAACCATTACAGTTAAGAAAGCTCCATTCTAAGCCATTTATTTAGAAGTGTTCACTCCTTATCCAAAGGCCCGGATTTCTATGAATATTAACGAGAGGAAACTTATTTGCAGTGACAGTCATTAACACTCTCAGATATGTGAGCTCAAAGGCAGAGCAGCATCGCTGGGGAATTGCAGTGAGTGTTTAGCTGGCTGCTGACCCAGATAGCTTACGAACATCTTAATCTTTGGCAGGCCAACTTGCTTATCATCAGCTCAGCTTGTCTAAGTAGAGATATAACTCATTTCCAATTTTGCCCTTCTTCCACCTCTGCACTTTAAAGAAAGTGTATGCAATAACGATATGAAGCAATGATATTACCCTAGAAATTATATGAGGCAGCATATTCTGTGTTAGACAAAAACTGCAGCTAGTCAGTTTTATTCATAATTGGTCAGCTTGGCATGGTTGACTATGATAAGTAGGCCATGTTGTTCCAAAGCATCACTATATACAGAAGGTAGGCTAGTTGGACTCAGTTTTGTTTCTTAAGATTAGCCATTGGCCTATTTTACTAATGCTTGAGTGTCACAGATGTTGTTGTTGTTCCAGCCAAATATATAGTGTGTTGATTTGGCCTGCAGGTGGAAGAGATCGGCGTGGAGGGCCAGTCCTTACATTTCCAGCCAGGAGTAACCATGACAGAATACGACAGGAGGACCTCAGACGACTTATTGCGTACCTCGCAGGCATTCCCAGGTATCCAGTGTGTGTGCGTGTCTTTGTCTGTGTGTCAGTGTGAACATTATTATGCAACTAAATTCACAGTCGTAATAGATCAGGTTCAGCCAGATGAAACACTGAGGGATTGATCCCATGGCAGTACAGGTGTAGAAATCAGCCAGCAGCTGATTTCACCCTAGCTGCTCAAAGGAAAGACAGATCAGTGTTTGGTCTATTTTTGTCAGTTTCATTTAAAATATTGTCATTCACTAAAGGTGCAGTTGCAACCAGTGTTGGGGGTAATGCATTACAAGTAACGTGAGTTATATAATCACATTACTTTTTCAAGTAACTAGTAATGTAACATATTGCTTTTAAAATTACAAGAAAATATCTGAGTTACTTTTGCAAATAAGTAACGCCAGCTACTTTGTTTGCCCTGTTGACTAATAGCTCTCCTGTACCCATGCTGAGAGCAATCAAGAGTAAGTGCAGAGGTATTGTTTGTACTGTGTAAATATGATGGTTACTGTAGTTCTAGACTACATGTCAACATATGTTTACTCATCTCACTTGAGCAAAAACAGATTCAGTATTTCTCAAAATGAACAAAAACTTGAAAAACATTTTGGAGTGAAATGCAAACTCAAATTATGACACAAACATTCAATAATTACGTTAAATAACAAAAACATCCTGTACACATTTAATCCCATTTCATTAACCAATATCTTTGCTGCCGACCTTCGATTATCCAATTCAACCATACTAATAAGCAAAATTGACTTTAGATAAACAACATTTGTGTTTCTTTTTTTATTGCTGAAGAGTGTTGAGATTTATTCTCCTGCGTTCTACTGTGCAGACATGAATTTACATTTCCTTCAGCCTGATGCTTATTCATTTCACATTTGGTGTTAAAAGTGCTTTCACACTTTCCAAAAATAGAACTTTTTATATTAAAAACAAACAAGCAAGCCCTGTTTAGATTTTAAAAAGTAACTTGAAAGTAGCATAACACATTGCTTTCCATAAAAAGTAACAAAGTAATGTAAATAGTTAAGTTTTTAGGGGGTACCCAATATTGTAATGCAAAGGTAACTTTCCTCAACACTGGTCTCAACTTTGCTTGTCAAAATCAGCAAACCCAATAATTTCAATAGGAATCCATATGATCAAGATTAGGGCTGTGCAAATAATCGGATGCGATTATCATGCTTGTCTCGTCAGTAATTCCGGTTCTGTGATTAGTCGTAAATCTCCATGACGTGCTGTCAGATGAAGCGGCATTTACTACACAGAGCCGTAGTTCCCTGACAAGCTATGCAATAACGCGTTCATCATTGGATATGTATCGTCTCCGATAATTAATGCGATATTGCGTAGCTTGTCAGTGAACTACGGCTCTGTGTAGTAAATGCCGCTCCATCTGACAGCACGTGATGTAAATTTAGGACTAATCACAGAACCGGCATTACTGACTGAAAATGGCATCTAATTATTTACCCTAACTGGGATAAGGAAGGCCATTTTATTTTATTTTATTATATATTTTTATATTTTTGTGCCATAAATGCGATAACACTTTCTTTTGGACAATATTATGCAAAGCCATATCTGCATCGTAACTAAGTAATGTAAATAATTACTTTTTTAGGGAGTAATGCAATTTTTTTATTTTATTTTATTTTAGGGCAGTCTGCTAAAATGTTTCTATGTTGTTACTAGAGTATTTGGGTGGTTGCAAGAGGAAGATTGCTAGAGCATTGGTAGGTGGTTGCTAGGGTTCTAAATGTGGTTGTTATGGCATTGTTAGACTGCTTTTAGGGTGTTTTAGAAAGTTAGGCCATGTGTTCACCAAAACATTTTTTTTTAACCAGCTGAAAATGCAAAGCTGTGAATCATTTTCATTTGAGACACTTTGGTTGCTATGATACGGAATATCCACTAAAGTAATATGGCACGCATTGTGAATAAAATATTTATCCAAGCATTATTTTTCATAATTAATATTGTGGTAGTCCAGGAATTCCATCTGGTGAGGACATAAATACTCAGAGACAAGCAATATTAAGTTCTCCATTGTTGTTCAGTCATAGTACAAGCAGGGTGTGATGGTTGGTCTGTGTGGTATTAGTCCCGCCACTCCTTCACTGTGATCTGATTGGTTAGCTGACTAAAAAGTGACAGTGATGAGCACTCCATTTTACCGAAAGTTGAACATTCAACTCTCGGCACAGAGAAATAAACACTCAGTGCTTTGTCACGCCGTTGGCTGAGAATGTGTCACTCCCAATGAAAACTATTGAAAAAAAAATGCTAGCCTCGAAAAAAAACAAGACTAGAGTGTTCTTGGTGGTTACAATGGCATTGCTAGGAGATTAATGTGGTGTTTGCTTTAACTGATAAGGTGTTGCTAGGTGGCTGCTAGCTTAATCACTCAGCATTATTACTATAGCATTGATGTATTCTGATAACTTTTTATGATATTGCTCTGAAGGTGGTTGCTAGGGTGTAATTGTAAGAGAGTTGCTGGTTGGCTTCTAGAGTGTTTGGGGAGGATGCCCTGGCATTGAGACAGTTGCTAGGGTGTTCTGGTGGGTTACTAGCATGTTTCTAATGAAAAGAAAAAATGCTGCGTGAGAAAGCATTTTTACAAGCAAGTTTTCATTTAGTTTAATTGAATTTCTTTTCATATCTATATTCATATACACGTCATGCCTGCGGCAAGGAGATGGCTAAGCTTTCCCCAGTCTTACACACTCAGAAAGCCTTAACAACCTTAGCATTTTCATTAGCATTTTCTTCAGAAAACATTCAAGTCTAGTTAATGTATTTTTTTCAAGTCCCAGTTTTGTTTTTAATTTTTTAGTTTTGAAGCTCCCTGGTTTATGGTTTGTTTAGACATCACATGGCCAATTTGTCTTTTCCCTGCTGTGTCCTTCTGTAGATAGCATTGATTTGACTCAGTGAAACTCAACCAGCTCCACGTGAATCTGCTTTCAGCCAGAGGGTTTCAGCTCTGCACTGTTCAAAACTTTATGTAGGTTATCATCTGCCACAGGGTTCTCCCAAACTTTACTTCTGTTCTGTTGTACATAGTCACTCGGTTTGAAACACACTGAATAATACAGAAATTGAACTTCATCTTCTCAACAGCTGTAAACACATTCTCCACTTTTGCACAGAATGTGTTGCGGTTTGAAAATAAATAATGCACTTCTGACCCTTTGCTTGGAAGTGCAGATATTTGGTATTACAGTATGCTGGAGACCTAGATGTGGCCCCTGGTTAGGAAAACAAGTGGTTTAGTGAGGGAGTGTATAGACGCTCACGGCTGTTGATTTTGGGGTCTGGTGTGTATCAGATAGCTAGGGATGTAGATATGTTGTTTGGCCTAAAACTGGAGATTTTAGGCCACACGGTTGTCCTCCATCACTATTTCATGTCTTTCCTTCTTCCGTTTCTTCACTCCCAAGAAGATTTTTCCTTCTTTCACACTGTAAAGAAATGTGCCTGACTCAGTCCATCCCACATGCTGTCTTATCACCACATAAAATAATAATAACTCGTCCATCAATTCAAAATGAAATCAAATCCAAAATCTGTGTTCTGTGTATTAATACACTTACAGTGGAAGTGTATGAGTCAAGGCACGGCAGCAGAATAAATGTTTAAACACACTATTTTGAAAGCATTTTTTTTTTCATTAAATTATTTTTGTTACATCTTCATTTCCTGATATTACCATTTAACTGTGTAATGCCCAGTTGTTCAAGTCAGTTTAATAACCATTTTTATAAATGCACACCCTTTATTTAAAGCATACACACACACAACTCACACAGAGATCGGAGAGCACACTGCGCACACAGAAACATTCAAGAGTCCATGAACTTGTTGTCAATGTTGTCCCATGACTATTAATTAATCTGCTTCACTACTGAAATGCTACACTACATTATATTTCTCAGAACTGAGGTGGTAATGTTGCTGTTTTTGAAGCAAATAAACTTGCGCGCACACACATAAATAACATAAATGTTAAAATTCATCCAAATAAATATAGTCTTACCACACTACTTTATCTCTTTGTCTGATTTAAAGTGGACAAAATGTTATATCTAGGAAGCAAAAACTGACAAAAACAAATGTTATTGTTACCTTTCCCCATCTAGTTTTACACGGCTAACATCAGTAACAGCTTAAACTTGTCAGTACTGGCAAGTAACCACACTGTAAATAAAAAGTTTTTTCAACTTAAAAAATTAAGTGTTCGTACCTCATTACAATTTTAAGTTTAGTCATGTGAACTGTACCATGTACCATTGTACCATGTGACAACTTGGATATTTGAGTTGAATAAACTTACAATTTTAAGTCAGCACAAACACTTACTTTTGGAAATTGATTTGAAATTATTTTTTTATTTGAATTTTTTCTTTGTTACAGTGCATGGTTTAAGTGGGATATTATTTTTTTTTTCTTGCCTCCACGTTGTGCATTAAAATCATGCAGTGCACCTAACTGTGGATAGTTTAGAAAAAATCTATTCACAGAAATTACAGGAATTACACATAACACAATATATAAACCATTGAAATTTAAGGTAAAAACAAACAAACAAACAAAAAAAAGGTTTAAATGTAAAACAATTAATGTAAAATAAACAATTTATTTAAGAATGTAAAATAACAGGCTTAGTTATATATTTATTTGAAATGAGTTTAAATTGTTGAAATTTAAATGGTATTAATAATTTCTTTTTCCTAGCTTTCAACACTTTAACACTTGATACCAGCACTGTTACATGGTACTGTTGGTACACATAATCCACGAAAGAAAATAATCATATGTTACATTAATATTTCTGTGTAAACTGTGTATGTGTATGCTGTTGTTTTTTCCCCCTCTCTCCAGGATTCTGTTCTTTGAGTTTGAACAACAGCATTCATGTGAAATGGAAATATTCTGTAAAATTGTAATTATATTTAGTATCAGTTTTAAACAATGTAATGCACCATTGCTTAATATAAGTATTAATGTCTTTAAAAAAAAAAGTAGGCCTACTAAGCCCATATTTTTTAACAGTAGTATACATTTATCATCTCACATTGTGTTATCCCCTCCTTGTTCTCTCTTTGTCTCACTCATCTCATCTTTTCTTTATTCTGTGCTCTCTCTCTCTCTCTCTCTCTCTCTCTCTCTCTCTCAGAGAGGGAGGTCAGAATGATTTAGAGTTGTTCAGTGCTCATTCCTGCTTAGGAGTCAGACTAGAGGAGTGCAGCTGTGGATATGAAAACACTCTTGAGTTAACAGGCTGTTTTTCGAGCTAGAGAGTTCATTAGCTATTTTTTTTTTTTACATTTATCTATCTGTTTATTTTTGTCCTATAGCAGTTTCTCTTAATTTTGCGAGAAGGGTTCCTTTTTCTTTAAAATAGTATACTTGGGTAAGTGTTATTTTTTATGCATGGTCCCTGCCCATTATATATGATGCACTAAAATGTATTTCAATCAAGAGGGATTTGCAGAGTTGTCTGAAAGCGTCTCTAATTTGCATCTCCCTAATGATGTGAGTGTCGGCGGTGCAGAAGAGCTGATGCTTTGATTTTATTTGCTTGTGTAGTGAGGAGGTGAGCAGACATGGCTTCACGGTCATCGTGGATATGCGAGGATCCAAATGGGACTCTATCAAACCTCTTCTGAAGATCCTACAGGAATCGTTTCCTTCCTGCATCCACGTCGCTCTCATCATCAAGCCTGACAACTTCTGGCAGAAACAGAGAACGAATTTCGGCAGTTCCAAGTTTGAATTTGAGGTAAGGAGTTTGTATATTATATGTGAATTTACATTTAATACATATAGAATTTACAATAAAGTGACAGTGAATAAGAAGTTTTCTAAAAATATATTGTCTGAGATGACAGAATCTTTCAGGGAAATAAATGAAAGAGAAAACACAGTCTAGGTGTGTTTTACTAGAACATTCTGTATTGGTGGTGCGAAAGTAGAGCTGTCAAAATTACTTCTGACCTATTTCATCAGAGCTGAGAGGAAGACGCATGCAGTAGTGTTATATTTAATCAGAAGGCTTAATCTCCCAAAGGAGGTTTCTTAAATTAACACATCTAGTGCAGCAAAACATTCAAAATTATTAGTACATTGTAATATATGTGTAATTGATTTATACTAAGTGTTAATAATTGCCTCTCAAATATGATTTGAATTTGTTTACACCTAAACACTGGAAAATACTTCTATTAGTATTAGATTAGATGTAGTGCAGACCAGACTGTCATGACGTTCTGGTCTCTATCCACCACCAAGTCTCAAGTGTCCACTGTCCCTTCATGTGTCTGCTGTTGTCTCTAATAACATGACCTGAGCTGCAATCTCTGGAATGTTTTTCTGGCTCCTTTAAGTAAAGTGTTCAATGTAACTGATCCAATAGGGTTTGCATTCATCATCCTATCAGTGTTTAATTGCATTGTTGTTTTAAATAACAACTTCAGCTCCTTGGAAACCTCCCACTGAGTCAGTGACAAACCCCTTGTCATTCTGAACCTAGAACTTCCACAATATTATCATACTTTGCAATATAATAAAGATGTCTCACCCACATATAAAACAAAACATTTTAGTATTAAATTGTGTTTTATAAGTACTAATAAACAGTGAAAATGCTAATAATATGCATGCTATTAATCAACTAATACTGAGAATTGGCCCTAAAGTGTTACTGTCAATTTGATGTTATTGTCGAATTGTTTCAAAGTAGAAACAAATTTGAAACAAATACACATAGTTTCAAAGTAGCTTTACAGAAAATCCTTAAGTTAATATTTATGATATTTTAATATTTCCATGCCTTATAGTCACATTTAGCAGATTAGAGCCAGGTAAATATATAGTTTATATTTTGTGATGATACAAGCAATGAAGCATTTGAGATTTGCTATATAATATATGCCTTATTTGATTATGTATATGGATAAAGTTGGACATACTTATATGTATTATATGTATATGTATAAACCAAAATTAAAATGAAAATTGAAAATATAAAATAAATGTCAATTCAAAATATTAGTAAATTCTATAATTGTATAGAAATGATAATAACAGCATTTAAGGGCAATACAGAGACACTTTAGACATAGTGACTTCTCAAAAGCTCAAAAAAGTAAAGCCTTTTAATATGGAGTGCAATTTCTGTGATATACAGAGTTATTGCATATGTAGACAGGTGAAGTGTTCCTTGGGGTTCCATTTCATTTAGGATGAAGTTAAACTAAGTGAAAATGAGAAATTTTAAACAGATGAAATCTAAAAATCTGATACTTTCAGAATATCAACCTAAGTGTCCTACTTCCATCTTTTCAGACCATCATGGTGTCCCTTGAGGGTTTGACCAAAGTAGTTGATCCTTCCCAGCTGACTCCAGACTTTGAGGGCAGTCTGGATTATGACCACGAGGAGTGGATCGAAGTTCGAGTGGCCTTTGAAGACTTCACGAGCAATGCCGCTCGCATCCTTTCCCGTTTGGAAGAACTCCAAGACTTGGTGTCCCAGCGGGAGCTCCCGTCAGACCTGGACGGGTCTCGGCGGGCTATGGAGGAACACGCCTCCCTGAAGAAAAAGGTCACTAAAGCTCCTGTTGAGGAGTTAGATACTGAGGGTCAACGCCTTCTTCAGCGAATCCAGTGTGGGGATAAAGGCAAAGGAGATATCCAGGGATTAGCTCCAAAAGTCCAGGCGCTTCTGGATAAACTTCACGCCACACGCCAACATCTGCACCAATCCTGGCACATGCGCAAAGTCAAACTGGATCAGTGCTTCCAGCTAAGACTCTTTCAGCAGGATGCAGAGAAGGTGTGAACATGCATTATATGTGAAGTTTAAAACTGTTAGTTTTAGTTTAGTTATACTATAGGACAAAACATAATACATTTGAGGTCAAAAGTTTACATCCCCCTTTCAGAATCTGCAAAATGTTAATTATTTTACCAAAATAAGAGGGATCATACAAAATGCATGTTATTGTTTATTTAGTACTGACCTGAATAAGATATTTCACATAAAAGATGTTTACATATAGTCCACAAGAGAAAATAATAGTTAAATTCATAAAAATGACCCCGTTCAAAAGTTTACACCCCCTTGATTCTTAATCTTAACAGTTAAACTGCCTGCTGTTCTTCAGAAAAATCTTTCAGGTTTTACAAATTCTTTGATTTTCCAGCATTTTTGTGTGCTTGAACCCTTTCCAACAAAGACTGTATGATTTTGAGATCCATCTTTTCACACTGAGGACAACTGAGGGACTTAGTTGCAATTATTAAAGAAGGTTCAAATGCGCACTGATGCTCCAGAAGGAAAAACTATGCATGAAGTGCTGAGGGTGAAAACGTTTGAACAGAATGGTGATGTGTACATTTTTCTTATTTTGCCTAAATATTATATATATTTTTTTTTATTTAGTACTGCCCTTCAGAGGCTGCAGAAGATAAAAATAAGTTAAATCTACCCTAATCTTCAAATTCAAAAAGTTTTCACCCCCGGCTCTTAATGCATTGTGTTTCCTTCTGGAGCATCAGTGAGTGTTTGAACCTTCTTTAATAGTTGCATATGAGTCCCTCAGTTGTCCTCAGTGTGAAAAAAAGGATCTTAAAATCATACAGTCATTACTGGAAAGGGTTCAAATACACAAACATGCTGGAAAACCAAAGAATTTGTGGGACCTGAAGGATTTTTCTGAAGAACAGCAGGCAGTTTAACTGTTCAGGGCAAACAAGGAACTCATGATCAACTGTCACCAAAAAAAAAAGCTGTGGATCATTCAGGTAAGAGCACAGTGTTAAGAATAAAGGGGGTATAAACTTTTGAATTGGGTCATTTTTATAAATTCAGCTATTTTTTTCTTTCGTGGACTATGTGTACCAACAGTACCATTTAACAGTACTGTACTTAATCAGTCAGAATTTCTTAAAAATGTATATAAATAAAGCAAAAACACAACAAAATCATTTGATAGAAGTCAACAAATAATACTGAAGATTAGCAAGACTTTACAGAATTCTTTAAAACTTTACTAGTCATGTTTTGAGGGTGCACAAAAATGTTAGTACATGCTGTTTCTTTATGAGAGTGTATTGAAGTAACATAAAAAACAGCATATTTCACAGTCTATGCCTTGTATTTCTCCCCTCAACAGATGTTCGATTGGATCGTCCATAATAAAGGCCTGTTCCTGACAACTTACACAGAGATAGGAGCCAATCATCAGCATGTGCTCGAGCTGCAGACCCAGCACAACCACTTTGCAATGAACTGCATGGTAAGGCTGTGTCCAGTGGTCCAGCAGTAATGTGTGTCACCACCTGAGGCATTATAACAGTGTAGCTTGATGTGTGTTACATCATTTAAATGATGTGCATTTGTACACGTGCCCTGACTCACTTAGTCATACAAGAATGAATTTTCTGTTGTCATATAATAGTCATGTCAATATATGCTTGAAGGGTATGTAATGCCATGGGAGAACAGTCACACACAGATATATCATCCCTGTGTGTGTGTGTGTGTGTGTGTGTGTGTGTGTGTGTGTGTACGTGACCCTGGCAGACATGTTAATCACCCCCAGTAGGTTTCAAAGGCAGAGAGTTTCACAAGAAAACGGCATGACATCAATCACTGATTTTCCATCTCTACGGTCTCATCTGCCATCTGCCCATCCATATCTAAATGTAACTGCTGTTCAGTGTTGGGGAGTAACTAGTTACATGTAACGGAATTACGTAATTTAATTACAAAATAAATGTAATTGTAATTAGTTACAGTTACTGAGAAAAAATGTGTAATTAAATTACAGTTACTTTTGAAAAATGCCAGTGATTACAAAGGGGATTACATTAGAATTTTTTTCACACACCCACCCCCACTTACAGATTTAATTGACTTCTTTCATAAATTGCATTGAATGTTCCAAAATGAGACACCAATGTTTCAGGAGTTTAGGACACAGAATAGGACACATGCTTATTCGATAACTGTTTTATTTCCTATTTGGGTTTATGCATAAACTTTATTTTTTAAGATAGTGCTAGTGTTTTCTGTCGTAACTATGCAAACATTTGATTTCAAACCCAGTATCATAGCTATTAAACTATTTCTTGTTATGATGTTATGTTATGATCTTGTTATGACATATAGAGCAACTGCGCTCACGGTGACCCAAGTTCGAGTCCCATCTCGAGGTCCTTTGCCGATCTCGCTCCCCTCTCTCCTCCCAGCTCTTTCCTTTCATCTCTCTACTGTCCTATCACAATAAATGGCATAAAAAGCCCAAAAAAGTAAGTAAAAAAAAAAAAAAAAGTCTGAATTTGTGGTGGCTGTGCTTTAAATTGAATTATCACACAGCTCAGGCTCATTCAGGGCAATTTAAGTCAGTGCTATATGCTTGATAATTTTTCTTGGCGGAAGCTTTGCGTTTGGTTAGCTAATAAAAATGAAAGCTTAATTCAATATTATGTGGACAGTTTCTTAATTCCGTCATCCTGGTATCATGGACTTGCTCTATTGTTTCATACAAACGCAGCTGCTGCCTTTTTTTTTGTACACTGTAATGGATTATAAGATAACAAACAAACTTAATTATTTATGTGGTAAAATGTTGTGTAAGAAAACTGGTTTGACTGCACTGTATCCCTAAAATGTCTAGTTTGAAATTGCTGTTTGCTAGCAACTGATTTCTTCATTGAAGCTTTGCGTTCAGATATTTCAGCTCAGATCAGTGTTTCGTGTCTAATAATTTTGACACGAAACATCTAAATCTATCAAGCAGCTATGTAACAAGTGAGGTAATGTACATTCAGCCAGTTGTTATCGCAAAATAAAGATGTATATTATCCCTTACTTATTATAATCTTAATTCAAATGATAAAGGATTTTGAAAGTCTGACAGTAATCAGTGATTTTGAAAAGTAATCAAAAAGTAATTAAAAGTAATAAGTTACATTACTTTAATAAAGTAATTGAAAAGTTACACTACTTATTACATTTTAAATCAAGTAACTTGTAATCTGTAACCTATTACATTTCTAAAGTAACCTTCCCAACACTGCTGCTGTTCAGCCAATAGGAAGAATCTACAGTATCATCTTGCAGCAAATTTGAAGCATATAAATCTGGTAATACTTTTTCAACTTTAATTACTAAGCCATTAAACAGTAGTAATGATTTAAAAGACCAGTAGTTGATATGCATTTATGTGTAAACATATATAAAAGACATCTTTAATCTCTAAGTCATTAAGTTTAATAACTTCAAGCTAGATTTTTACATTTTCAAGGAAAAAGTAAGTGGTGCTTGCCTTTTGACAACTTAAAGCACACATTGGGTATCATTCATGAAACACAAGCACAATACATATTTGTGTAAATTGTTTGTAAAGTCATTCTGATGTAAATTTTCGTATTTATGAATATGTTATTTGCTCCCAACTGTGCGTAAATTCCGTGTAAAACATCCAAATGTTTTGTTTTCGTTTTAGCAAACTGATGACATTGCATTCTGATAACACTGTTTACCATGACGATATATAATAAAATTAATTTCTAGTTTACACCCAAATTACTCCGAATTTGCTCATAAATTTACAAAAGTTTCATGAATGAGGCAGTTACATTTATTAGTATTAAAAGCAACAGTGTGCTATTTAGTTTGTATGAAAATATTTACATAAACAATTAAGAAAAAAATAAGTATGTAGAAATGAAACTGTTCCAGAAAAAAAAGAAAACAAACAATATACAGTAGATATGGAAATAAAATAAATATAGATAGTATAATTTAGTATGTTATCACTATTTTCATGCATTTGTGTTCTCCACCATCACAGATGTTCACAACTTTTAAGGTTACAACCCTTAGCAATTGCTAGGATGTTTTTATAGGTTTTCATCAGGCTCTTTGTTGCTCTTTTGTTAGTGTGTTAGGTTTGGCTGAGTGTGCTGAAATCACATGTCCTGTCTCAGCTGTGAGAACAGTCCACCCCCTCTCACGTTGCTATAACTGTGCACAACTTAACGGATGAAATGCTTTGTCAACTGTTTGCTTTGGGTTAGCCTGACTGCCGGGCAGCCAGGGGCACTACAGCCACCTCCTCAGGAAGTCCTAGGAGCCTTACTTCCTGTCTGATATGAGGCATAAATGGACGTAAACACTTTTTTGTTTACTTGGTTATAGTGTTAGGTGGTTATTCTGTTTGTATTGCTTGACAAAGCTGTGTTTAACGTGTTTAACACATCCTTTCTTACCTCATTCAACTAAAATACAGCAGGGGTGATACAGCTTCTCTAATGTTATGATTACTGGAAACAGACTTATAAAAACATTTTAGTTTTGTAATAAGCAATAATGCTCTTTGCTGATAGCCCGCCCCCTAAAGGACACCAGGGTCCTACAGTTGGATACTGTTATAGCTGATAGATCATATAGGAGAATATGTGGGTCATTCTATAATTAGAGGTACATTTAGAATTTGACAATGAAAACAGTTTTCCTGTTTCTCAAAAACCCAAACATGACCTTACATAGCTGCTTTGAAACAATCTATAGTGTATAAAGTGCTATATAAATGAAGGTGATATGTAGGAATATGTGCATAAAATACCATCTATGTTTGCTGCTGTTCACCATGTTACCTTTACTGGGTAACACAGTTGACAGGTAACTTAGTTGACATTTTTAGTGTTTTGGGCCTATACTCAACATGGAAGCCTAGAACTACTGAGCGTATGGTGTGTTTAGAAATATATTTTCATAAACAAAACATAAGTTTTAGTTAAATTGTCCTGTTAAAATTTGCAGCAATAATACTTGGGTAACACTGTTGACAGTCAATTAATCCACTCTTGACACGTTTGCTAGTTTATCCAATATTAGGGGAAAGAGAGAGAACATAACTAGTGTCTCTAGTGTTTCATCCATGTGCTTCTAGAGGAAATATCATCATACTGTGCAAATTATGCGAGAATGGGACAAACCATTCTTTTTTGAGGGGGGGGTTTCTAGTGGGTAACTTAGTTGAGAATGTTTTTTTGGGACACAAATAAAACAAGTTATATCACAATAAACACTTATTATTTTTGAAGCGCAAACCCAAATGTCTTGATAACCTAATCTACCTGAAGGCAAAACTATGAAATTAATTTATATTTGAGGTAATTTTCATGCTTACATGCAGAGTAGAATGAGCAACTTTACATAATCGGACAGCTGAATACCAGGGTTGTATGTGACATGAACATCATTTTTTAACTAAAGATTTGGCTTTTTTAACATATAATAGTGTGTTTGGGAAAAATATAATTGTGTACTAGAAAATTAAGCATCAGAGCTTTATATTGATGAAAATATATAAAAAAAATATAGTTCACAGGCATGAGATGTACCCACAATTATAGAATGACCCACATAGCTCACACTCAAAGAGGGAAAAAAAGGTTTATTCAGAGGCCCAAATTGAGCAAAAACTATGCAATTTGGTGCAGTGGCAATGGCCAAAAAGTACAATTGTAATGTAAATCAAAGAATTTTAATTGTGGGAGGGCAAAACATACAATACAATATAATGCAGTTCAATGCAGTGATGACTGGGAAATGTACAAATAAATGTTCCATAAAAAAATTTTGATACTCACATTTTAACCAAAAAAATAAAATAAAAACAATCTACAATCATCTCTACAGAATCCCCCACAGCTGCTCCAGAGTGATAAAGCACAACTCCCTCACACCTTCAGTACATTACTATCACTGAAAGTCACTGTGGGAAGTAGGCACTTCTCACTGTACTCCTCCTCTAGCAACACCAGAACATTTTGGATGCTTTTGGACTGGTCTGTTGAGACAAGAGTATGGATTCCTAGAAGTCTATATTTTATAAATATGGGCCTTGGAACAGGTTAATTGAATTTATTGTGCTTTGGCTACAGTAGGGGATTCTAGTGCTGATGACAACCATCCATGTCACTTCTGAAAGCTGTGTCATACTCTGTGAGATAAAGTGTCACTGTTCTCATAGATTTTGCTGGCTCTGAGACACTTGCATGGTATTTTTCCTGCTCTTTTTCTACCAAAAACTCACTCATCACTAAATGAAACCTTAAAGTTAAGGCCTGATTATTTCAGGAGCCTTGTCTCAAGTCAATTGTTTTTAAATGTCAGTGGTACTTCTGCTATATTTTCACACTTAAAACAATAATTTGGTATTCCTCTTGTACCATTGTCCTCTTTTATGCTAAGAAATAAATCTCCTGGCAGTTTTCTCTCAAGTGGTTCCATTTTTGCCAGCATTAAGTCTGAGTATGATTCAGTAGGCTATATGCCACTTTTAAATCTTAAATCTGCTTTTTGTTTTTTTAAGTTTTATTTAGTAACTTTCAGGAGGGTGTACTTATTTTTGCAACACAACATTTTATCACTTTGATAAGAAAATCTTATTTTCCTTAATAATTTTGACATTCTTCTTTGGTAATTGATCAAACTGCCTTATTGGAACATTATATCTCCAAAGAACCCTAATATGTCTTCTTAATATGTCTACTCTTTTATGCCTACTAAAAATCAGTTTCATAAAACCACAATCAAAATGGAGATATACAGAATGCAGCAGAATGCATGTTTCGATCACGTTAAGTATTTAGAAATTTTTGCGTATCAAATACGATACAGTAGGCTTTGGGTTAACAGCCTGCAAGCTCTGTAGCATTTGCCACATGTATTGACAGTAATTCAATAGACGATTTATAGAGATGTCAATGTTCATCACATGGCACACTGGGGGCCTGGTTGTAACCTTTCATAATAGACATGCTTAAGCAGCTATGTCATTGAGTTCCAGGGGTAATGTCACCTGAGCGGAACGTTACGCTTGTCAAGTTGTAAATTAACTCAGCTCCCACTCTTATGAAAGACAATCTGGAGGACAACATGTAGAAAACACTCCTCTGGCTAAAGGCATTTTACACATGGCTGGGTAATCTCCCATCATGCTGGTGTATTGATTAGTCCCAGAGACATCCAGAGGGAGATATAATGTTCCAGACACTCCTTCTCTAATCATCCTGTATTTGTAAGAGAAAAGAGCTTTACTGTTATAATTTAATAAACCTGAGAGTATGAGAGTAAAGGGTAGACTGTCCTTGTGTGACTCTCTATAACTAGACTGCAGGGTCCAGTGTTGTCATGAAGTGATTTTCTCATGTGAGGAAGGCTTTTGTTCTACGGTATGTGTGTCTTGGCTGTGTTCAGGTCCTGTAACTTGATCTGTGTAAATGTACTATAGAGTACTTCCTTCATCTGTACTCTTATTTTGAGCTCAAGTGACTTGACAATTCATTGTCTTTTTCTTGATATTTTCTGTTTAAGAAGTCAGATAATGGCTGATGGTATTGTATTGCAGAGTTATTTCTATCCAAAATATGGTTACTGTGAGTGTTTGACCAGACACTAAAAGATACTGCAGAATGATGATAAAAAAAAGTTTTCAACCTGAATTCAAAAAAAAATTCTTGTATAAGAATGAAGACAGTCATTTTAAATTGTAACATTTCCCAACATTACTATTTCACTGTAATTTAAATTGCAGCAATGTGGGCATAAAATACATCTTTAAAAACATACAAAATAATTAGTTTATTTACCTGTAAAAGTGTAAATTTATGCAAAATGTACAAACTGATTTCTTTGATGTCCCCTCAATGTGAAAGTCAATTTTGCTAATCAATCCTGGTCATTGACATGACAATAACACCTATTATATTTAGCATATGTTTAGCCAGTGGTTATTTTAAGCTGCTTTAGATTTACATAAAAATGAGATACCAGAAGATCTTAATTGTTTCCATGATGCGATCCACAAGGCCTGTGATACATAACAGAGGGATTTGACGAATTTGTGTTTACTGGTGCATGTCTATCTTCTCGGAGCAGCTCTGAAACCAAGCTTGGTGTGAGTGATATAAATAGTTAGTAACCCTGTTTTTCCATTCTGACCTCATCTGGTGGAAATACATTTGTGGGCACCAATGGCTTGTCTTATCTACATATGCAGGCTGGATTATTGAGAAAAAGTCATCTTTAACTTCAATTTTTTGGTAAAATTGACAACAGATTTAGTGTGCACATCTTCCAGCGTTCATGGAATTATCCACGGTTGAGTTAGCATGTGTTTATGTGTCGTATGTTAATGTATAACAGATGGGTGCACCGATTCACATCAATACCACAATAAAAAATGATGAAAATTGCTGATATAGTCACCATGTGCATCCATTGCACATTGCATTGTATTAGGTGCGTGTGTTTTTGTATATACATTGTATTGTTTGCGTGTGTTTTTGTATATACATGTGACTGTGTTATTGCTCCAGGTTTTCACGTGCATGGACACGACTGCTGCAGTTTATTGTTGCACGCAGGCCGATACCAAACCCCCATCAGGTTTTCATCTGACAGCTCTCTTTGTATTGATCCTATACCCTTTTGAATGCCTTTGGGCTGTGTAATTAGTCCCATGTGAGGAAACAGCATGGTAACCAGAGCTCTTCCTTCTACCAGCACTCTCATGCACTAGACTTTAGTTCTCCCTGAAGAACACATACTTCAGACACCCCCTTTACGTCAGAGAGCACATACAGTTGTTTTCTTAGGCTGTGTGATGTGTTTCCAGGTGAAAAAGAACATTTAAGTGGAAATAATGTAGGGTGGAGCTTGATTATATTCAAAGACAAGTGAATGGATAGTAAATAGTTATGTTGTGGTGTTATTGTGATGCTAATATCCTCCAACCACTGGAAATTTTGCATTTACTAATCGTACATACTTTTGTGTGACTTACAAAGTGAATAAGATATTTCACATAAAAGATGTTTACATATAGTCCACAAAAGAAAATAATAGTTGAATGTATAAAAATGACCCTGTTCAAAAGTTTACATCCCCTTGAATCTTAATACTGTGTTGTTACCTGAATGATCCACAGCTGTTTTTTGTTTTTGTTTGTTTGTTTGTTTTTGTTTTGTTTATTTGTTATGTCTTGTTTTTCTTGAACAGTTAAACTGCCTGCTGTTCTTCAGAAAAAATCCTTCAGGTCCCACAAATTCTTTGGTTTTCCAGCGTTTTTGTGTATGTGAACCCTTCCCAGCAATGACTGTATGATTTTGAGAACCATCTTTTTTTACACTGAGGACAACTAAGGGACTCATATGCAACTATTACAGAAGGCTCAAATGCTCACTGATGCTCCAGAAGGAAAAATGATGCATTAAGAGCTGGGGGGTAAAAACTTTTGAACAGAATGGTGAAAAGATGGATCTCAAAATCATGCAGTAATTGTTGGAAAGGGTTAAAATACCCCAAAATGCTGAAAAACCAAAGAATTTGTGGGATATGAAGGATTTTTCTGAAGAACAGCAGGCAGTTTAACTGTTCAGGACAAACAAGGGACTCATGAACAACTATCACAAAACAAAAAAACACAAAAAAAACAGCTGTGAATCATTCAGGTAATAACACATTATTAAGAATCAAGTGTGTGTAAACTTTTGAACGGGGTCATTTTTATAAATGCAACAATTATTTTATTATTTTAGATTATATATGATATGTGTTCTACATTTTTTTACTGCAAATTGTGCTGTTTTATCAAAGATATTAGGCTTTCTGGCTGTCTAACATAGCAACAATGAATTGAAAGTATTAATTTCTTATCATTAAAATGTGTTTTTAGTACTATAGAAAAGCAAATGCACATGGTATGATAACCATGGTGACTTGGTCATTGTTTTATATTTGTTAAGATATTTTATGTCAGAGCTATGAACAGTTCAGCACACTAAACATTTGTTTACAGTGCATTTTCATATGTTGTAATTTCAGTTCTTAAATCACACTGCAACATTTATTTAATTGTCTGAAAGGGACGTGAACTCTAACCATAATTCTTCCTCTTGGCTTAAGATGCCATTCTTATTCACACAAACTCACTCTCACACACGTTCAAGGGATGGGTATGTGTGTCTGTGGTCAGATGAGAGCTACTCCTCCCTGCAGAAGCAACTCTGAGTGAACTGCTGTTTATACTGTTTCCGAGCAGATCTGTTACAACCGCTCATCATTTCTGTTTTAATCGATAATATTAAAAACAAAGCAAAAAAAAAAAAAAAAGAACATTGTTGGTAACAACTTCTTTTGTCCAATTCAGCCCTCAAATCAAAGACCAAAAATCATTATGTTTTGATTTGTTTTAGCTGTGGCAATACCACATTTCCCGTTTAGAGTATGTCATTTTAAAAATAAATAAATAAATAAAACAACTAATTCAGGAAGTGATGCACTGAATAAAACACTTTGTGTTTCTTATGGTCTCTTGCAGAATGTGTATGTGAACATCAGTCGGATCATGTCCGTGGGGAACAGGCTGCTGGAGTCAGGTCACTATGCAACCCAGCAGATTCAGCAGATCTCAGGTCAGCTGGAACAGGAGTGGAAGGCGTTTGCCGCCGCACTGGATGAGAGGAGCACGCTGCTCGAAATGTCTGCTAACTTCCACCAGAAAACCGACCAAGTGAGAGCTAAATGTACAGACACATACCTGAAGATACATTGAGCGTCCAAACAAACTGATGCGTTGATGATTATGATGAGGATGCCATGCGTGTGTTAATTGCGAACAACTAATTACAAACAAAATTCTATGCAACATAACGTCAAGATGCTGATATAGCAGCAAAAATATTGAGGCAAATCATGTGGCTGAGTAAGTATGTACTGAATGCAAGAAGTGCTTTCAATGTGTTGTTATGTACTTCAATTTTAAAGCCTTTGTACCGAATTGAACCCAGTGAAATAGTACAAATAATATTCTAAGCACAAAAACTCATACCCTCTTTTTTTACCCCATTCCTGTTTTTCTACAAAATAACTTGTCAAGTCGTCTCCAACTCACATCACTGGCTAGGGTTAGGTTTGGGAGTCATATGTTGACATTTTTGACCACTCACAAATGTTTTAAAAGCACCGCAAGCCACACTTATTGCACTTTTCGGGAAGTCTGCCTATATACACAATCAGACTAAACTATGTTTGTGGTTTGTTTTGTTTTGTTTTCAGTGTAAAA
Source organism: Labeo catla (assembly GCA_012976165.1). NCBI lineage: Eukaryota > Metazoa > Chordata > Actinopteri > Cypriniformes > Cyprinidae > Labeo > Labeo catla. The sequence goes on along the minus strand of VONZ01000498.1, from coordinate 272,496 downwards.
TCTTGGATGTGTATCTCTTGTTTTATAAGTGAGTCATCAATGATTGTTCAGAGACTCTTTAGTTTAATACTTCATGCAGATAGGCCTGTGCTGTAGAAGGGATGAATGAAATATGTTCCTTTCATCCTTCTGTCCTTTATCTTTTTCTTTTGAGCATTTAATATCTGATGTCAGCGTCAATGTTAGACTGACACACTGTTCATTCAGTTTATTTTGCTCCCAGTGAGTCTTTTTTCGTACAGACAAATTTCAATGTATTTATTCTTTTCCTAAACAAGGTACTGTTATAAATCACTCAGTGGTGAATGGCCCAATGTTAGCCTCCTAACAACAATTGCCATGTTGAGACTTCGGTCATATACCTGACTTATTGTTTAATTGTTCCTGTATGTGGTAACAGATGACAGATGGCACATAGGTGGCCAGTTTGACTAGCACTAACTGATTATTCTTGTCTTTTTCTAGTATATGAGCAACATGGACTCATGGTGTAAGGCCTGTGGAGAGGGAGAACTTCCTTCTGAGCTACAGGACCTAGAGGACACCATCCACCACCACCAGGGTCTCTATGAACACATAACTGCTGCCTATTCTGAGGTACAATTCTCCATTAAACTAAAAACTTGTTGCTTGTGTTAGTGAATAGTTTCACTTTAAAGACTAATTTCAGGTTACCTCCAAGCTGAGCAAGTACTAAGAAAAAAACTTCAGTCATGACAAATCTTGAATTAGTTTTTCTTGAATATGACAATGTTAAAATATATGACCCACACAATTTATTGATTTTTTCTTCTATGCCAAAAATTAATTAGGATATTAAATAAAGATCATGTTCCATGAAAATATTTCATACATTTTCTACCCTCTATATATAGCAAAACTTAATTTTTGATTAGTAATATATGCATTGCTGAGAACTTTGTTTGGACAAATTTAAAGGCGATTTTTCTCAATATTTAGATTTGTTTAGATTTTCCTATACTTACAAATGTACACCAATGGAAAGCTTATTTATTCAGCTTTCAGATGATGTATAAATCTCAATTTAAAAAAATATATAAATGGAGAGCAAGCAAGCTCATTGGCTGCAGAGCAGAGACCAATCACCTTGTGCTGTGTAGTAAACGATGTGATTGCTAGCAGATTGCATGTAAAGGAACATGTAGAGTTTCATGACTGAACTAAATATTTAAATAAAGGTGGGATTTTTTCTATAGGTAATATATTTGGGTGTTAATGTTTATTATCTGTACATACTCAGGTAAGCCAGGATGGCAAAGCCCTACTAGATAAGCTACAGCGGCCTTTGACCCCAGGGAGTGCAGATTCACTGACAGCCTCAGCTAACTACTCCAAGGCGGTGCACCATGTACTAGATATCATTCATGAGGTTCTGCATCACCAGAGGCAGCTGGAGAACATCTGGCAACACCGCAAACTTCGTCTTCACCAACGGCTACAGCTCTGTGTCTTCCAACAGGATGTCCAGCAGGTTGTACACTTATTTGTAACTAACAATACTTTATATATAGGTCTATTGGTGCATCTCATGTGGATGTGGATTCAATTCATTTCATTTTATCACTTGATATTTGTGAAGTGAGAGATGTTCAAGGTGCATAAGGTGTAAGAACGTTGCAGGAGACATCTGTGTGGGACAGATTTTTTCATTTTATTCTCGCCCACTTCCCACAAGTGTCTTCTTGCGCATACCTGTTCCCAATGAATTTTATTTCCTGCTCATTGTGATTTTCTTCAGCCTGCCCTTACTCAATGGACATATTTTCTCAGATCGAGCTAAAATAAATTCATAAATAATATATATTTTTTAATATATATTTTAATATATAGTTTGTTTTTTTTTTCAAGTTACATTTTAAAAAATGTAATTAATGTAATTTATTGATTTTACTATTCAGTTAAAAACAGAATATACATTTAAAGGTGTGATTTTACGCACAACATGGCATTTTTTATTTCATTTTTTTATTATTATTATTTATTTATTGATTTTATTTACTTATTTATTCATTAGTTTTTTTGTGTGTGGGGTGGGGGGTGGAAGGGTGGGGATTAGCATACCCAAAAAACAATTCTGCTATCCTTTTCAAAACAACATCCAACTGCGTCTCAGTCTCTTTCGCTCTCTCTTGCACACGGTCTGTCCCACACTATGTTCTTACTTTTTTTTTTGCTTAGTCTTTTTCTTTCAGACGTATCAGTTGTCATGGTAACTGTGTTCGGCAGCCTCATTATGTTGAGGGTTTGCCCCATAAAATGATGCAGGCATAGGGGACCTCTAAACCTTCCAGACATCAGAAAACAGCCACGTGAGCAGGAGACTCAACATCTGCACGACAAATGATTTCTTCTAATCACACACACACACACACACACGTGCTGACAGATGCCACCACACAAACAGCACAGAATGTTTCTATGTGTGGCACATTCAGCCAGATCAAAGGTGGCATAATGAAATATGCATGAGTAGAGGACTGTGTTTTCACAGTGTGCTCTGGCGTCTTTTGAGGCAGGTAGAAAGCTTTTAAGCTCGGATATGCGACGTCTGTCTTAGCAGCTCCACCTTGCAGATTTCAAATGGTTAGTAAAACATTTAATACTCACTTAAAACCATTTCTAATATGTTTTTATTAGTAAAATATTGCAGATGTATTGAGATGCTTATGCAAACTTATGAGAAACAACAGGTACTAGCCCATTAATCAAATATCCATAATAAACACGACTGACTCCGACAACACCGTCAGAGCAGACACGAGCAGAGTCTTGCTCACTTAATCTGCAGGATGACCTCACTGCGTGTTTAGTGCTGATGTTTATAGTGGTGTCGAGCTGTCGCAGTGACTCCGGCTGCTTGGAGGTGCCCCCTGGTGGTTATACACTGGAAATGCTGTGGAATTCTTGCACATTTATGAATCAGATAAATGTGTTTAGCCAAAGCAACATACAGTGCATTTAAAGTATTTATTATTATCATTATTATTATTATTATTTGTTGTTGTATTTTTATAATACTGTGTATTCCCTGTAACTGAACCCATGATGTTGGTATTGCTAGCACCATGTGCTACCAGTTACAATAACCCTTACAAAACCCCTACAGTAAAGAAAATGGCAAATTAGTATTTGCATTCACTGTCATCACAAAGAGAGAGAGAAAGTAAACAAAATGACTTCCCATTAAAAAATCCCTCTTTCACAAGCTAGTGCAAAAAAGTGTACGTTTTTATAATTAATATTTTCATCATAAAGAAACTGCTCTTTGTGTCGTGTTTATGCTTTAAAAATCCTCATCCTATATTTATAACAGAGAAAAAAAGAATTAAATTGGATGGAGATACAATGTTAAATTATTTTAAAAAATCTGTAGTTACATTTTAGCTACAATGTCATACTAACAGTTGTCTGAATTTTTGGTTGATTGTAGTCCATTAAATACCTTTTTATCAAAGTTAACTGACATTATCAAGATGAATTTGTTCTGACACAGTTTAACTCTGAGTTCTTGTCATATTTTATTACCATTTTCTAAACTATAGTGAATAAACTGTGATAATGTGAGAAATCTTAAAGGTGTCTGAATAAATTTTGGTTTGACTGTATATACATTTGAAAGTGAGATTTTAAACACCAATGCATTCAATTGTTAAAGGCTAATTCAAGAAAAAAAAATCTGTTATTGCGTATTCACCTTTGTGTCATTTCAAACTATGCTCCTGTATGTGGAGCACAAATAAAAAAAAAATAAAAAAAGACATTTTTAAAGGGGTCATCGGATGCTAAGTTCACTTTTACATATTGTTTGAACATTGATGTGTGTTGGCAGTGTATGTACACATCTACCCTATAATGATAAAAAATCTATGCAGTGGTTTTTAAGTAATCTGTAAAAATAATATCCCCTTTTTCAAATCGAGCCATTCTCAGATGCCTAGAGGCCGCTCCCATGATAGTTGATTGACATGAGCATCTTACCTCAGACCCGCCTTACAATAGTCCAACCTTTATTGTTTCAATGCCGGAGCAGGGATATAAGTTAGACAAGAATATCTCCGATTGAGCGACTGAGGTGTTGTCTTGCTGGATGTAATAATAAACATAGTGGTCGTCATTTACTCCCGACATCTGAGCCACTGAAGATGCAGTGGATTACGTTTGTTTGTAAAGGGAATGCGCCTCCCGATCTACATATATCCATCCATGTTCGCACTAATCATTTGTGATTCAGCTTCACTTACAGCAGAAGTGAGTATTAAGGTTTTTTTTATGAATCTTTGCAATCGCATTTCCTAATAACGTGCTAGTTAGCAAGTTTAGCGGCTAAACGTGGCTAAAGTAAACAGGCTCGTCACTCCACAGAGAGAAGAGAGGAGCGGGGCGAGCAGAGCTCATTAACATTTAAAGCAACTTCTACCAGAACAGGATGATTTTTGTAGAGCTGATTTTGGCAAGGTAAATTTTGGGTGTTGTTTTACACAACCATTGAGAATGTTTAACCAAAGTATATTATAGACTTTTCATTAAGACCCTAAAGAATCATATCAACTTGTGAAAAATGGGCATCCGATGACCCCTTTAAAGAATCGCCACATGCGAAAAGGATAAAAACTGCCATAAAAGTATTCCATATGTAATGTGCACTCTATTCCAGTTATATGGACTACTTTTATAGTGATTTGGTGGTTGTTTTCACCCTCTGAGCAACCCTTATTTATGTTCCTCTTTGTTGATATATACTCACACAGGTTTTAGACTGGATTGAAAACCATGGTGAGGCGTTCCTGAGTAAGCACACAGGAGTAGGGAAGTCTCTGCACAGGGCTCGAGCATTACAGAAACGTCATGAGGACTTTGAAGAAGTGGCTCAGGTAAGAAAAAACAGATGTAAAATCATCACTTTGGCTACTTTCCATCTGGATATCTCCTGTTTTCCTCCCATAATCAAAAATAGACCGGCTATCTCAGAAATTAGTCAAATGAATAATAACTTCCAAACTTCTGCACGTTACTCAGAACACCTACACGAATGCAGACAAACTCCTGGAGGCGGCAGAGCAGCTGGCTCAAACAGGCGAGTGTGACCCTGAGGAGATCTACCAGGCCGCACACCAGCTGGAAGATCGTATCCAGGACTTCGTAAGACGCGTTGAACAACGCAAAGTCCTGCTCGACATGTCTGTGGCCTTTCACACTCATAGCAAAGAGGTAATTTATGAGAGAGTAAGAGCGGGTGTTGGTGGGTGTGGATATGTCGGGGTTTGCCAGTATTTACTTGACATAGATGTGTTTCTGAATATGATGTAACAGGTACCGACACAGTCAATACTTGTATGTGTGTGGGTGAGGTGAGTGTGTGTGTGTGTGTGTGTGTTTGTCTTTGCTTTCGAAGTATAATTATGACATAATTATATTCCTGAATATTATGTAACAGGTACAACAGACACACAATTTCTGAAAATGTATTTGAATTTATTATTATTATTAGGGCCCGAGCACCAGTGGTTCGAGGACCCTATTGGAATTGCTCAGATTCTTCTTCTTCTTCTTCTTCTCCAAAATGAATCACATTTTTGAGGGCCTAAACATGCTTAAAAACTCATGAAACTTTGCACACATGCCAAAAGTGGTGAAAATTTATTTGATATGGGTTTCAGAAGTGGGTGTGGCAAAATGGCTCAATAGCGCAACCTATAAAATTTTAACAAGGTGCCCCTCGAGCTATGTTTCACATACATGCACGAAATTCGGTAGACACGTGTAATGCACCAGTACCTACAAAGTCTCCCGGTACGAAGTCCGAAACCCAACAGGAAGTCTGTTATTTTTAATTTTCTCAGCAAGTTTTGTGCCATTTTTAACATTTTCAGGCATTGTATTTAAACAAACTCCTCCTAGAGATTTAAACAGATCAACACCAAATTTTGTCAGTCTAATCTAAAGCCCTTTGTGACTTTAAATTGCAAAAATCTTGAGTTTTCTTTAAAGGATGTGTCCGTGGCGGCCTAACAAATTTTGATGTTTACCATGGGAATAGAAGGTGTTGTAGCTCAGCCATACAATGTCCGATTTGCCCCAAACTTAACACGTTCGATAAGAGTCCTGGCCTGAACACACCTAAAAGCCAGTATACTGTTATAATCATAGTGCCACCTGCTGGCAACAGGAAATTACATGTTTTGCACTAACTTAAACATGCAATGGTCAATCTGCACTAAACTTCACATATTTAGTGAGAATCCTAGCCTGAAGACATGTAAAGGCCAATATTAAGTTATAATCATAGCGCCACCTGTTGGCAACAGGATACGTCATGCTTTGCACTAATTCAAACATACCATGTTCAGTCTGCACCAAACTTCATATGTTTCATAAAAGTGCTGGCCTGAAGACATCTGCATGCCAATATCCAGTTATAGTCATAGCGCCACCACCTGGTAACAGGAAGTTTGGCACAAATAAGTGAATTTGACATATCCCTTCTATATTTATCACCTTAAAAGCATATTGCCCACCGTTTGCTGTTTTCCTAAAGCCATCCGGTGGTGGTGAGCCCAGGTGCGAGGGCTCTTTCAACGCAGCATTTATTTATTCATTCATTTATGTATTTACAATATAGCCATAGCCTGATTTCCAGTGCCCCATTGTTTGAGAAGGTGCTCGCTGCAGAGCCAAATGGGAAAAGCTGGAGCTCTAGCTCCCCCTCGCTTGAGGTAATGGGTGGAGATAGACGCCTAACCACACCCTACCCCTTACCCTATCCTAAACATAACTCCACCCATTAGTTCACACAGAGGTGGAGCTGGACATCCAGAGAGGGGGAGCTAAAGGCCATTCGGCTCTCCAGTGAGCAGTACTTGCATTGTTTCTGCATATTTTCCATGTTGTTAAGTGTGCAGTAACATTTCTCAGGGCTTGCACAACTCATTTTTACTAGTCGGCTAGTCAGTGGATCACTGTTTGCATCATGTAAATGACATTTCCAAAAGTTTTGCAGCTTCTGCGCTTTTTAATGCATTGACATAGAGTGTGGATAATAGAAAGATTGTCACAGCTGAGATGATACTGGGCCAATGCAAATGTAAAAGATTCATGAATAGAAGACCTTTGACATAAGAATCCCAAAAAATTGTATATGAACATGCAAAATGAACTCAGACCATCTCAAATGTCTGCAGCACAAATCACTACATTGTTAACACAAAACCACTCCAGTTCTCCTCATTTTCACTTTGATGTAATTTCAATTAGAGGTTAGAATATAAAGTTAATGTTAAACAGTTTGTGAACAAAAAGGAGGACTTTTCCTCCTGCTGTCGCGACATGGAACAAGGACAACTGAAATTGTGTTGCACGACTAGTGGATACAGACCCTACGCATTCACTAGTGGCAGAACTAATTAACTAGTCAGTGCGAACTGTATCCTGCATGCTAAAAGATGTCCTTGCAGCCTTTTGTTTGCAGAAATGAAACATAATTTAACAGTTAGCTTTTTTCGAATCTCAAATCTTTACAGTTTGTCTGCTTATAAATTCAGAACTCTTTCCTTCTGGCCCATCTATATTCCACGAACAGTGAATGATAATGAGTGGAAAGTGCGTACATGATTCACAGTATACTTAATACAAGCAAACAATGCTCTCTTTAATGTCTCCATATGGCATAATGTTAGCCATCTGCTATCTGTAGCGGTCTGGCTTGTGTGGACATCTTTGTTTCTGAGAGTGTGTTTTATAACAGGATAATTAATGAAAAAGGGTTAAAGGATGGAGTTTTGGAAAAAGTGAAAGGTAGAGAGAGGTGGAGATGGAAAAAGACAATGGGGAGGTGTGGAAGGACAGGGCATGGCCTGCTGTGGCAGGAGATACACTCTTTGACATGCCAACACAGGCAGATGGCTAATCCTGAGCTCACACAAGACAAAGCCATTCACAGGAAGTAAAAACACCAGCCGTTCGGTGGCAGCCAAAGTCCGTCTGGCTGTTTGTCTTGTCATGTTTGTGCATTTTAGATTCTAGAACAAATATTTGTTTGAAGACCCTACATAGTCCACTGACTGGTTTATAACATTGTGAAGTTTCTGATTGGGTGGTGATGATGTTATTCCTTTGCAGCTTTGGACGTGGTTGGAGGAGCTTCAGAAGGAGCTGCTGGATGATGTTTATGCTGAGTCAGTAGAGGCGGTGCAGGAGTTGATCAAACGTTTCGGTCAGCAGCAGCAAACCACGCTGCAGGTCACCGTCAACGTCATTAAAGAAGGGGAGGATCTTATCCAGCAGCTCAGGTACTGGCCAATGAGAAAACATCAGTTTAGTGGAAAATGACGCTGACTTGCTGTCATGGGAATTCTGACACAAACACATACTGTATGCATGTCACGTAATAGCCTTAGTATCCCACTGACGTCTGTTGTATTAATTACAATCGCTTAACCCTAACCCAGCAGTCACTTTTTGCATTTCTGTAAAATTATTTAGTCATTTTATGAAACTAGTGATCTTATGGGGACCGAAAACCAATGCAAGTTTTTCAGGTTTTATTAATAAAGCAAATTTAGTAGATTGCAGTCCATTCACAACACAAACCTCTAAATCTGCAATAACAAATATTTTGAAAAAAACAATCATGAAACACCAGTAAATCTGTGTTATTCTCACTAACACATCTATTATTCAGTTCTATACAGTTTAATATCTTTAATTACTGTTGATATTGCAATGTTGTATGTGGAGCTTATCTGTTTAAGTCAGTATTATTTGTATAGCACTTTCACAATACACGTTTCAACATCAATTCATGTTTCCGCTGCTTTACAAAAAAAAAAATATTAATATTTATAGTATCTTCATGCCTTATAGTCGCATTTAGCAGATTAGTGATGGCCGATAATGTGGTTCACATTTTATAATTATATAAACTGTCAAGCAGTTAAGATTTGCTACAGTATATGGCATATATCTGGCATATGTTTTTGCGAGTATACTCTGTGTATGCAAATAAAATTAGTTAAACTTATCTGTTGAATATATGGAGTTGTGCCATAATATAATTAGCATTTTATTACCGATCAAGCAGTTGACATTTCAAGTTTCCAATTCCCCAGCAAATGTAGAGTATAGATTGATCACGTCCAAATTTTTATACACACAGGCGCACATAGGCTTGGTTAAAATACTAAGTTAGACATCTGTCTTTGCAAACTAATATTTTTTTTTTAATAAGATATGAGAACACATAGCTGTGCAACTACCATAAATACACAGTAACACACTCATACAGTTAACTGATCTATGTTCTAATCTGCAGAGACTAATTAAACTGTAATAAAAAGGTGCTTTACTAAAGTTGTATGGTATACATTCTGCAGCAGATGTTGTCTCTTATCCTCTACACTTTTTTTCTGACTGCAGAGACTCTGCAATCTCCAGCAATAAGACTCCTCATAACAGCTCTATGGCTCACATCGAGAGTGTCCTGCAGCAGCTGGATGAGGCCCAGGCTCAGATGGAGGAACTGTTTCAGGAGCGGAAGATCAAACTAGAGCTCTTTCTCCAGCTCAGGATCTTTGAACGAGATGCCATCGATGTGAGTGCACAATTTATGACATGTCTGACAGTTTATTCTAAAATGATGGCCGTTCTCGATTGTGCTGGAAAGTCAAGGGCTTTTTTTTAAAAAAATAATTTATGGGCCCTTTCAGATGACTTGAGAGTCTAAATGAATAGCTGAAGCTCATATCAACATCAGGTGATAAACTTTCCAAATGGAGTTTAAACACTGAATTATATTAAAATAGGAGAAAATATGGTATACATTTAGATCTAAAAAAATAAATAAATAAATAAAAAATTCAGGGGCATAGTGTGGTCAATTTTTAGGTAATTTTACACAATATTTACAAAATTTGTCTTATGTTTAAACAGATTTATATTTAATGAAATATTAGCTTTATTAAATGAATTATGATTCATATGCTGTTTTCCTTCTGGGGCCCGAACTAGAGGGATTTTTGGTTAATATTGATAATTGAACAATATTTTGCTGATTGTGTTTTTGTGCTGGCATCTTGGCTGGTTTAGGCCTGTCATAGATAAATAAATATGACAATAAAACCGCCAGTAGGTCAGCAGCAAGTCCCTGTTTTAATAAACGATGTATTGAATCATTCAAATCAAATGATTTGTTCAAAATGGCTGATTCAATTAGAAACGAAACAAGTGACTGAATGGACCTTTGAATCACTGGTTCATTCAAAAACAGATTAATTCAGAAATTAAACACTGCAATGTTGCTCTGCACCATTGTATTTTACAAATATATGCCATAAATAATGATAAAAAAATACTCTTACAGTATTGTTTCTTTCATTGCTTGAGTTGAATTATAAGGGCATTCTAACAGCATTTTAATAAGGTTCATCACACATTTAGTTCATATATTATCGTACGTAGAGAATTTTAACATTTCATTTGCATGGTAAGATTTATATATTACACAAAATTAATAATTTAAAGGGGATGGTGGTTTTACAGAGGGAATGCTTTTTGTCATTTTTTTCAACAGGGAAAATGCCATCCCCCTGCATCCCCCCTCAATTCGAGTCCTGCTTATGAGCAGAGGGTTTCAAAATAGTATTAGTTAAGTCACTAGATAGACTAAATTGTAATAAGACTGTGCACAGTGATAGAGATGCTTTCCCTCTGGCTGCATGTACAGTATTCTGGCTGCATTCACGAAAGTTAACATTTTGCAGTCACAGCTCTACATTTATGTATGCAACTCATATTGCTATTTTAGTGCAAATTTATCTATCACTTCATAGAATTGATAGAATTTATATTTTCCAACCCAAAATTGTCAGTTTTTTCTAATTAGCCTGTTGTGTTAATAATTTTGCATGTTGTTTAGCCAATGCAGTACATGAATATATTTACAAATTCCAATATTTGATTTCAGAAACCTATTTGTTTTTAAATTATAATCTTGCTCTCAGATATATTTGTTCTCATAGCCATCAGACAGCCCCCCATGATTACATGAGTTTGAAGTCTCAGGCCTGCGTCATTTATGAGGCTATACCACGTGCTGTCTCTTCTATCTTTCTCGTCCGTTTTGATCTGATCAAAGGAACGAAGTGCTAAAAGACAAAATCCATTGATCTCAGAGATTCTGAACGGAAGCCTTGAGCAAAGATAAAGCCGTCATGGATGCTCTTTTCACAGCCTGCGCTATGAGTCATGGAGGATTGTGTCTCTGGATGTGTGAAAATGAGTCACACTTTTGTCAAAAGGGAGAAACTAACAGCTTTATCTAATCAGTATCACTTTCATGGTTGCTCTGTATCAAAGCTCTTAAAGTCAACATGAAACAACTTATTTCATTTTTGTAATGTCACCCAAGGCTTAAGGTTTGTCTGGTTAGCATGGGCAGTATAGCCTCTGTTGTTAGATGCTGTTACTGCATCATTTTTCAGCCAAAAAGCTTGACAGCACTGACAGCTATTCCCATATCATATTATAGTAGATGTTGTACAGTTGTAGATGCTGGCAGTTTTGTGTGAAGGGACTTAGATTATATGATGATGATAATGGTGAAGCTGATGATGGTAGATACTTTATTGATCCCATATGAGATACTGAATTGCATTAGCAGCAATACAAATGATAGTAAAATACTGGCAGTGCGCAAAATATAACTATAAAAACAGGACAATGTACAGTAAACTATAGTATGAACATTGCATTAACATTATAAACATAGCAAATATTGTACACATATAGTACATTTAGCACAAATTTACAGACAAACAAAAAGTAAATGTAAATGAAAAGTATATAATTATATGTTATGAGAAATAGGTTAGGTTAGGTTAGGAAATAGGTTAAATATTAGGTTACAACAGGGCTAAAGGCACACCTTTAGATAAAGTGTGCTGTTCACCGTGCCTAAAATGTATAATTGTAGAAAAAATATATACATTTGTATTCAACATTTATAAAGCAACAGATTTTGTGTGACAATAAATCATACAAGTTGTTTATTTTGTTTTAAAATCTTGTACATGTATAAGGTGGCAAGGGGGGTAAAAGGCTCACGAGCATGGGGCAAAAGGCACACAGTAGTGATATAAATACTTATAAACTATAATAATGTTTTTGTTTATCAATGTCTAAGTTAATACTTGTTCAAAACAATCATTTTAGCAACGTTTGTACTATTTTCTGCTTATTTTAAAAAAATAAAATAATTAATTTTGTCATTAAACATGTAAATATAAAGCATATGTTTTAAAGTACTGAAACAAAATCATTTTAAAAAGTAAAGATTCTGAAAGCACTGAATAAGATCCCATAATAATTTAATATAGATTTACAATAGTAACAATAAATGATATTTTAGTATATGATATGATTAATGTCATCTTTTTACATATGATGGTTTCATTCTAAACATGGTGATTATCTCTAAGATGGACACCCAACATAATATATGATATTTACCATCTGAATATAACTATGTCATGTCAACAAATGGAAAAGTCAGCTATCTATTAATTATCATGTTCATAGCCCCAACAGCAGGGGTACTTTTTACCCCAAATACCATACTTCTACATATTCTTTCATTATTTAAAAACTGTTGCTTTAATTATCTTAACAAAACTGCAAATCATTAGACATTTGTCTCAACATATATGCATTCATTTTAGCGATTCTCATTTGCTACTTAAATTTACAACATTTATAAAAAAAAAAAAAATCAAATATTAGATCAGACTTTGCGCTGCTGCCCATGATCACGTTAAGGATCAGACAATTTTGCATGTGCATCTTGAAAAGAGAATGTTTTGGAAAGTGCTACGCCATGTTTTTGTGACATCTAGTGGTTTAGAGAAAAATAATATCAAAGGCACCTTTTACCTCCAGGTGCCTTTGGCCCTGTTGTACCCTACTGATTAGTTTTATTGCATTAAGTACAACTGTGGAATTGGCGGAGGATCCTAGTTTCCAGGACAAAAGTTTTTGGACACACCTCTTAGTTATACAATTAATGTGTTTTAATCAGACCTATTGGCACAAGTGTATAAAATCAAGCACCAGCCATGCAGTGTGCATGTACAAACATTTTTGGGGGAAAAAAGGGTCATTCTTAAGAATTTAGTGAATCCTGGAGTGTCAATGTCCTGCACAGTTTAGCTCCAACCCTTTAAAAAATCCTCACCTGCCTGTAGCCCTAGTAATCCTGAAGATCTTGATTAGCTTGTTCAGGTGTGTTTGATTAGGGTTGGAGCTAAACTCTGCAGGTCACTGGCACTTCAGATCCGATGTTGCCTATCCCTGTTCTAATGATTCTATAGCTGTAGAGTTACAAACTACCACTGGCATTAATATCAGCACAAAACTGTGCGGCACGCGCATAATTAAATGGATTTCCATGGCCGAGCAGCTGCATGCAAGCTTCACATCACCAAGTACAATGCCCAAGGACGCCACCACCGGACTCTGGAGCAGTGGAAACATGTTCCGTGGAGCAACGAATCATGCTTCTCTGCTTGGCAGTCTGATGGGCCAAAAGAACATTACCTGCCTTGCTGCATTATGCATGAGGGATAATTGTATGTGGCTGTTTTTCAGGGGTTGAGCTTAATGCTTCAGAATACCAAAACATTTTGGACAATACACACATAGCATATAGCAAAGTCCATTAAGACATAGTTGGATGAGTTTGGTGTGGAAGAACTTGACTGGCCCATACAGAGCCTTGACATTAACCCCATGAAACACTTTTGAGATTAACTGGAATGGAGACTGTGAACCAGGCCTTCTCATTCAGCATTAGTGGTTGACATCACAAATGCTCTACTGGATAAATGGGCAAAAATGTAAAAAATTCCGGCCTAGATGATGTCACCCAAAATAGTTGTTTAAGAGGTGGAGCAAAGTTATTACATTGTAATGAATGGTTATGAAAGACTAAAAAACTTTTTTTGCTGTGGAATAAAATGCATTGAACAGTCATGACCAAGAATTTCACAAACATATAAGCAGTTTCATGTTGACTGTAAGTGAGATGCCCTTCCTCTGCTCAACTGTCATTATTATCTTGACTTGCACAAAGCCCATAATGCTTTGCGTTTGACCTTTGATGGCTGTGTTTTAATTGTTTTGTTTGTTGGAAACCCTATATGAAGTAATCAGAGTCCACAAAACGAGCTGGCTTTTGTATTAAAAGTGATATCACTCTCTGTAACCTAATCCAATACAGATCTAAGAGTATCACATTCCATAGGGAGTTTTGAAGGCGCTCACGTTCCACTGATACTTTGCTGATAGATAAGGTAAAACCGAGAAGACCTTGAATAGACAAAGAGCAAACCTGAAAGAACAACGGGAAAACCATACACATGTGTCTAACTTCCAATATGGGTGACGATTGTAGGTGAAATCCTACATCGGATGTCATGTAGTTGTGAGTAGTTACTCAGAGCAGGGCGGGTCGAGACTGTGAGTCAAGGCGGCAGGGTGCCAGAAGGTACAGCAGTGGGTGTGTGATTTCCCAAACGCTGCTCCCACACATTGAAGAACACATTTACTTCTTAAAGGAAACAGTTGTGTTCTTGTTCAAGTCATTATCAACTCTCCTTATCAGCACTTCACTCAGAACAGCTGCGGAAAATGCTCATGTTCATTAGAGGGATGAATTCTCAACCACACAGCAGTGCAGAGTGAGTGCTTCAGACTTTTGACGGGAGGATTGTGGGAGGATTGTTTGTTCAAATTGATTTTAAACTACCAATTACTGTATCAATGACGAATGTCATGTTTTTAAAACTATGGCACTGTTTTTTTTTTCCTTTTTGTTTTTTTTTTCCTGTAGTGTTACTGAGGAATAACATGCAGCTGCATTGAAAATTTTGAATAGATGCTCTGTGGTGCGATGTTAAAAGCAGCTAAAGTGAACTGCTTGCCAAGTGATTCATGTTTCTCCTGTTTTTACCCACCTGTTGTCAGGGCAAGTCTTTACAGCCTATCAAGTTGCTTACTTTCACTTGATATACATTTTGTGAATATTAATTTTTAATAGTCAACGTTTATTTAATGGCTATTGCTGGTACATAGAGAGAAGACTGGCTGATGGCTGATTCAGTGACAATTGAGACATACAAAATAGTGAAAATAAAACACTCTCTTTCTTTCTTTTCTTTTTTGTTTTTACTCAAACCTAAACAAACATTGAAAGAAATATATATTATTTTGTTTGCAAGACTGTTGTTGCATTTGGAATGGAGATAATAAATAATACCAGTAGCCGACTGTTGGCTGACAGTCGTATTTCAGTTTATATAAAAGTGCTTTTATTCTCTATATGCATTAGTCGCCTTGTGAAGACAATTTACGCACAAAAAAGATTAAACTTTATTTTAAGTCTATTTTAACTTTTTGAAATTCTACTAACTATAAGTAACTGCAACTACAGTTGAAGTCTAAAAGTTTACATACACCTTGCAGAATGTGCAAAATGTTAATTATTTTACCAAAATAAGAGGAATCATACAATATGCATGTTAATGAAACACGTTGCATTAAGAACCGGGGCTGAAAACTTTTTGAATTTGAAGATCAGGGTCAATTTTTACTTATTTTGTCTGCTGGGGAACATGTAAGTATCTGTAAGAACATGTAAGAAAAAAAAAGCTATTTAGGCAAAATACGAAAAATCTACACATCTTCATTGTATTCAAAAGTTTTCACCCCTCGCTGTTAATACATCGTTTTTCCTTCTGGAGCATCAGTGAGCGTTTAAACCTTCTGTAATAGTTGCATATGAGTCCCTCAGTTGTGCTCAGTTTGAAAAGATAAATTAAAAAAATCATACAGTCACTGTTGGAAAGGATTCAAATACACAAAAATGCTGAAAAAGCAAAGAATTTGTGGGAACTGAAGGATGTTTTATAAAGAACAGCAGGCAGTTTAACTGTTCAGAACAAACAAAGGACTCATAAACAAACAAACAAACAAAAGAAAATGGTCATTTTTATAAATACGACTATTATTTTCTTTTGTGGACTATATGTTAATGACTTTTATGTGAAATATTTTATTCAGGTTAGTACTAAATAAAAAATAACATGCATTTTGTATGATCCCTCTTATTTTGGTAAAATAATTAACATTTTGCAGATTCTGCAAGGTGTATGTAAACTTTTGACTTGAACTGTACATGTAAACTAACCCTTACTATTTTGCAACTACATGTCAATTAACTCTCATTAGAGTATTAGTCGACTTCTAGATTAGGGTTAGTGTTAAGTAAGTATTAAATTAGTAAGTATTAAATTAACTACTTTTATCCAATATTAATAAAAACCTGTTCACTCATTGACTGTAGATATGGTCACTGATACATGCCTTAATATGGTGTTGTTTGTGTGGATGTGTCGTGTAGGTCATCTCAGACCTGGAGTCATGGAATGAGGAGCTGTCTCAGCAGATGAATGAGTTTGACACTGAGGATCTGACACTAGCTGAGCAGAGACTGCAGCATCACGCCGATAAAGCTCTCACCATGAACAACCTCACCTTCCACGTCATACACCAGGGTCAGGAACTCCTGCAATACGTCACAGAAGTTCAGGCCTCAGGTAAGCCCACATTCAAACATGACTATACTAGGTTAAGAGCTTTTTCTGCATTTAAATGTAAGCTACACATGCAGCTACACATGCAGTAACACAAAAGTCTTTTGCTGTAGTGTGTCAGTAGGAAATATCAGATTACATTTCCAAACATTCATTTTGCCATTAATTATAATAATCCAGTGACATTTTTGTTTGCACAAGGAGTCTGACAACAGCGAGTGCTCTGCACAGAGATCTGATCTCATCATCATCCAGTCTGTCTGGAATGACATGAAGAAACAGAACAAACTCAGACAGACTAAATCCAGAAGAACTGTGACAAAGTCTCCAGGATGCTTCAAGAAACCTACCTGCAAAGCTGCAGCACTGTTAAAAGTTTTAGGCACTTGTGTAAAAATGCTGTAAAATGAGGATGCTGTCATAAATAGATTTTCTTTATCAATTACCTTCTATTAACTAAATGAAATCAACATTTGGTGCGACCATTCTTTGCGTTTACAGCAGCTTTTGCCCTAGGTGCACTTGCGCAAAATTTTTCAGGTAGCTTTGCAGGTAGGTCTCTTGAAGCATCTTGGAGACGTTGCCACAGTTCTTCTGGATTTACTCTGTTTCAGTTTGTTCTGTGTCTTCATGTCATTCCAGGAAGACTGGATGATGATGAGATTAGATCAGTGTGGAGCACTGGCTGTCAGACTCCCTGTGCAAACAAAAATCTCACTAGATTATTACAATTAATGGCAAACAGAATGTTTGGAAATGTAAACCTATATTTTTTACTGACACACTACAGCAAAAGATAGAAATAATTTACTTTAAATCATTTTTTAGCTGGTGAAAATACTAGTGGCCTAAAACTTTTGCACAGTACTGTATATATATATAAATATTACAAACTGTTATAGTCTGAAGGTGAAGTCACATTAGTGAATTCTGGCAAAATTTTGTGGGCCAAAAATGATCTAATACTGAATATCTAAAACAGATTTACTTTTAAAACAAGCAGCTTTGTGGTGAATTTGCGTAACCAACTGAACCCATCGCAAAATTGGCATAGGGAATTCTTTTCGATCCCACATGAAATTCCCAGTTGCGTGGATTCCTGTTAAAATGACTGGATTTCATCACCGAAAATTTATAGAGCATGGTTGATAGTGTCAATGTTTTGTAGTACCACCACAGTACCTGTTTTGTACAGGTGGTCAGGTGACTGCATATTCTCTCCAACACACACACACAAGCAGAATGGCACTAAATCAAGATATCTGATCCACAACACATGTGAAAGTTTTTTGTGAGCTGATAATGCATTTGAAATCTGTGAACAAGCCACAGAGAAACAGAGTGCTTGTCTTTGTGTGATGTTTTTTAAGCCAACTTTTGCGGTCACTGGATCACTGTCGTGAGGCATCAGAGATGTGTGTGTGTTAATGTGTCAGTCCAGAGCAGGCTTAAGAGGGGAGGAGGGGATGCAGCTAAACGCTAAACTCTAAAGCCAAACACAGCAGGTCCAACCAGGCACCCAGCAGCCCTCCCTTCCTCCCACCCGGCACTGTAATCCTATAGACTCACACTGCCTAGCAAAATCACTGGTCACACACACACACACACACAGAAGATTTGACATCTGACAGCACGCACAGATAGCAGAGAGCAAAGCGAATCCTCATTTTACTAGCATCCTTTTGTGGAGGCGCAAATTAAAAACGCAAAACTGGAGTATTCTCAGAGCTTTAGCCCAATGCAGCTCTGGGCTACGGGTATAAAATGTGAGTATGTTTGTGTGTGTGATAACTTGTATGCTAGTAATGCTAAGACCCAGGTATCCGCACTACTGTACATGCTATTTGTGTTATAGGTCAGTTATCGTTTTGTATTTTTGATAGTTTGTTGATTTAGTTTTTCTTGATTTAAACAAAAGCTACTTTTACTGTTGATTTGGACTTAAAAAACTTTAAAGTATGACATTAAAATTGATCCCATTTACTTTCTGCATGCATATTGCAGGTTGTGCACGATTCATCAGTGCACGTTATTCTAAAGAAAAAAATGTTAATCAGAGTGTAATAAGTTTGTGATTTTGTGAATTTAAGCAAATAATATCATAGCTGACTTTCTGTGATCCAATGTGTAAAATAAAACATTCCATCTGAATATTGACAAAAATGTCACCTTAAAAAAGTTAAACGCATTGTAAATGTCATTCCGATGCCTTTAAAGCTGAAGTGTGTTGTTTCTGTAACCCCATCTACCCCAAGTCCTGTCCCAATCTCACACTATTGGTTGATTTAATGTCACTGCTGCCAAAACGCTACGGCACTATTTACTGTACTTCCAAACCTGTATGTCTTTGTTTCTTCTGTGGACGATAATGTAAGAAGTTTTGAGAAATGTATCGGAATGTATCAGTAATTTTTGTCCATACAGTGGAAGTCAATGGTAAGCAAAACTGGTAACCAGCATTCTTCAAAAATAGCGTTTTGATGAAGAATGAAAATCGTACAGGTTTGGAACAGCATGAGGGTGAATAAATGATAACAGAGACCTTACTATAAACTCTTTAAGATGGGATTGGAGAAGAAATGGTTTGGATAATAATTCACCTGATTCTTTGTGAAATTCCCATAATTTAATTAGAGTTCACTTAAAATAATACAAATATACAGTTGAAGCCAAAAGTTTACATACACCTTGCAGAATCTGCAAAATGTTAACTGTTTTACCAAAATGCATGTTTGTTTGGGGTTTTTTAAGTATTGACCTGGATAGGATATTTCACATAAAATACATTTACATATAGTCCACAAGAGAAAATAATAGCTGTGTTTATAAAAATGACCCTGTTCAAAACTTTACATACACTTGATTCTTAATACTGTGTTCTTACCTGAATGATCCACAGCTGTTGTTGTTGTTGTTGTTGTTGTTTAGTGATAGTTGTTCATGAGTCCCTTGTTTGTCCTGAACAGTTAAACTGTCCGCTGTTCTTCAGAAACATCTTTCATGTCCCACAAATTCTTTGTTTTTTTTTTCATTTTGTGTATTTGAACACATTCCAACAATGAGTGTGTGATTTTAAGATCCATCTTTTCACACTGAGGACAACTGAGGGACTCATATGCAACTATTACAGAAGGTTCAAATGTTCACTGATGCTCCTGAAGGAAAAATGATTCTTATTTTGATCTTATTTTGGTCAAATAATTAACATTTTGCATATTCTGCAAGGTGTATGTAAAGTTTTGACTTCAACTGTATATGATCCTCCACCATTCTCCTTTCATGTTTATTGCAGCCTCTCTAATGCCTATGTTCTTTAATCAGGTTTTTGTCTTGTCGGATTGCTGTCTTGGCAAAAAATCACAGGTTGAACAAAGTCTTTGTACTAAAGACTTCTCACAGATTACCAACATATCCTACCTTTGCATGTGCTGCTATTTCTTATTTATCCAGTTGGAATTTTTTTAGTGAAGGATTTTTTCTAAAGTCAAATGTTTTAATCTAAAGTCAAACTTTTAAGGTAAAACTCAGGAAATATATAATTGTTATATTTTAACAGCATGAATTAAACCAAATACAACAAATGCTGCAATGGTAATAATTGTGTTGCAGATTAAAAAAATATATCCTTACTTTTGCCATATTACCTTAATAAAAACGTGTTTGCTGGTTTGTTTTTGACCATTCTGGTCATTAGAATTGAATAGGAACTTGTGTTTAATTGTCAGAAAAAGAGTCACAGTGCAAAAAAGGTAAATATTTACCATAATATAAACATTCATTCTCCAAATCTCTTGTCATTAATATAATATAATATATATTTAATGTATTTTTGTTTACATTTCCATTTAGTCATTTAGCAGATGCGTTTTCAAAAGCGAATTACGAATGAGGACAATAGAAGCTTTTAAAACCAACAAAAGAAATGAATAAATAACAATAATAATAAAAAAAAAAATGTTTTATAAAATATGACCTAATTATGTTTTTGCCAGGCTTTTAGAGCTGTCAATAAAGGACAAGGACTAAATCCATTTGGACAAAAGCTTGATTTATTTGTCAGGGAAGATTGTGTTACAGTTCTGCATTTTTCTGGTTTACTATGTTTTTTTCTGTGTCAAGGTGTGGAGTTGTTGTGCGACCGTGATGTTGACATGGCAACACGGGTGCAGGACCTGCTGGATTTCCTGCATGAGAAACAGCAGGAGCTGGACGCAGCCGCAGAGCAGCACAGGAGACACCTGGAGCAGTGTGTGCAGCTCAGACACTTACAGGCCGAGGTCAAACAGGTAACATCTGTCTGTCTGTCTGTCTCTCTGTCTAACCATCCAGCAACTCAAGAACTCAATCAGACACATACATACATGCTCATGTAGGCATGGAGTTAAATTTCAGATCATGATACAGCTTTGTCAGCGAAGAACAAAACAACCACTGTGTGATGTGTTCTTTCTAACACACCTCCATATTTAATAAGCGTCATGATTAATTCTACAATAGAGATTTTATTTTAGAGGTGGGAATTTCCTCCGTCTGTACCTGAGCAGTGACTCATGCGTAATGAATGTAGGATGAACTGAGGTTAAAAATCAGACATGACCTTCTACACTAATATCTCTGACGCCTTGTTGCATAGCTTGGGTTTATTACGTTGTCACACAACGTAGCTTTTTGTGATGTAACTATGTAGGTTGTCTTCCTCTAGTAAACAATGTTAATTAAGTAGAGAATGATGATTAATTAAGCACATAATATTTTAGGCAGTGCCATCAGTGTTATTTCTTTCACAAGCAATGATACATGGTTCCGTGGGGCTAAAGACACAACTTAAGGAAAATGTGAAAATGTGATTTTTTTTTTAGTACTCCCATAGTGTATGATATCAGAAAGAATATCTTTTTATTGAATATTGATTGGACAACCCCCAGTTTGTGAGTCATAAAGTGGTTTGTGTTGTTTAAAAATCATATAAATGTGTGAGATAGCAATGAGGTCCTACTTCACAACCCTAAGGTAAATACATTTCATAAATGACAAAAATATAAATATGAGGATTTTAATATAAACACAGTGATTATCTCTAAGGCAGACACCTAAGTAAAATTATTTAATAACACTTAATTGCAACTCACATTACCAGTTATTATGACATTACATTATGATCAAAATATCATTTGTTATTATTCAAATAGCTAGAAGCTTGATTTTTATACGTACGTATGCATTTGAAATACTTAATTACTATTAACTACTGACCTGTTAAGCGTTATATAATTTGTAACAATTTGTTAATGTAGCCATCTTAATACTGAGTGAAGTGCAGGGTAATAGTTTTGAATCGCAGCTTTGACTACATACAGGGGCTGATGGGAATCAGAGCAGTTTTATTGCACTGGACACGCTTAAAATCAGAAGGAAAAACTAGGCCAGGAGGAGCAGCTGGTAATCTCATTTCATCCTTTCATTTATTTATTTTATTATTTATATATTTATTTTAGTCTGGACTGCTCTAGAGGAAAGAAATGATTAGAGATGTCGAGGAGCTGGGACGCCCGTGTGGTTTAAGGCCTGACACGGCCACAGAGTATTTGAGTGGGTGTGTGGTGGTTAGTAGACATGTAATCATTTTTTTGGCTTTACAGTGAAAATGTGTGTGTCTGTGTGGTAGTTTTCATTGTGTTTATTTACGTTTATGCAAGAAGCATAGTTGCGTTATCTGTCATTGGCAGTGTATCAGCACTAAAGCAGGTGTGTAAAGTGTGAGTCAGTGTGTCAGGAAACGGCGTGGAATTTAGACCTGAAGGTGGAGTCAAAGAAGACATCTGTCAGCACAAAATTAAGCCACTGTGTAAACTGAATATACATACAAAGGCATTGCTGATAATGCTATATTGCAATAATGGATATCACAAAAGTTATAGACATCTTAAAAAAAATATTAAACATAAACAATATTGTCAGTCAAATTTATCTTTGTTTATTTATTTATTTATTTATTTATTAAAAATTCACAGAATAGCAAGCAGTTTGAAATAACGTCCTTCTGTGATGTGATGTGATGTGATGTGATGTGATGTGATGTGATGTGATGTGATGTGATGTGGCGTCTTATCACAGAATGAGGCAGAATTTGTATTATTGTTTAGTATTGTATGCAGTGATAAAGGGTATAGCGTTGAGTGTAAATAAAACATTTTGGGTAAAAATAGAAAGAAACATTTTATTTTAAATAACATACGATAATCCATAAGTTTTTATCCAAGTAAACACACTTTTAAACTAAGAGCCCAGAGGGATGCGAATATAATAGAACATAAAAAGGCAACATGCAACAGGTTAAATTAACATTTCCCATTTCAGCAAAATAATTACAACTTACTTGCTGTACAATGGCAGTATCTGCAAGATAATAGAAATGGAGGTGGGTGAACAGGTTGGTGGTATTGCCTCCTTATGCGCTCACTGTTGATTGGCAAGTCCTGCAGAGTGGGGTGATTAACAAGCCATTTTTGCAGAATTCAAATAACTCCATGCTGGCTAGCTAGTTTTTTGAAGTGTGGTTAGAGTGTCTCATCTGTCATATCCGATGACCTACACTGGGATGTCAGCCGGATGGAGGTTATTCTTCTTTGTTAAATATCACATTTATTGCCAATCCTGGTATATTGCAACCCCTCTAATTAACACAATAAAGGTATTTAATTATTTAAATCATGATTATCATCAATACCCGTATACAGCGAAAGCCCTACTATGGAGCTTTTCTTTCTAAAAATTAGAATATGTTTACATAGAGGATAGAAAATTATTTATTCTTTGACTTGCCCCTTTGCAAATGCACTGTGTATGTGTGTTTCAGGTGCTGGGTTGGATCCGTAATGGGGAATCAATGCTTAATGCAGGTCTCATCACAGCCAGCTCTCTGCAGGAGGCAGAACAGTTACAGCGGGAACATGAGCAATTTCAGCATGCTATTGAGGTACGAAACAATCTTTCACAAACAACACACATTTATTAGCATATAAATGTGGATGTTTAATAGATATACCATTTTTGTTTTGTTTGTATTGTTCTGTTTGTATGTTCCTTATGCTAGTCTACATTTTGGTAATACTTTATTTCATTGACCAATTCTCACTATTAACTTGTTGCTTATTAGCATGCAATTTACTGGCATATTGGCTGTTAATTAGTATTTATAAAGCACATATTAATGTCTCATTCTGCATGAACATATTTTACAAACCTTATTCCCACCCCATACCAAAAGTCGTAGTTATTAGTTAGTTAAAGGAGAAGTCCACTTCCAAGTCGTAAAGAAATTATGTTTTTTGAGGAAAACATTTCTGCATTTTTCTCCATATAATGGACTGCTATGGTGCCCCGATTTTGAACTTCCAAAGGGCAGTTTAAATGCGGCTTCAAACGATCCCAAATGTGGTTGTAAACAATCCCAGCCGAGGAAGAAGGGTCTTATCTAGCAAAACGTTTGGTTATTTTCATTTAAAAAATACAATTTAAATACTTTTTAACCTCAAACGCTCATCTTGCCTTTCTCTCCCTGAACTCTGTGTATTCTGACTCAAGACAGTTTGGGCATGTCAAAAAACTCCAATCGTATTTTCTCCCTCAACTTCAAAAATCATTTCAAAGTCATCCTACATCACTGCAGAAGTATTGACACAGTCTTTGCAAAGTGAACATGCAGAAGATTAAACACCCTTAACAAAAAAAGTAAAACAGCGATATTTTGAAGATGAGGGTGAACATGAGATGGGAGTTTTTCGACATACCCTAACTGTCATGAACTGGAACAAAAACAGTCCAGGCAGAGTAAGACAAGACGAGCGTTTGGATTTAAAAAGTATATAAATTGTATTATTTTTATTAAAATAACTGATCGTTACGCTAGATAAGACCCTTCTTTCTTGGCTGGGATCGTTTATAACCACATTTGTGGTCATTTGAAGCCGCATTTAAACTGCATTTTGGAAGTTTAAAATCAGGGCACCATACCAGTCCATTATACGGGGAAAAATGCTAAAATGTTTTCCTCAAAAAAACGAATTTCTTTATGATTGAAGAAAGAAAGACATGAACATCTTGGATGACAAGGGGGTGAGTACATTATATGTGAATCTTTGTTTTGGAAGTGGACTTCACCTTTAAATAGGGAGAATTTGTCCCCAAACTAAAATGTGATCCAATTTTTTGCTACAAAAATATTTGAACTGGCATTTATTCAGCATTAGTTGTTAC
This sequence comes from Labeo catla, assembly GCA_012976165.1. NCBI lineage: Eukaryota > Metazoa > Chordata > Actinopteri > Cypriniformes > Cyprinidae > Labeo > Labeo catla. The sequence goes on along the minus strand of VONZ01000498.1, from coordinate 247,579 downwards.
GTCTTTCTTCTTACGGTTGTCTCTTTGAGACACCAATATATAAATCATAAAAAGTTATTAATAATAGTAAATTATCTCAGGATGTCTACAGTTTTTCTTGTCAAATAATTATCTCTTAGTTTTCAAAGAGAGGTTTTAGGCCAAAAGAACAAGGAAATCTGGTTCTCCATGGCATGAATATTTTTAAATATTTCCTACCAATTTCTGGTCATTTTCACTTTCTCTTCTCATTTTTCACTTTCTCTTTCATTTTCCTCATCTTCTCCTTCTATCCAGAAAACTCATCAGAGTGCATTGCAGGTGCAGCAGAAAGCAGAGGCTCTTTTACAGGCCAATCACTACGACATGGACATGATCCGTGACTGTGCAGAGAAGGTGGCGTCTCACTGGCAGCAGCTCATGCTGAAGATGGAAGACCGCCTCAAACTGGTCAATGCCTCAGTGGCTTTCTACAAGACATCAGAGCAGGTCAGTGAGCTTGTCTTGATAGTGATTCTTTTAGTTTTGACCTCTTGTTCATTAAGTTCTACTATTGGCAGACGTTGAAATTTCATATTTATTTTGCCTCAGCAACTTGGTGTTTTCTCAATGTTATAAAAAAAATGTTCTATCCTTTCTGATGATTTGCATATATGAAGGGAGCTAAAACATGTTTTGTTTAAACATTTTATGTTCTTTATTGTTCTCTGTACCCTGTGAACATTTATTTTGTAAACAAATTAGTCATGACATACAGGATGAAAAGTCCTTATTATTATGAAATAAAACGTCTCGGTTACAACTGTAACCCTCGTTCCCTGAAGGAGGGAATGGAGATGTTACATCAATACTGACGTATTTGGGGTCCTACTTGGGGGCCCAATCACCTGCGAGCTTAAGAAGAAAAAGCCAATGAAATTGGCGAGTGAATTTTGCATGCTAAGCCACTCCCCCGTACATACGGGTATATAAGATGGCGGCATGCATTCACTCACTCAGGTTTTATGCTGAGGAGCCGAGAGACATCCCGGCATTCAGCGCAGTTCAGGATTGTGGCAGGAAGGACGTAATGTCTCCATTCCCTCCTTCAGGGAATGAGGGTTACAGTTGTAACCGAGACGTTCCCCTTCAGTCGTTTTCTACGACATTACGTCAATACTGACTTATTTGGGGTCCCTCTGGAAAATGCCACAATCATGAACCACGTTACATAGTTGAGGAGCAAATGCCGACAGGCAAGCGTGTCAGGACAAATGAAGCTCAACATGTAACCTTCCCAACGCCCTGCAAGCCAGATAATGAGCCCACAGGGGAGCCAGGTATCTGAAGCAACCATTGGGGGGCGGAACACAATGACGAATTTTAAAGCCATGTTTTTTTTTTTAAGGATATTAGGGGGAACACGGTGAATAGCCGTGGAGAAATGCTAGAACATTATGCCACAACTTTCAGAGGGTGAAGGAGACCCCCTGTCAGAGCACAGTCACAGACTACTCCGCTCTAATCCGGACTGCGGGGCAATGGAGGGCCCAGAGTTCACTAGGGGAACAACTGGGAGAAGCGCATGGATCCGAAAGGAATGGTGCAGCAAGCCGACACCGAGCTGTCCTCCCGCCAATTACCTGAGTTACCTGCAACACACGGGAGGACACAGCTCGGCGCAAGGAGAATCTTGCGCAGTGATGGGTGTCACCCAGCCCGCAGCTCCAATGTCTGCTAGAGAAGTGCTGTGCACCATGCCTGGGAGGAGTACCCTACATAGAGGGGACTCCTCCAAGTGGGCACAGCTCACCTCGACACTAAGAAACTGAGGTGAGGCCCAATTTCCACCCAATGGCCAACTTCTGCTTGAGGACAGCATTCCCCGTTTTTCTGCTGACCCGTAAGCAAACAGAGCCACTCGGAGCAACTAATGCTCCGGGTGCAGTCCAGTAACGTGAATAGCACGAAAGGACGCAGCAACGCTAAAGCCGGGTCTGCCTCCTCCGGTGGCAGAACTTGTAGGTCCACCACCTGAACCCGAAGGTGAGAGGTGGGAACCCCGGGCACATAACCAGACCGGGATCTCAAGAATACGCGAGAATAGCCGGACCCAATTTAAGGCACGTTCCACTGAAAAATGCATGCAGTTTCTCCACCCTCTTAATGGAAGTGAGCGTGATCAGGAGTGAGGTCTAAGCGACCGAAATTGTAGCTCAACTCATCCAAGCGGCTCAAAGGGAACACTCCGTAGACCTAAGAGGGCCACGGAGAGACCCAAAGAAGGGATAAGGTGCAATCCTAGAGGGACTTATCCAGTTGATCACCCACTCACCCAGTTGATCCGAAGTCCCTGTGGCTGAGGGAAGACCCGTACTGATACATCTGACCCCTAAAGCAGGCCGGAAAACGATCTTCGCCAGGGCAATCAGTGCATAACAGCACGCGTCCTTCAGGTCGAAGCTGTAACCCAATCCTGGCGCTGAAGAACAGAAACATGCGTTTCTGTATCAACCACCCGAATGGTAGCCCGATTTTAGAGGGGACAGATTCGGAACTCAACAACCAGGACAGGGCGAAGCCCGCCGCTTTTCTCGGATGTATGGACCAACCAAATTGACCAGCAAACAGGCTAGGTAGTAACCGAGCTGCTGCCTGCATTAAAATAGAAATTACAGGAACGGTACCAACACCCCTGCGGTGGAGCAACCAGCTTTTTTTTTTTTGTTGTTGTTTTTTGGAATGGCTCAACCCGGAAAGCAAGCGTCCTGAGGTAGTGCCAGGCTGCTAAGGCAGCGCTCACCTGATCCACGATCCCACGTTGTTTCCACTAGAGTGCGAGGAAGCGACGCGTCCTGTATCCCTAGTTAGACGGCGAGACCATGTGTTGAGCCTGGGTGTGAGGAAGACCTGCGTCACTTACAGACAAACTCAAAATGTTTAAAGAAACCCAAAGAACAAAGGGAAAATTGCTCTTTTATTGAAGGGGTGGGTACCTACTGACCCGTAGGTCAGAGGCGGCAGCGGTAGAGAACGCCCCTGTCTTACCCAAGGGCATTCCTGGAGCAATCCTCTAATCCCTGGGTAGTCTGCTTTCAGGAAGCCCCACTCCAGGAAAGGCAACCCAAAGGCAGACTGCACCCCCTAGGTGTGGCCAGCTCAACACCCCCGAAGGGGAGTGGAGTAGTTCCCCACCGGGAGGCGCCTTTGGCGACAGGCAGTCGAAAAATACGGCCCTTCCATGGGCACTCCAAGTTCTTTTGCTGCGTGAGAACTGCCCAAGACTGCTGGGATAAGTCCTGGACAGTGTCGCCAAAGAGGCTGGCCTGAGAGACGGACACCAAGAAAGCGAGCTTTGTCAGTGTCACATGTCTCCACCAGGTTCAGCCAAGATAGCACTTTTAGGCCATAAAATGGACATCACCTGACCGAGGGACTGCCCTGAGACTTTACAGTCACAGAATGCAGTTCCTGCATCAACCTCGAGTCAGAACTTCCCTCGTGCACGCTCTTAGGGCGGAGGTGGCTTGCCTGAAGTGCTGTGAGCCCCGCTATACAGCCGGAGCTGACGCTTACAGCCGGAGCAAGATGCTTACAGGCTAAGCGAGAAGCATGGACAGACCCACCAGGTGGCGGCACTCACGAGAACGAATGCACCGCAATCGCACACTCCACCAGAGGGTGTCAACGTGTTCCCAAGCGACCTCCACCTAGAATTATGGCCTAATATAATACAGGAGGGCCATAGCGTGCAGGGTGGAGGTGGCATGGCCTGCAGCGCTGTGAGCCCCGTTATACAGCCAGGGCTGGCAGATGCTACAGGCTAGAGCGAGAAGCACGGACAGCCCACCCAGATGGCGGCGCTCACGAGCACGAATGCACCGCGATCGCACACTCCACCGGAGGACGTGAACGTGTTCTCAAGCCGCCCCCACCCGCAAGGGAAGTGCGGGGGGAAGAGCCCAACACGTAGCTGAGTTCTTCATGAACCTCCGGGAGGAAGGGCACCAGGGAAGAACGCAGCAAGAGCCGCGTCCGACGCCGGAACCAATCGTCAGACCCCGAATGCCCAGGGGAAGGTGGAGAACCCAACCTCCTGCCTGGCGGTCGGGGCTGCCCGGGGGAACATGGCCGACTATGCAACCACCATCACGGGGAGCTGCTCAGCAGAATCTCCGGCGTCAGAAGATGACAGCCCCTCCACTGATGCGGCGATAGACATCTTAACTTCCTCATGAGCACTAAACGAGACGCAAGGCTCGCACTAGAATGAAAACACGACGGTAATACGCTGAGAGTAGCCGGACCTCCACGGGGACTGACCCGTCGGAGCAATCCAGACTATAAACCTCAGGTCTCCCATGCTTCCAGCCAATACAGCCTCGGGAGTCCAGCGACCCGCGAAACTGGAAAGGGTAGAACGCAATATAATGTAACACATATTAATGTAAGCCGTGACCGAGCATAATGATGGGCATACCCACGCAGCGTGAGTGCAACCCATTCACAAACGCCATCTCAACATGCCTTTGTTTACATCCCAGACCTGAGAGACAGCGATTGTGACCGCCATGAGGAAATAAGGAAACTATCGCTCCCTAAAAGCACACGATCGGAACACGTCTTGAAAAAGACACTCTTAACGATCGTGTATGCTGTAGGAAATTGCTCTTTTAGGCTGGATTGCTCAGGGGAGGACCGCAGCACTTTTAGCACTTTTAGCACTGTTAGCGCAGCAGGGCGATCTCTCTGCTGGAATGCAAAGAAGGGATGTTCCACACAGCCGAGAAACTCCCGCAGCGATGAGGGTATTTTCTTTCTTCTTGTAGAAGCAGCTCACAAAGCGATCGGCTCAGAAGCAAAAATCTGAGTGAGTGGATGCATGCCGCCATCTTATATACCCGTATGTATGGGTGAGTGGCTTTAGCATGCAAATTCCACTCGCCAATTTCATTGGCTTTTTCTTCTTAACCTCGCAGGTGATTGGGCCCCCAAGTAGGACCCCAAATATGTCAGTATTGACGTAACGTCGTAGAGAACGACTGAAGGGGAAGATTGAATTTATAACATACAAAGTCATAACTATGGCATAAACATTCGAAATCATGACATAAGTAGAAGGTATGGAAAAAGTCATAACTGTGACAAAAATTGGACTTTGTATTAATTATTATTATGACTCAGTGTTGCGTAATTTCAACTTTTTATTTTACAGTTATGACTTTTTGTCGTAATTTCTACTTTTCATGTCAGTTTTGACTAGCCTCATGATTATGACTCAGTGTCTCATATTTTTTACTATGTAATAATTATGACTTGGTATCTCATCATTTTATTTATTTTTTTTATCTCATCATTATAGTATCTCATAATTTGGACTTTTTTTTCTTATGTGTTTTCTTATGCAGGTGTGTAGTGTGCTGGAAAGTTTAGAACAGGAATACAAACGAGAGGAAGACTGGTGTGGAGGTACTGATAAATTGGGACCAAACTCAGAGTCTGATCATGTGACGCCCATGATCAGTAAACACCTGGAGCAGAAAGAGGCCTTCCTCAAGGTACTGAGCTCATAAGTATCATTCTTATCATGACATTAAAAATTTGGTGCAAATTTACTCATAACTGACTCTTCTTTTTTCTCTCTCTCATTCTTGTCTGAAGGCATGCACACTAGCAAGACGCAACGCTGATGTCTTCCTCAAGTACTTACACAGAAATAGTGTGAATATGCCGGGAATGCTCGCACATGTCAAAGCCCCTGAACAACAAGTCAAGAGTAAGACTACATCCTCTGTTAAAAACACTTTTATGACTGGATTATTAAAACCAAATATTAAGCCACATTTTGTACTAAAGTTAACCGTTATTCGCTATTTGATTAGCATTATTATAATGTTATAACTTCAGGGTTCACATGTGTTCTGTGTTTCTGATTTTTGTTCCTTTGTCCTGCAGACATCCTGAACGAGCTGCTGCAGCGGGAGAACCGGGTTCTGCACTTCTGGACCATGAGGAAGAGAAGGCTTGACCAGTGTCAGCAGTATGTGGTGTTTGAACGTAGTGCCAAACAGGTCAGTACTGGTTTAATCCAGGTCTGAATCAGTAAAAAGGCAGAGCTGTGTACAGACAGTCTAGCGGAACCTGCTTTTTGACTCTGAAAGACTCTGTTGGTGAGGAGGTGCACCTGAGATTGAAGCAAAGCGGTAACTTGATATGATGATAATGTCACCGCACTTTCTTCCTTGTACAGTCAAAACCAAAATATAGTGTAAAATGTAATAGGTAGGTAATCCTTAACAGAAAATAAAAAACAAATTGGAGAGAAAAGAGAAAGATTCCCTTACAGCCCTTGCAAAACCAAAGGTTTATTAATTTGGCCACAACTCATCAAAAATAAGATTTATTAATTGTAAGGTGCACATTTGTATAAGCAACTTGTACATACATTTATAAATGGAAAGATCATTTTTAACAGCCACACATCATTCAATCAATGCCATTCCCAGAAAACTAAAATGGTGATAAATGCTTATTTTAATGCAATGCATTGGCATTTTTGTGTGCAGTGTGTATCATACAGTCCATACAAATCTCAAGTTTCAAGAAAGAGTGTAGGAATATATCATCTCTTCACTTTCATCAAACATCAGTTTTGCAGACAGAATTTTGTTCTTCAAACCCTACCGTCTATTTGAGATCAAATGATTTTATGTCACACACAATTGACTGGAAGCCGCCACAGACCACAACAAGTATTTCTGGAGTCTCAAATAACAGAACCATGTCAGGTCAAGCATTCAGTGGTTTGTGTGACTGCTATATAAACCCAAAAGAGGTTCAACTGTCATGTATTACATATTTGGAAAAAAGTGTACTGTATTTGTAGCTCTCACTAGCACTTCATTTATATTTTTGCCCTATTATGGTGAAAAGGCATCTGCCTAAAAAAATAACTGAAAAGGTTCTCCTAATGCACATTTTCTGAAGTTGTGTAAATTGTGTCTTTTACATAATTACAGTGTAGGGTTTCAGGAAGTCTGCGGTACTGGATGGAGTTTCTCGCTTCATTCTGCATTTAAACTCTTAGTAATAGAGAGGAAGGACTCTAGTTTGACCACACAGTGCTCTGCTGCAGTACTCAGAGTCTTGTGTCCCGGCGTTCCCCAGGACCTTTAATGAGCATGGCCCATAAAGTCCTCTTTGAGACTCGGATACATCTTGTCAGTGAATAATAGTGACAAACCTGCACACAATGCAACCTGTTCTGAAATCAGTTACATTTAAAATGATATGAAAACATGAGAGAGTTTCCAAATGCATGAGAGCACTTTTAGATATCTCACTCCCTCTTGTGGACACATGAGAGTATAACATATACACATTCATGCCCACACACTGGCTTTTTATATCTTTGTCCAGACTTCCATCTTATATCTATTGTTAATAAAAGCTAATTATAAATTCTGTAAACTAAACCTAACCTTGAAGACATCATTTTGTCTCTTTACTGCTATTCTTTTAAGGCTATTTCTCTCACTCCCACAAGGTTAAAAACACTCTTGCACAAACACACATGCACATATTCACATTTTGTACTCTAATCATCTTATTTTACTTGTCATTTTGACTTTTTTCTGCAGGCTTTGGAGTGGATCCATGATACAGGAGAGTTTTACTTATCCACACACACCTCCACAGGCTCCACTATACATCACACACAGGAACTGCTGAAAGAACATGAGGAATTCCAGATTACAGCCAAGGTATGTCTTGATATAGGGACAGTTTGCGTTCCTATTTTCCTAGATGCCTAGAAACTAAATCAGAACGCTTGTATATTAACATTTTGACCATATTCTGTTGCCCATTTGTTGATATCATTTACTCTTTCTTGTGTTGTTTCAAACCTGACTTTCTTTATTGCAACAGAAAAGAAGAATTATTTCTTAATGTCTAGAGTGCTATTTTATGTATTTTTTTATGTTGTCAAGCATAAAAAGGCACCATAATAGTAGGCCCATATGACCTGTGTGGGATTTTGCTAAGTTTGTAATGCTAACAGATGGAGTTATCATAGGTAACTAACAAAATAAATAAATCAAGTCAATAAATAAAGTTTTTCTTACTTGAAATATAATAAACTTTAACTATATATTTTAAACAAAACCTTATTTTATGTTAATTGCTGAGGCAATTTTTCTAATTTTCATTAAGTAGATATATGGGTAAAAATAGCAAAACATATAGCATTATTAAACTTTAACTTATATTAAAATAAAAACAGAAAATCTAAAACTACAAACTAAAATAAAATATTAATATAAAAAAAATATAATATTTCAGGTTTACTAAAATAACAGTGCTAACAGATAATATGCTAAATTAGAGCTTGCCGAAAAACTTCCCTGAGGTTTCAAGTCTAATTGATGGTACTGTTAAGTAGGTCAAGATGCATCACACCAGGTTTTATGTCAGTGATGTCAAACATATGGTGACCAGGAAGGGACATGTTCAGTTCACATAGTATTGCAGAGGTAACAACATATTAACTTGTGGGAACATGATGATATTTTGTGGCCAAAAGTTCATTTTTTTAGATAATGACATCGTTATGTCGTGGGTACAAAATGTGAAGTCATGGCCACAAGATCCTGTGTTGAGGGAACTATATCCTTTTCTCGTGGCCACAAGTTTAATAATAAACAAACCTGTGTGACCATAGAAACTTAGGATTATCAGAAATGTAGAGTGTTTATAAATAAACTTTTTTTTAAATGAATTAACATTTTATACTGACAAAGGCAATAAGACATGGCTATATTATATTATATTATACTATATTATACTATATAGGTGAGTAAAAGATGACAAGATTTTAATGTTGGGTAAACTGTCTCTTTAGTTTTACTTTGTTCGTCCAAAGTTATTCTATGACTGTGATTGTAAGCATGTCACTGGTTTATCAACTTGCCAGCAAATCATAATACACCTCTCAGATTATGTCTACACTCAGATCTTTGGCTCTGTGGAATCAGTGCAGCGCTCTCTCTAGCTCTCTCTCTCACTCTCTCTCTTTAGCAAACCAAAGAGCGGGTAAAGTTGTTGATCCAGCTGGCTGATGGTTTTTGTGAGAAGGGCCACGCCCATGCAAGCGAGATTCAGAAATGGGTCGCCTCGGTGGACAAACGTTACCGTGACTTTTCCCTCCGCATGGACAAGTACCGTTCCTGCCTGGAGAAAGCGCTCGGCCTGTCCACTGACTCCAACAAAGCGGTGAGAGGGCTGTAAGAGTGGGTGTGTTGATGTGGCCTGCATGGCTGGAGTGTGGATAAACAATATTTTTGCTGTCAGAGTGGTTTACCCTGTTAATTTATGAAAGAAATGTGATTTCTGACCATTAAAATTTTCTTTTGGGGTTTCAGAGTAAAGATCTGCAGTTGGACATCATTCCAGCCAGTGCTCCTGGTGCAGAGGTCAAACTCAGAGATGCCAACCATGAACTCAATGAGGAGAAACGCAAATCGGCCCGCAGAAAAGAGTATGTCTTTTAAATCTGATTGTATGTTATGAAGCCAATGGCAGGAAGTGCTGAAATGGAAGGGTTAATACTTAATTTGAAGAAAGTCCAACTTTGGTTATTTTGCGTTTGAGGAAACACCCATAAATATGCATACTAAAGTAAACATGGTTTTATTTTTGAGGTTTTTATACAAGATTGAAACCCCTCCCAGAGGTATTGTGCTTTCAAACAATTGTTGACAATAGGTCTCTGGTGCATTGCCCTGTTACCTCTCTCTTTTTTCAGGTTTATTATGGCGGAGCTCATTCAGACCGAGAAGGCATATGTGAGAGACCTGCGGGAGTGTATGGATGTAAGTGCTGTTGTCACGGTCTGCTCCGTACGGACCGACATTTAGAGGGTGTGGTACACCAATGTCCACTTTGGACAGATCACAAAAGACCTGTGCTATAAATGTATTTACTGCAGAACAGCCCAAGAACAATCCAGTTTATCCAGGAATAGCTACTGTTTGATCTTTAAAAAAGACTGAGTTTCATTGAAACACTGACCATGTTTACACGCACCATTTTTTAATCCAAAAACATGCTCTACAACTATTGGAACATTCATGCACTCTGAAATATTCATGTTATTATATTCTGAAAATAACGCATGTGCATTCTTTTTCCTTCATTCTGCATTTTAGTATTTTTGCACTGTAATTTAATCAGCTCACTTATTTGTATTCACATCCTGGACAATAGTGTGCAAAAGTGCAAACTGTAGGTCATATCCAAGTGTGCTTGAACTTTTCTGTATATCAATTTATGCAAATTTTGTTTGATGTTTGTTTAAAAAAAAACAGTAGTCATCAACAGCTCGACTTGATTGTTCTATAGAATTACTTTGGTTATGATATTTGAGGATAAACATTAATATTCGGTTACAGTGCATATTATTGATAAAATGGTTTATGACCGAGAATTCTGATTAATGCAAGTTAATTCCAAGAAGACTTTGTCAAACAGTCATTTTAAAAACAAACTGGAAAGGTGAAATATTATTAAAACTGTAAAAACGTGTTTAAAATTTACTATTGTTACCATCATGTTTTTGTACCATGTTTATGTTTTGTACATCATAGTACATTTGATGAAAATTATTCTTTGCTTCAAAATTTTTATTTTTCATTGACATAGTTGAAGATGCACAGATAAGAAAACTGTATTAACTAATAATATCAGAGCCAGCTATCCATTTTCTGAACACATCCAGATAAATAAAAGTCCATATAGTCCATATGTCAGAACGATGTAAACAATGAAATACAGATGTCTTTAAAAGTGTAATACTATTAGTCTGTTATCACATTGTTGCAAAAAATTCTAAGTGTGAGTGTGTGTGTTTCAGACATATCTGTGGGAAATGACCAGCGGTGTGGAGGAGATTCCCCCGGGGATTGTCAACAAAGAGCACATAATATTTGGCAACATGCAAGACCTATACGAGTTCCATCACAAGTCAGTGAACCTTGTAAACAACAATTTTTATAATTATGTATAATTATGTTTGTAACTTCCTTTAATTAAAATTTCCCTTCGCTGTTCTTTTCTCAGTATTTTCCTCAAAGAACTGGAAAAATATGAACAGCTTCCAGAGGATGTGGGTCACTGTTTTGTCACATGGGTGAGTGTCAGTGTGCTAGAGATAATCTTATCAAAAAATGCACTACACTCATGTAACATTATATTGACATTAAATCAGATCATTGGAACCTACATCTGGGTTGCACTGTGTTTGACAGTACATGCACTTACAGTTTACATACAAAGAAAGTACTGAGTAATATAAGGTAACTTTTAAATAAGTTTACTTTTAGGTTCAGGGTTAATAGCAGCTATATTATACTATTTATGAAGTATTGCTTAAATCATTGTTTAGTTAATACATTCTGATAACAGGTTATCATTCTAAAAGAGACCACATCTTCATGTTTAAAATGTTCAAATTGTTTTTTTTTTGTATGTGCATTTTATTCCAGGCGGATAAGTTTCAGATGTATGTGAATTACTGTAAGAACAAGCCTGACTCTACTCAGCTGATTCTGGAACATGCAGGGACCTATTTTGATGTGAGTATTAGGCAAATGAATCATAAAAATTCAAATGAATATGTGTAAGGACAAACACTTTTGTGTGTATTTGACAGAGAATGTGGGTGTTTATATGAAAATGTGTGTGCCATTGTGAATTTGTGGTAGTATTAGTGTGTGTCTATTATGTATATGTATTGGAACGCATGTGTGTATGTGTGTGCATGTGTGTGAGTGAATGTGTGTATGGCCCCTGTGCTCTGTTAATCAGTTTTGTTCTTGAGCTGGTAGGTGGAGGTCTTAGAGAGAGGGCACTTCCTGTGTGTCTGGGAGTGGGTGGGGGACCAGTGATGCCTCACTATTAAACTGTTGCCAGGCGATCAGAACAGACGGACTCTTCTTTCAGGGCTGAACAGTGATGAATGACTGTAGCCTTGAGATCCACTTTTGCAAAATTGCTACTGATTGTTTTCCAACATGTGTTTAAAGGGGTCATCGGATGCCCATTTTCCACAAGTTGATATGATTCTTTAGGGTCTTAATGAAAAGTCTGTAATATACTTTGGTTAAAAATTCTCAATGGTTGTATAAAACAACACCCTTTTTACCTTGCCAAAATCAGCTCTGCAAAAATCATCTCATTCTGGTCAAGGCTGCTTTAAATGTTAATGAGCTCTGATCGCCCCACCCCTCTCTTCTCGCTGTGGAAAGACGAGCCTGTTTACTTTAGCCGCATTTAGCCGCGTTTAGCTGCTAAACTTGCAAACTAGCACTTTGTTAGGAAAGGCGATCGCAAAGATTCATAAAAAAATACTTATACTCACTTTTGCTGTAAGTGAAGCTGGATCATGAATGATTTGCGTGAAAATAGACGGATATATGTAGACCAGGAGGCGAATTCCCTTCACAAACAAACATAATATACTGCATCTTCAGTGGCTCAGATGTTGGGAGTAAATGACGACCACTATGTTCATTATTACATCCAGCAACACAACACCTCAATCGCTCAATTGGAGATATTCTTGTCTAACTTACATCCCTGCTCTGGCATCTAAACAAAAGAGGGCAGACTGTTACAGCTGATCTGAGGTAAAATGCTTATGTCAATCAACTATCGTGGGAGCAGCCTCTGTGGGTGTGACGCAACGAAAGACATCTGAGAATGGCTCGATTTGAAAAGGGGGATATTATTTTTACAGATTAATTAAAAACCACTGCATGGATTTTTATACACTGACAACACACATTAATGTTCAAATAACATGTAAAAGTGAACTTAGCATCCGATGACCCCTTTAAGGTGTTTGTGTGAAAGATGTTTTGTTATGATGTGTTAAAGACTTCAGCATACTTGTATGTGTACAGGAAATCCAGCAAAGACACAGGTTGGCCAATTCCATCTCATCATACCTTATTAAACCGGTTCAAAGGATCACCAAGTATCAGCTGCTGCTGAAGGTATGTGTACTACAATACAAAAAACAAACTCAGCACAGTTCACATTCTTCACAATAAAGGTTCTGCAAAAAAACAAGTAAGCAGATTTTTGGCACAGACTCAAAAAAAAAAACAACAAACAGATACAAACTTATCACAAACCCATCACACACTCAGAACAATTTCATCACAAACCCAGCACCTAGCCAATACATACTCGGCACAGTAACTACAGACCTCACCCAAACCCAGCTCAGACTATATACAGGTCCATTACAAAATAAACACAGACTACAAACATAAAACCGTCACAAACCCAAAACAGACTGAATAAAGACCCAGCACAGACTTAACCTAGAACTATTACAAACCCACCACGGCTAACTCAGCACTGACTAAACACAAACCAATAACAAACCCAGCACAGACTAAACATAGAACCATAACAAACTCAGCACAGAGAAAACATAAAACCATCACAAACCGAGCACTGACCAAATACAGAACCATAACAAACCCAGCACAGACTTAACATTTACCATCACAAACTCAGCACAGACTAAACAGGGACCCATCATTGACAAAACATAGAACCCTCACAAACCCAGCATAGGCTAACTTAGCACTGACTAAACACAAACCAATAACAAACCCAGCACAGACTTAACATTTACCATCAAAACTCAGCACAGACTGAACAGAGATCCGTCATCAACCAAACACAGAACCTTACAAACCCAGCATAGGCTAATCCAGACCCAGCACTGACTAAACATAGAACCATAACAAACCCAGCACTGACTAAACATAGAACCATAACAAACCTAGCACTGACTAATCAAAGAACCATAACAAACCCAGCACTGACTACACCAGCATAGGCTAACACAGACCCAGCACTGATTAAACATAGAACCATAACAAGCGAGCACAGACCTAACATAAAACCATCAAAAATTCAGCACAGACTAAACAGAGACCCATCATCGACCAAACATAGAACCCTCAGAAACCCAGCATGGGTTAACACAGACCCAGCACTAAGCATTGAACCATAACAAACTCAGCACAGGCTTAGCATAAAACCATCACAAACTCAGCACAAACTAAACAGAGACCCATCATCGACCAAACATAGAACCCTTACAAACCCAGCATAGGCTAACACAGACCCAGTACTGACTAAACATAAAACCAAAACAAACCCAGCACAGACTTAACATAAAACCATCACTAACCCAGCACAGACTAAACAACAAAACACCACAAACCCAGCACAGACATAACATAGAACCGTCACAGAGCCAGCTAAGACCCAACACAAACCAAACACAGAACAACAGCAGTCAGAAACAGCACAATCCCAGCAAAAATCCAAAGTACACTATACACAGACCTTATCAAAACCAAAATGTGGGTCTAAAAGTTCAATTGTTCTTTTTGTTTGTAGGAATTGTTGACATGTTGTGAGGAGGGTAAAGGAGAAATTAAAGATGGCCTGGAGGTCATGCTTAGTGTGCCCAAAAGAGCTAATGATGCTATGCACCTCAGCATGCTGGAGGGTGAGTAACACACATACACACACGGACGCAGCTTGCTAAACCAAATCCTTCTTCTTTAATCATATATTGCTGTTCAACCTCTTGTTCCTTTTTGCTCTCTCTGCCTCATGTCCTCTCAGGTTTTGATGAGAACATTGAGTCTCAGGGTGAGTTGATTCTGCAGGAGTCATTCCAGGTTTGGGATCCAAAGACTCTGATTCGTAAGGGCAGAGAGCGGCACCTCTTCCTCTTTGAGATGTCTCTCATCTTTAGCAAAGACGTCAAAGACTCCAATGGCAGAAGCAAGTACCTCTACAAGAGCAAGCTTATGGTATGGGTTTTACAGTCATTATGTTTAGTTATTTAAATAAAGAAATGCTTGCTTCGTTTATGGATGGCAATTTTTTATAATAGACTGAATTATTTCATGTTTGATCTATGCTTTTTTTACTTTGCCTAGACCTCAGAACTAGGAGTTACTGAACATGTGGAAGGCGATCCATGTAAATTTGCACTCTGGGTTGGACGGACACCTACCTCAGACAACAAAATAGTCCTAAAGGTATGATTCACGTTCCAAATTGATACTTCAGCCAAGTTTTTTTTTTCTTCAGTACAGCTGTCGCATTTTTGGCTTCTAATAAGTGTTTATTTTTTTTTTTTTTGCTTTCAAGCTTTTTTATCCAAACATTGCTAACTGACTCAGCACACAAACGTTTCATTATTGAAAAGGTTGTCCCTGATCTCAAATCAAATGGATCTTTCCATTAGTTTTTGTTATAAAATAAGAAGTATAATTCACCTGAGGATCCTTGAAATGGATCACATGAGTGGATGTGTTTTCAGGTTTTGAATTTGAATTTTCATAAACTGTAGCTCTGGCTTGAGTCATTCCATTGTATAAAATCATTTTGTAAGACTTGTAAGCATTTTAAATAACCACTTATGTAACTTGTCTCTCTGAATGGTTGCCTTTCATCTCTGAAGGCATAACTGAATCATGTAATGAATCATATGCCATTCCATGTGTTCTCACGTGTAGATAGACACATGGATGCAAAATGGATGCTCTCATGTTCACAATTTTAGCCTGTCTTACAATTATTGAACACTGTTTCCAACTATTTTACTTCTGTAATCTGATGTATTCCCAGTTGAAAAGTATGGAAATTGAGTTTCTTTGACAGGGTGGTTGGAGGCTAGGGACCTTTAAAGGAAAGTACATTAAGTAGCAGAGCAATTTATTACATTTTGATAAAAGAAACTTTATCTTTATTTTTTTTTTTCCTTTGGAAGAATGTGCAATATAAGACCAGCAACACATTTATTTAGTAAAGAGTGTTTGACTTCATTTGAACTCTGATTGCATGTTATCATTATTTTTGCAACAGACCAGTAGGCTTTGACAATTCCTATTGCTATTTATGTATGTTGTGTAAATTGAGGTTTATTAATGTTTTGTTGTGTTAAATGCACCTCCCAGGCTTCATGTATTGAAAACAAACAAGATTGGATTAAACATGTACGCGAAGTTATCCAGGAGCGTACCATCCATTTACGGGGGGCACTCAAAGAGCCAATTCACATTCCCAAAGCCACAGCAACCAAACACAAGGGCAAACGGTACGTTAACAACTCGCATTAATTCTACTCAATAACCATGCATGGATCTCCAGATCTTAGAATATGTTAATATAGAAAAAAATATTTTTTTGCATATCAGTATGTTGTCTTTGACATTGACTGTCTGACCAGGTGGCTTCTCCATGGTCATTTTGCACTTTTGACTGATATATATTATATTTAATAACAGGGATGGAGAGGATCTAGACAGTCAGGGTGATGCAAGCAGTCAGCCAGACACCATTTCCATTGCCTCCCGCACCTCACAGAACACATTGGATAGCGACAAGGTGAGTGTGAAAATCTGTCGACCTTAGTCTAAAAGAGTCATGTGTTGCCGGTGTTGAATTTTGGTGTTTTGGTGGCCTGTTTAGACCTGCAGCATTTTAAGACAAAGAAAATGGTTAAATGTATGTAGTGAGTGTTTTAGCCTCACCCTAAAAGTATAATTTGTTTTTTTTTTTTTCTTTTTTTTTTGTTATCAGCATTAATGTTATTGTAGTTAGAAACACTTTTGTGCTCTTTGTGGCATCATATTCAAAGACCATGGTAAAGAAACTTGTAATAATAACGTGATCTAAAATCAAGTTCTTAAAGGAAAAGTTCACCAAAAAATGAACATTTTGTCACAGTATACACAGTTAACTTGAAATTGACCATCATGTCATTCTAAACCCATAAGACTTCCCGTTCATCTTCGTAACACAAATGAAGATATCTTTAATATTCTTTCATCACTTTTGTTCATACACTGAAAGTCCAACCAGCTTTCACAAAAAAAAAACATAAAAACAATATTATATATGTAATCCAAATGGTAAACATAGAAGCTCAACTATGTTTGCTTGATGCACAAGAACCAATGAGGTTCTGTATATCTGTGTCAGTGTTTATATGTGAATAAACACCTAAAATTCTGTTCATCATTCAGAAGACCTGGATTAAACTGCTCATTTTATATGGATTACTTTGATGATGTCTTTTTGTACATTTTTAAACATGAACATGTTGTTTGTGTGGACTTTCAAAAGAGGATATTAAAATGTCTTTATTTCTATTCTAAAGATGAAAGGAAATCTTTGGTTTAGAAGGACATGAGGGTGGGTAAATGACAGATTTTTTACAGAATTTTATTTCTGAGAACTCATGGAACACTATGGATATTTTTCAAGCTTCACCTTTGGCCATCTTGAACAGATCTGCATACCGATTTCTTAGTTGCAAAGCCTATTTAATCTTCACCAAACTGGTTTTGATCATTTTCAATCCAATCTTCACAAAACAAAATAAATAGGTTTCTGATGTGTGACACAAAACTTTGCAGGTATCTTAACCACAACATCCTGATAAAACCCTACCAATTTTTTGACCGTGTCACCTTCTGGTGAAAAATTACAAGTACTTCTAGAAATACGTATAGCCTTTAAACCACAAATCCTACAATCACTGGTAAGGATTCTATGAGTAAACAAGTTTACTTGCCATGTTTATGCCATCTGTGTGGTTGGCCTCATTATTGCTGCTTGAAGCTATATTCCATAAGCGGCATTTCATATCAAATGGATGAGCATTCATTTGTTCTTGTTGTGATTCAAAGATTTAAAGAAGATGATCTTGTTCCCTCCACTGAATGTATGCTCTTCTTTAGAGATAATACTGACCTGCTGGAAAATCAGTGAGTGAAATGTACCTGAGCAAAAAAAAAAAAAAACAACAAAAAAAAACATTTGTTTCATTCATCACTGTCAAGGCTACCTCAGACAAAAGGCTGCGACACATTGGCTTGTGTCCAAGAAACAGGCCACACCTACAATAAAACTGATTTTAATTGTGAATCAAACCTCAAAGTACAGTTTATTCCAAGCAATGTTTTTTAGAGACAAGGGTCACTACTTGAAAATCTTGACAAATGGTTTTGGTATATTGTGTAATGGTGGGGAGTTTTAATTTTTAGAAATTTTAGATTTAAAACATTTCTAAATAACAATTCTAATATGATTAACGTGAACCTCATGTGAACCTATGTGATAACACGTACAGTAATAAAGCTACTCATTATCATTATGTAAATCTTAATCCTGAAACGAATTGCATTTCTGTCACTATGCAGTTGTGGAAAAAATGACTCATCAGTGGCAAGGTGATAATGACAGCATTATTGGGGACATTTTTTTGTCAAGTTGTTTGTCAAATGAAATGACATTTATTTATATTGCTCCTTATACAATACAGACAGTGGTGTCAGTGGTAATGTTGTAAAATTCATAAATTATGAAAATATTTCAGCTGTAAAGCAGCTCAATAGTGCTGTTATTTAGTTCAATGTTACATAGTTTAGCAGTGTCAATGTTGTTTATTAATTACTAAGTTCATCAATTATGAAGTTCAATTAAGCTATGAGCAGCAGGACAATTAGTGTCATATAAATTAGTATCAAATAAACACTAAATTAAACATTAAAAAATCAGCTTTGCACTTAAGATTTTAATATTTAATGTAATGATTATATGAATGAATGTTAAAAATGAGTAAATTAAAGTAAAATAAAAATAAAGTAGTAAAAGTCTTTTCCTTGGAAGAATCTCTCATTTAGAATGATTTAGGGTTTTTATGAACAGCTTTTTTTTTTTTCATGTATACAGACATTTTAGGGAATTGACGAATCAGCCATACAAGAAATTTGGACACAGTGGCATCCAGTAGTTCCGACTTTTCATTAACCTGATTACCAACAGATGTAATGAAGGTTCCTCATCGGGGAACGTTTGTTGCTTCGGTTGCTTTGGATTTAGCAGCACAGACGCTTGTCTTCCCACTCACAGTCAGAGCTCTCCTCTCACACGCCTTCACACATGTGCGTGTTTTTGTCACCGATATGTATTGCGAGCCTCCTACAGCAACACACGTTACTTGCTGATACGCTCCAATCTAAACACACTTGGACGCACCATCTTTAGGTTTCTGTCTCCACTTCCATTGTCGGTCTCTTCCCTGTCTCTTTGTGACATACACAAATACGTAAGGAGTATCTCGCTAGCACTAAATTCACTGATGTACCCTGACGACCCCTCACAAAGACACACTGTTTAAAGCATCATAACACACACAGAGCCCTCTCAGTTCACGGTGAGGTGAAAAGGTGAAGCTCTCAGAAGCAGACGAGTCCCTGCACGTCACTTCTAATGAGTATTAATTTGCCTCCTGCTCCTTTAAATCTTGGCACATTGTGTCCGTCTCTGCCTCCTCTCCCTTCCTCCTGCCAGGCGTCACTCCTTCAGACTGATTCCATCTCCGTGGCAATGCGAGGATGTGTCAGCAGCCTTCAACCGCCTGCCACTTTACCTCACTGGAGTTCTGAATGCTTGAGCGTGAACTGTAGATGAGATTCATTTTGATCAGAAAAGAAGAAAGCAAGGTTATTCAGCGTTCTGTTTTCCAGATTGAAGAATATGGCATTGTCGGAAATGGGTTTTTTTGACACAGACCATCATTCCATGTGATGTTTACTGAGTAAGGACATACCAGGGGGAGTTGTTTTGGTAGAAACATGGCATGTAAAGATTCAGGGTCAGTGGCTCACCTTTTGAGCTCATTGGCAATGCCACATTACCAGTGGGTACGTTCGACTTTGTACTTGACTATTTTTTTCTTTTTGGTCTTTATCTCAGATGTTTTTGAATTTTAATGTGACTTTATGCCTTCCTCCACAGTTGTCCGGTGGTTCAGAGTTGACGGTGGTTATCCACGACTTCATGGCCAGTAATGGATCGGAATTGACTGTTCGTAGAGGTCAGACGGTGGAGCTGGTTGAAAGGCCCCAGGATAAGCCTGACTGGTGTCTGGTTCGCACCACTGACCGTTCACCTGCCCAAGAGGGCCTGGTTCCCAGCTCCATGCTTTGCATCGCCCATTCCCGAAGTAGTATGGAGATGGAGGGCATTTTTAACCATAAAGGTAAGATGGACAGCTTTCCTGTTTCCTGCATATTGTGTTGGTTTAGATTCGATTGGACTGAATTTGCTTGGTCCATGCTGGTTCTTTTAGCTATGGGGTCAGATCAAGAGGGGTTCAAGACTTAGAATGACGTTTATTTAAGTTTACACTTCATAGAGGCTGCACAACTTGTATTTGTCAGTGTTTTGAGTTTGGGAGGTCCTTAGAGCCTGGAAAAGCATTTGATGTTCCTCTCCAGTCATGGGAAGAGCTTCTGTGTAAATGCTTGAGGGATTACTCAAAGACACGTCAACACACGCGTCTGGGGTTTCCAGCTGGTCCTTTGTGTAAGAGTTGTTAGGTAACCACCTTTGACTCAATAGGAATCTCAGCTTTTCAATGAATTTGTTTTGGTAGCATTTTAAAGATACTGTTTTTTAATTACACTATTTCTAAAATTGATTATCAATACAGATTTCTAGCTGTGTGCAAGCTTAAACATGAAATATACAAACCAAAATTAAATCGGATTATCCTAATGTGGGTGCAGATATTGTGTGTTTTTCCTCAGGAGGAATGGATCAAAGCTGTGTACAGGTGTGTGTCTGCTCTTGACTCACCCTGAACCCAAATAAAATTTTAATTGCAGTCCAGCTTTGCTCTTTCTTGTTAGGGCTGAAGTGTGTTGAGCATGCAGTAACCATGGTGATGGGCTGTGTCAGGTGATGAACAGGGTTGCCAGGCTGCAGGGGATTTCCCTGCTAGGACCGTATCCATGTACACGTGACACTTAATGTAATCTTGTGATTGGTCATGCGATTTAAAACATTTTGGCTGTTTTGTTAGTACTTATAAAGCATTTATTCTATATGGCCATATTCTACATCCCTAATCCTACCCAATACCTAAACTTAACGACTACCTTACTAACTATTAATAAGCAGCAAATTAGGAGTTTATTAAGGTAAAAGTCATCGTTAACGGTTTATTAATAGCGAGAATTGAAATAAAGTGTGACCAATAATATTTCATAATATTGCTGTGTTTACTGTATTTATTATCAAATAGTGTATGCCATTTATTATTCTAATATTTATCGTAAGAAAATGAAATGATTTTGAAGCACGTGACCTTTTTCAGAAAAAATATAGTTTAGACAAGATTTGATTTTATCTTTTGGGATTGGACTGAATTGTGGATGATTGGGTGTTAATTAATATTATAACCCACCTTTCCCCACCTCCCCCCCATTCATCTGTCCTTGGTTATATCTGAGCAACAGAAACAGTGGAAAGGTTGTTTTTCTATTACATATGTGACCCTGGACTACAAAACCAGTCATAAGGGTAAATTGAGGTTAATACATCGGTTGAAAGCTGAATAAATAAGCTTTCCATGGATGTTTGATTGAGAATAGGGCAATATTAGGTTGAAATACAACTCTTTTAAAATCTGAAATCTAAATATTGAGAAAATTGCCTTTAAAGTTGTCCAAATGAAGTTCTTAGCAATGCATATTGCTAATCAAAAATTAAGTTTTGATATATTTACGGTAGGAAATATACAAAATATCTTCATGGAACATGTTCTTTACTTAGTATCCTAATGATTTTTGGCATAAAAGATCAATAATTTTGACCCATACAATGTATTGTTGGCTATTGCTACAAATATACTCATGCTACTTCTGACTGTTTTTTTTTTTTTTTGGTCCAGGGTCACATATAATAGTCTAAAAAGCAAATGTATATGGTCCAACTTCTTGTATTTAAGGCTGTAATGATATTATATGAAGTAAAGTTTTACATTTGCATATTTAATTCACCTCTAGTAAGTACATCAGTTGTTGTACTACATTAGTTTGTCAGTTCCTCATGATCAAAGATGTGTAACTTGGAATTCATGGTGGTTAGTCACTGCTTTTGAAAACTCTGAATGGAGCATGATTTGTGACAAAAGACATGATTACAAAGGAAGAGCATGCGGTAAAACTAAGAGGGTCACCAGGCAAAGACTTTTGAGGTCACCCACACAGGGATGACTGGGCAGCATCTGAGAGGAGATCATTAGTGTGTGCAGGGTGTGGTGTTCAACTTGGGGAATTCTGGGAAGTTACTGAAACTGACTTATTTTTACCTTATGTAGTAAGAAAATGCTGTTAAAAAAATATTGTCCCATAAGGTATCTACTGTATTTGTTTGTCTGTCTATCTATTAAAGAGATAATCAATGAAAAGCTCGTAAAGAAATATAACACTCATATTGAAACTGATGTTTGATTCACTTAATTACTTCAATCTTTTTGTAACTACAAAGTTAAAAGGACACATACCTGTCATTTATGTCCATTTTATGACATCATTACAAGTAGACAAGCACCTTTCCTTTGGCAGAGGTCATGGGAAATGTCAAACAGCCGGTTCTCTTACAGCAAGGACAATCTGTATTTATAGAATCTGAAATAGGAACCGTCATAACTCATGATGGCCAGTGTATTCAACCTCTTGAAATTGCTTCCCAGACTATTTTGTTAGCTGAAATGTTCAAGGTATATTTAAGGAAGCTGCTGTGTTGCAACGTGTCCAGTGGGGCTGAAAAAAAAATCTTAACTTTTACCATGAGACCAGAGCAGAATCCTTAGTAGAATGTTGATTAGTTCTGGCATAAGCAGTTACGGATCTACGTGTGTGTGTGTGTGTGTGTATGTATAGCAAAGGAAGCAGTTCGACTGGCCACAGACCAGCTACTGTTAAGCAGCCAAGGACGCTTTAACAGGGAGATCTTTGTAGCCATCCGCCCCGGTGCAGCCTGTAAGAGAGGCAGCCATTTGTGTAGGTGATATAGAGGAGGTTGTTTGTGTAGTTTACTTGATTTTCATTCTGTGACCTGATATTGGCCAAGCCTGCCAGTCGTACTGTACACTGTAAAGCTGTCATTTATGGCTGAGATGTATTATTACTGTTCCCAGTGAAAAATGCTAAAAAAATGTTTGAACAGGTCAAAGCTTGAATGATGTTGTTTTGTTGAATACCATCATCCACATGGTATTTTCAGCAATCATCACATAAAAGAATCAATATAAAATATAAAATATTTTGTAACGGCATTATTTTATTTTATATTTTTTATTTATTTATTTATTTATTTATTTTATTTTATTTATTTATTTTTTTTTTATTTTTATTTTTTTTGTTTTGTTTTGTTTTGTTTTTGAGGCTTTAATAATTTAGCTTTAATAATCTAAGATCTAAAAACAGTAATCAGAGATCCCATAGTCACCAGAAACCAGAGGGAATTTAAAAAATGTGATTTCTTACAAACTTACAGCGACAGTGCAACCTAAAGGTTAAAATAAAAGGTGTATGGATTCATATAATGTAAAAGGTATTCATAATGAGAATCTGGACTAAAATTTGGAAATTTAATGCAAAAAGCAAAAAAAAAAAAAAAAAAATTAAAAAATAGCAAACTATATAAAATATGACCTGCTTATATTATTTGTTGGCTACCACCAGTTAGAAAACTAGTAAATAACCTGAACTGTCTAATTCTGAGAAGACGCGTAGCTTTGACTCTTTCAGAATCAAATCTTTCATATTAAAGAATTGTAGGTTACACCTCTTTCCTCTCTTTGAGTCTTCTCATCCGGTTTTCCCTTCCTCCCTCTCTCTCATTCTGAGCATAACTTAGTCACAGCTGTGCATGAAACACCAAACCTCCCTCTTTCTCCATCCCCCTTCCTCTCTCCCTCTTTTTCTCTCCCTCCCTTTCTCTCATAGTCCATCACTCTCCTCTCAACATTGTGTAGTAAAATCCTTTCAGTTTAGAGGAGTTAGTGTAGTTTGCCTCCTCCGTTCGGATCACTTCTTGGTATGGCACACGGAATACACTCATTTTTATCAGTCAGGCCACTTTGTCACATGGGTTCAGCTTCAGGACGCTCAGAGAACTGCAAGTATTGGCTGCTGGATTTGGGTATGTGCCTCACAGGACAACAACACTGTCAGGACTGAATACAGTAGTCGCAACTCAGCTTAATATAGTCCGGTTTATGCTTATTTAAGAGGTTTCAGTGTATTTAGGAAGATAAGCATGTATGTTGATAATCAGAATTATATCCGGGGTTTTTATTAAGATTCACAAGAGGTGCTTTTAGGACACTAGGAGATTACATGAATTATTTTCAATTCAAATTTGATGTAATTTTATGCTATTAATTAATTAGTAATTTTCATTACTCGTGGCATCTAAAAATTAAAAAGCTTGGTCAGAATTTAGCTGAACTTTTACTTTTGCTTCTGCATCTATTTGGTGTTTATGGACATTTTATAGATGTTCAGGTGTTAATTTAGTTACTACACTTTCAATTTAGTGGAAATTTTCTGCAGGAGTTGATTATGAGGCGACATCAGCAAAAGTTGTCACATTTAAAAGTGAATAGAACTTAATGTCATTACTTTAATCTGTTAAGTTGTTTAAATATACATTAAAAATGCTATTCATATACAAATTGGAAAAAAGATAATGTTCTTTATGATGATCTACTTTTTAATTAAAATTCATTTTAAAATTTTGGGAGGCATGAAGTCAGAAATGTCAGGGAACTCTTCTGATCTAACAATGAAGAAAAAAACTTTTTTTTACGAACACATTATTACACAGTTTATTATATTTTATAATTACATAAAATTAAATTGAATAAAAAAATATATTTATATATTTAAAATGTATGAATAAACCACAGATCCTTCCGACTTTGTGTCAAGGACAAGTTTTTAAAACATTTGTTATTACTTTGTACTTTACATCACACATACATTTTTTCAAATTTCAACCTTTCTTGACTTTTTTTTCACATAACCTTATGAAATCACCATGAACACAAGAAGTACATTTGTAATAACTTGGCACATTTTAAATTATTTTTCCTTTATATATATATATATATATATATTGTTAACACATTTGTTGTTTGTCATTGACTCAAATAGCATAGGAATTGGAATTTATGATGGTGTTTATATTTGGCTTTTGTTCACAGACTGATTGATTTAGATGTTATGTTGGTGATTACATGTTCTGGGTCAGGGCTGTGCTTGTATACAATCTGGGAAGTCTCTGTACCCCTAATAAAGGTTGCTATGCACATGCAGCAAAACATTGTGTAACCTGTGCATGTATTCGTGAGCACATCTTAATTAATTCAGACATAAGAGGCTCTCGGTAAAACGGACTAGATGATTGCTCTTATTTAAAAGCACGTTAAATTAGAGTTCCTATAAATAAAGCTCTTTCTAACTATTACCCATCAGTTCTTGAAGTGAGAGATTCAAAGTATGAGAAAGCATCATTTTGTCACACCTCAGGCATGTGATATCACACCCCTTCCTAATTTATGAAAGTTACCTCAGTTGGGATGGAGAGTGTTTTTAAAAATAGCTTTTCTGTAATATTTCAAATCTGTTTATGCATGATTTATATCTGGTATAATGTACAAATTACCATAAGGTTCATATGAGGGGATAGTTGGACAAATACACAGTGTCCAACACAGGGCTCATTTCTGTGGCGCTGAAGGCTCAGTTTGTTCAGGTGTGAATTTAACGACAGTGCAGGAGGAATGAATTTATAACAGAACTGCAAACACACACACCACATTCATCACTGATATATCTAGTAATAACACAACCAAAAATCAAAGACTTAGATAATCATATTCAATTATTATGCTGATATGTACAAGCCACAAGTTTTCCAGTCAGAGAAATCTGTCAGAAATACTTTATGGAACGGTTTATATCCTCTTAAAAAAAAAATTGTGTGATTTGTGTCAGTTTAGTTAAACACAATTCTGCTGCTAACCAGTTCAGAGGGAATTTATGTGTTTATCACTTTGTTCATCACTTTGTTTTGAGTTTGTTTACCAGGTGTAGCTGTGTGTGTGTATTTTTGGCAAATACACTGAGTGTGAACTATGACAGATGGGTCACACTAGGGTGAGCTACTTTAATATACTGCCCAGAGTGATAGGACAAACTACTGAGAGCAAGGCAGCTGAGATTTATATACTATTTTTAAAAAGTGACAGTAAATAAAGATCTGTTTATTAGCTCTTGATTTTTGCGCTTCTTCCCTAAATTGTTAATCAGAAGCCTTCTTCTCCACATCAGTAAACTGAAGGGAATATCTTATACAAGCTTTATGTAAGAACATATTCTCTAAGGAGCAGAGCAAGGTCTTTTAAGAGGGTTTTGCAGTTTCAGTTTTGAAGAGGGCTGAAAACAGAAACCTCTCTGAAGTGAAAAGTAGAGCTGCGATTTGCATAACTACAGAGTCACTTTGTGGTGAGAAAAGCACGCTCACACACTCAGACTCCACAGTACACCTCAGAATAATTAATATATGAAAGTAAGATTTGACTTTTCAGTTATACTTAATATACTTTTAATATGCATATACATATAATAAGTTTATAACATAGTTATTATGTAGTTATAATACATTAAACAGTGGTACAGTGACATTGCCATGAGAAATGACTATGTACAGTGGCCTCAAAAATATTTGCACTTAAAACCAGAAATCTAAAAATATTTACATGTCTTTGTGTTATATAAAATAAATGTTTCAAATGACATTTATTTAAAAAAAAACGTAATATTAATATTAATGACGACAACAACAATGATAATAATGCAAGCACACTTTTACATGTAAAATATTACACAAAAAGAAAGTTTTTAGGTTTTAAATTCAGAAATTTACTATGATATATTGTTCAAAATTCGGAATTCAAAATTTTGCTTTCTGTAACTTTCTGTATATTTTCAACTAAAAATTGCCATGCAAAAATTACTGTGCATTTATCGTATGTTTGTTTACAAGCAGATTATTACTTTAATATTATGCTATTAATAACACTTTATAATGTATGATACCATGCTGTTGATGAATTCCTGAATTTTGATTATTGCCATATTATTGATTGTTGATGAACATTTGTATGACTGCACAGCTATGAACTTTTGTTGGATGTTTGTTGTGTAGAGTTGAGCTGAAGGTCATTTCAGCGGTTCTATAAAAAACTGAGTAGGCCCAGCAATACATGTAAACATCAGTTCTCTCTCTCTCTCTCTCTCTCTCTCTCTCTCTCTCTCTTTCTGTCTCGCTGCCTCTTTCTTTGAAGACACGCTGTCAGTCTCCAGTAATGAAGGAGGACTTTCGGGCAGTGCCACGCTGCAGCCGAGTCATTTGCAGAGCTCTCCTGGACCCAAACGGCCCGGAAATACTCTGCGCAAGTGGCTGACCAGCCCCGTCAGACGGCTCAGCAGTGGTAAAGCAGACGGCCATGTGAAGAAACTTGCACACAAGCACAAGAAGAGTCGAGATGTCCGCAAAAACGCAGATGCCGGCTCACAGAAAGACTCAGATGACAGTGCCGCCACACCACAAGATGAGACCATTGAGGAGGTTGGTGACCAGAAGACCCTTTTTAGTTTAACACACAGTTTTCATCAGGTTTACTAGCTTGATTAATGCAGTCAATTAAAATGAAAAAAAAAGCATTGAGTTGTGTGTCAATTAATGTATTACAAAAGATTTAATATATGCATGTATATATTAGTTTGGCAGTGGTAGCGAACCCCTACAGAACCCCTACAGTCCTACAGAGTTCAGCTCGAATGCTAATCAAAAACTCACCTGCTTGTATCTTCTACGTAACCCTTCAGACCTTGATTAGTTTGTTTAGGTGTGTTTGATTGGGGTTGAAACAAAACTGAGGGCTGTAGCTCCCCAGGACCGATGTTCGCCACCACTAGTTTAACGTCAGCCGTTTTCAATTGTGATAATAAGTTACTTTAGCATCAAACGAGCAGATTAGAATGAGTTTTAAAGGATCATGTTTCACTAAAGGGTGGAGTAATGGCTGCTGAAAATGAATATAGAAAACACGGTAAATTGTAATAACACTTACAACACATTATACATGCTTTTTTGACTTCTACTTCTGCATATTCAACTTTTTCTTTGACTCTACTTTTAAGACTTCTGCATCTTTGACTTTTCCTCAACTTGTTCTTCGAATTTTTCTTTGACTTCTGCTTCTTCAAATTTTCTTTGACTCATGCTTCTTCAACTTTTTGTTCAACTTCTACTTCTTCAACTTATTGTTCCACTTCTGCTTCTTCAAATTTTTCTTTGACTTATGCTTCTTTGACTTTTTCTTTGACTTCTTCAACTTCTTCGACTTTTTCTTCGACTTCTGCATCTTCAACTTATTCTACGACTTCTTCTATGACTTTTGCTTCTTGGAGCGGCTCCAAACTCAAATCATAAATATCAAACATGACCGGATGTTGCGTGCTTCTATAGCTGAAACCTGGCAGCCACAAAAATGCCACGAAAGCAGAATACATCACCCATATTCTTTTTTATACTTTGTTTTTCACTGTGAAACACAGAACACGTGCAGAGAAAGACAGCTAACAACATCGGTTGTCTTCCATTTGTTTTTCTTCTCTAGCTACGTTTGATCTCACAAGTCTCTGTGAAATCACGTATCACTGTGAAATCATTCCTACAGTCAACAATTGTGTGGTCGCGCGGTCTGGTCAAATCGTCTAGCATGCACGTTCAGAGGATCATAAGGCTAAAAATCAGTTGAAACTGTCTTTATGTCTGTGATCTCTCATGGTTTTAAAATCGATTTAGATTTGAAAATTGTCCAGTGTGAAGCCAGCTTTCTTCAACTTTTTCTTCGACTTCTTTTACATTTTCTTCGACTTCTTCAACTTATTCATTAACTTCTTCTTCAACTTCTGCTTCTTTGACGACTTCTTCAACTTCTTCTACTTCTGCATATTCAACTTTTTCTCAGACTTCTATTTCTAACTTCTGCTTCTTCGACTTTTTCTTTGACTTCTGTGCATGTATTTTTTCTCTTTTTTGTGTATACAAGTGAAGACTTGTGACATCAAGAATCCCTTGAGGGGGTACAGAAATAAACTTTAAAACTTTTGTGTTAGGCAATTATCTAACACTTCTAATAGATCCCAAAAAAAGGGATCTATGAAAAAAAATAGTAGGACTAAGGACTAAAGTTTGCAGTATTAATAAAAAGTGCCCAAAAGAGTCCTATTACAACAGTGAAAATGGTTAAAACAGCTCCCAGACAAGTTAATATATATGGTAGTTTGTTAATTGCCACTCGTATCCCGGTAAATGCGTTTGGTAAATGTAGCATTCTATCTGTATTTAAGTGTATGATTTGAAAGTGTTTTTCATGTCTTGCGGTTTCCAGTGTAGAGCAGTTATAAATACAGTGCAACTCTTCCACTGGATCTATTTTAGTATAAAAATGTTCCACAGCTGCCAAGCTGTTTCATAGCTTAACATTGTTTATCTCTCTCCTTTCTATTTCTCTTTCTGGATTTCTTCTGTCCTCACAGAGGATGAGAAACGAGGGATTGAGCAGTGGCACTCTGTCTAAGTCTTCCTCTTCAGGGATGCAGAGCTGTGGTGAGGAGGAGGGGGAGGAAGGGCCAGACTCGGTTCCCCTGCCGCCCCCTATGGCCATCCAACAGCACAGCCTTCTGCATCAGGAATCCCAGGAGGACAAGGTAAATAAATGCCAGAATATAACTTTGTAAAAAAGGGAATCATTATTGATTTACTTTGAGATTTCATCACTGCTTTAAAAATGCTGTTTTAGACCGATTAATAAGTAGTGTTTCTTTAAGTCAACATGAAATCAGAACCTGTATGCTGTTAAAACATATTCCTGGTCTTATTGTGCTCATATTAAGGGTAAACTTGACCTTCAGTGTCCATGTCCTGGTCAAAAAGACCCACAAAGAAAAATGCAAGCACTGTTTTAGGGAGAGAACAGTCCTTCACAACCAACTCCAAATTTGTATTCAGGTCTGGCTACAATCCTCTGGTATGGAACTCCCACTTTTAGGGCCCTATGAAATCTGTTTTATTTTTTCCCAAATTCCGTTTTACTTTTTTTCCAGATTCCATTTTTTTCATTACAGTTTTTCTGGATTCCAATTTTTTTCCATACTCTGTTTTAATGGTTAAATTAAATGTTATTAATTAAAAAGCATGTCTAATTAAGTAAAATCATGAAACTTAACAGCAATTTATTAAAAGTTTAGCAAAAATTACATTTTTAAAGCCCCATGAAATAGATTACATTATTTTCCACTCAAATTTAAATATTCATTACATTTCAATAATCAAAAGCATCGCTAAATAATTGATTTTATAAAAAACTAATTTATTACTATTTTTTGTATTATTTTTTTCAGAAATACTATATTGTGTTTTTAGATTTTTCTGGTAGATAAATTATGGTAAATAAACTTTTCTGGTAAAAATATTCCTTTTATAATGATAGTTGTAGTTAATAGTAGTAGTATTATCATTACATTAAGTAATATATTTCTGTCACAGTTTCTTCAGGGTAAACTTTCATTTTGACAGGTTTTTGTGAAGATCTTTAAGTTTCTGTTTATAAATGATATGATGGTAGTTTTGGTTTTTCTCACTTTTAGCGACCCAGTCATTGCCATGCAGATCAAAACTCACCCAACATTTCTTCAGGGACTGTTTTACTAAGAAAAATGTCACATTGTGGAAGTAAAATCTGTTATAAATGTGGTTTCATTCTGATTTCATGTTGACCCCATGATGATAGTTTAGAAGTTCTCTGATAGGCCTCTCTAACTCCTGTCTGTTTTCTCTTTGTTTCTTAATGTTCTCCAGCATTATGTTGATTTCTGTTCTGCCTCTGTTTTGTCTCAGTTTCCTTATCTCTCTATGTAGTTTTCTCTCCTTCAGCTTTCTCCTTCTCTTTCCTTTTTTTGCAGTCATTTTTTTTTTTCGATTTTTATTCCTCATCCTCGTTATATATTTTCCTTCTTGCCCATGAATTTATTGGAATACTCCACATGTCCTCAGTTGTGCTTTGCCAGTACTTATTTACTGAGGTACAGAAACTGATCCTGTTCAGTAGCATTTCTTAAAATGTCAACTTCTTATAGACTGAGAAAGTCCTTGACCTTGTCCGAGACCTTTCACGTGCCCTTTAATGGAGTATTCACGAGTGCGTACAATCACATGTGATGGGCCATGTGTGCACTTACTCTTTACCTAAAACAACCTAAATCTTCCAAACCAAAGTTCCTACTTCCATTCCCCCATATATGCCCTTACCTCTCTGAAATCAGCCCCTGATTGGCTGCCAAATACAGAAACCACACCCATTGCTATATTTGGACTGGAATGTTTCCACCTTCAGTGTCAGAACACTACAATGGTGAGCATCATTGCAGATTTACATAATAAATGTATGTTAGAGTCTATAGTGACTTTGTAGCTGACATTTAAACTCTGGATCCATTGTTAATTATTTATTAAATTGGAATAGTCTTCCAACTCGGTATCCATAACCAGAGGGTGACCACTGATTTTAATGGCAATAATCAATTGCTGAGTAAGCAGCATATCCCTGCTAAAACAAACAAACAAAAAAAAAAAACAGTGTAAACCAGCTTAAGGTCTTGCTGATTGTTTCCCAGCTTGGCCAAAATTATGCTTTTCTTTTCTTTTTGTGATAGTCCTATTTTAGTACAACTTCTGAGCATTCTTAATTTTTTTTTTTTCTTTTTTGTGTAGGCTACTTCCCGTCTGTCTGGACGTCCCAGCAGTTCAGAGACACCGAGTGCAGCTGAACTGGTCAGCGCCATTGAGGAACTTGTCAAAAGCAAAATGGTAAGAGATCACAAAGGTGTAGGAGGAGATCACAGCACTAGTCCATTTTTTGGCATTGACTGTTTTTGTATTGTCCACTTTTTCTCTCTCAGAGTCTGGAGGACAGGCCGAGTTCTCTCCCTGTTGAGCGAGGAGATAGCAGTAGTCCTTCCTGTAACCCATCAGATAACTCCCTCCTGTCTTCCTCTTCTCCCATCGACGAGATGGACGAACGCAAGACTGGCTTCCTCAAGAGACGACAGTGCGTTCCTCTCTTATTTTCCTTCTCTTATATTTGTTATATTAGCTCTCTGAAACACACAGTATTTGTATGGCTGCACCAAAATTAAAGGAGAAGTCCACTTCCAGAACAAAAATGACAGATAATGTACTCACCCCTTGTCATCCAAGATGTTCATGTCTTTCTTTCTTCAGTCGTAAAGAAATTATGTTTCTTAAAGAAAACATTTGAGGATTTTTCTCCATATAATGGACTGCTATGGTGCCCTGAGTTTGAACTTCGAAAATGCAGTTTAAATGCAGCTTTAAACAATCCCAGCCGAGGAAGAAGGGTCTTATCTAGCGAAACGATCAGTTATTTTTATACAAATAATACAATTTATATACTTTTTAATGTCAAACGCTCGTCTTATCTCATCTGCCTGAACTGTTTTTTTGTTTTGTTTTGTTTTTTTTTCAGTTCATGGCATGTCGAAAAATTCCCATGTTCTCCCTCAACTTCAAAATCACCCTATATCACTGTTTTACCTTTTTTTGTTAAGGGTGTTTGATCTTTTTTCATGTTAACTTTGCAAAGACTGAGTCGGTGCTTCTGCAGTGATGTAGGATGATTTTAAAATGATTTTTGAAGTTGAGGGAGAAAATACGACTGAAGTTTTTTGACATACCCTAACTGTCATGAACCAGAACACACAGAGTTTAAGGAGAGCAAGCAAAAAAGCATTTGAGATTAAAAAGTATTTAAATTGTATTTGTTTTAATGAAAATAACTGATTGTTTCACTAGATAAGACCCTTCTTCTTTGATTGGGATCATTTACAACTGCATTTAGGATCGTTTAAAGCCGCATTTAAACTGCATTTTGTAAGTTCAAACTCGGGGCACCATATCAGTCCATTATATGGAGAAAAATCCTGAAATGTTTTCTTCAAAAAACATAATTTCTTTACAGCTGAAGAAAGAAAGACTTAAACATCTTGGATGACAAGTGGGCGAGTACATTACATGTTAATTTTTGTTCTGGAAGTGGAGTTCTCCTTTAAATCTCATGTGTGGATCGTTTAAGTGACTGAGAGGTTTAAGAGGTTTTTAGTTAGCTAGTATGGTGCATAAATACAGAAACGAAAAACAGACAATGAAAAAAGTTGTACTCTTTAATAAAATTAAAGTAAAATTAACTTTTCAAATGTGAGTGACTCTTTTAATGACTCTTGGTCTCGTACTGTCTTGGAGTGCTCTTGTTGAATGTAGATCACTTCAATAACTGGTTCAAGGCATATACGGGATCATGAAGCATATTTTTTTATATGTTATGATAAGCCACGCAAATTGTATTGTGTCAGTGGCAAACAGTTTGAACTTTCAGCTTTTCATTTATAAAACTTTCCACTGAGTCCATTGAGCTTCAAGGTTCATTCCGTAGAGTTCAGCACATTGAGGCACACTGGCGTGAGTCATTTGAAAAGGCACGTAGACAGCACTGGCTCTTAAAAAGCACTATAAGCATAAAAATGCATAGCACTCTCAGATATTGGGTACATTTTAATTTGATTTCTTAATTAGAAATGTTTTTACAGATACGTGTTGATTCTGAAAGAAACAGTGTTTCTTTTGACTCTGCCTGTCATCTTGAATTGTTCTTTGATTTGAATGTGAATGTGTTTCTCTCTTTCTTTTTCAGCTATGTACTGCTGGAACTGGTGGAGACGGAAAGAGACTATGTGAGAGACCTTGGTGCAGTCGTGGAGGTGGGCTTATATTCAGTTCTTTTAACAAATAAATACCGCAGTGAGATCGCTATGGTGACCGCATGCAACTGAACACATTCATTCAATAATCAGAATCGTTTGAGGAGTACACAACTGTTGTTGTGAATTGATTACATGATTTGTTCAACACATGATGCCTTGTGTCAGCTGTGTTGACACAGGAAATAAGTGGTTTCGATTCGCCGCTTATTCAGAATGGTCACCGAGTAAGATCACGTTTTATGTGTAGCTGTCTCCATGGTAATCATACTGATGTGTTCTGGCATCTGCAGGGCTACATGAGCAGGATGAAGGAGGAGGGTGTACCCGACGACATGAAGGGCAAAGATAAGATCGTCTTTGGGAACATTCACCAGATTTATGACTGGCATAAAGAGTATGTGAAAGTAACACACTTAGATTCTATTCTCGTAAATACCACCAAGACCCCCTACTTTCATTTCCTGTCTTTAATGTTACACCTCTCATCTTTCTAGCTTCTTTCTTGGTGAACTAGAGAAGTGCTTAGAAGACCCTGATAGACTCGCACCCCTGTTTATCAGACAGGTATGAAATTATTCATTGTGGGTTTGGCAGATATCATTAAATTATGCAATTGTGTTAAACTTAAAGGTGAAGGATAGTCATGCCATTACATAATGTTGCTGTCTCCATCTTTTTTTCTCTATATTAATCATGCTGAGATAAGTTTTCACCCAAAAAATGGCACACTTCACCTTTAAGCCATAAAGCAGTAAATGCAGTCACAGCTAAAAGAAGCTGTGAGCCACAATATATATTTTCAACAATGTCTGTGTTTTAAAACAATGTCAGTGCTTTAAAAAAAGTTTTTGTGTTTTGTTTAGTTTTTATGTAAGGTACATTATCGCCCAATGATATATATACAGTTACAAGCCAGGTTTCCATCCAAAGTTATGAATTTAACTTGTGCGCAAAAATTGGAATATCGCATTTGCGAATAAGCACCATTTTCATCCAACAAGTCAAAGAGAACAAAATCGTCACTTCCTGATGAACTGACACTATATATTACTAAGAAAAGTAGGAGAAGCCACTGAATATAGTAATTTTCATATATAATAAATTACTTGTGCCTCAGAGCCAGCAGATGAAACACAATAATTCTTTCGGAGGTGGATGCCTGCTGTTTGGGAACGCAGTCGTGTAAGACAGTTCTGGGAGGCAATTATACAGAAATACTTTGACGACAGACTTTGCTCAGGCATTTCAGAATGACCATAACAACATTTCAGATGATATGGAACAGGATCGGTTCGCTGGTTAGACGGGTTTTGCCGGCCCATAGCACAAAGTCACATGACTTTTTTGATGCGTATGGAGGAATTTATTCGGCAAATGCGTTTCCATCTCCCGTTATTGGCATTAACCCTTTTTCGCACAAGTCAAAAACCACCTCAAGCGAGCATAAAAACTTTTTTGTGAATTAACGGATTTTTATTCAAATGTGGCGTTTCCATCCCTTGTTTCTGATGTGATACTTCAAAATGTGCATAACAACCGAGTGAAAATTATTCAGACATCAAATATAATTTTTGATATTTTATTTTTTTAATGGGTGCAGGACAATTATTCGGAAACTTTGATCTGACCATGTTTTGCTTAAGTGTATTTTCTTTAATTGCTAATGTGACCGTTTAACACCACAGACTGAACAAAATTAAGCATTGCTTGATAATTGGTCAGCAAAGTATTAATAGTTGTGTGAATACTGTCATACTAATATTTGTCTGAATTTTTGATAACATGTAATCAGTCACTACCCACTGCAGCCTGTATACATACAGCATGCTCAGCAATATATACTATATAGCTCGGCTGAAAAATTAACTATATTATCTCTCAGCTTTTTACATAAAGTTGAATATATAAGTATGTTTATTTTTATCCACATACATACAGTATACTCACGTAGAGTGATATGTACTATATATAGCATAGCTTAACTGCTTGATTGCTTGTATTGTCGCAATATGTAAACTATATTTTCACACAGCTCTAAACTGATATTAAGGATTTGACCTGACTTGACTTTTGTTATTCTGTCCATACCATGAAAGTCAATGTTGTTTTTGACCCCACTGATGTTTATTATGTGAGCAGAAGATTTTTATTTAAATAATTTTTTTGCTTTCCACAGAATAAAAGCATGCATGTATGTTTAGAATGCCATTTTTTTCCCTTTATGTGCCATACTTGCACTAAAAGAAAGTGGTCATTATGTGATATATACAATAGCTTAGTGAAGAGTTGAGTCATAGCTGTTAGTACATTGTGTATTTTAGCACAATTGGAAAGCCAATCAGGATGATTATACAAGGACAGGAACTATCCATTTTTTTAAAGTCTTACTTAGTGAGATGAGTAAGTTTTGACCTTCTTTGCCTGAAATTCTGTTTTGGCTACAGGAACGAAGACTTCACATGTACATCGTGTACTGCCAAAACAAGCCCAAATCAGAGCACATTGTTTCAGAGTACATTGACACGTATTTTGAGGTAAGACTCAAGTCACTGCCTACATTCTGCCTGACATTTAAACATGAGTCATAAAAAGGAAGACAGACTCAGAACTACACTATCTAATCTTTTCTTTATATCTTCATCAGGATTTAAAACAGAGGTTGGGCCACAGGCTACAGATCACAGATCTACTGATTAAACCAGTGCAGCGGATCATGAAATACCAGCTCCTGCTGAAGGTCAGACAGAGACATTTCATTAGCAATGTAGTCATTCCTTCCACTACCACTGACCCATCTTTATGTAAAGAATAGATGTTGAGAAAAGATCATTGTCTACCAACATAAATTGATGTTTCTCTACATTGTTCTAATTTTAGGACTTTCTCAAGTTCTCCAAAAAGGCTGGTTTGGACACTGTAGAATTAGAGGTAAGGGTATTTGTTAAGACATGGGTTAGTGTTTAACTTTGACAGGTAACTCATCCAGAACAATTTATGCAACAAATATGAATGGTACTCAAATCATGCAGCTGGAGTAAAAATGTTGCTAACTGTATAGTATTTCTAGCCAATCAGACTTTTAAAAGAAGTTGTTCACTTTCAGAACAAAAATTTACAGATAATTTACTCACCCCCTTGTCATTCAAAATATTTGTGTCTTTCTTTCTTCAGTCAATAAGAAATTATGTTTCTTGAGGTAAAAAATTGAGGAATTATCTCCATATAATGGACTTCAATGGAGCCCCCAAGCTTGAACTTCCAAAAGGCAGTTTAAATGCAGATTCAAATGGCTCTAAACGATCCCAGCTGAGGAAGAAGGGTCTTATCAAATTGACAATTGATATACTTTTTAACCTCGAATGCTCGTCTTGTCTAAGTCTGCGTGAACTGTTTTTCTCCCGCTTAATACGGTCAATACAGTTAGTGTATGTCGAAAAACTCCCATCTCGTTTTCTTCCCCAACTTCAAAATTGTCCTACATCGCTGCAGAAGTGGCAATCCAGTGTTTACAAAGTGAACATGCAAAGAAGATCAAACACCCTGTACAAAAAAAGGGTAAAACAGTGATGTAGGACAATTTTGACGTTCTAGCAGAAAATGAGATGGGAGTTTTTGCCCAACCCTATTCCTGGAGATCTACCTTCCTGCAGAGTTTAGTTCCAACCCTGATCAAACACACCTGTATGTAATTATACTCCTTCAGGTCCTAATTAGTTGGTTCAGGTGTGTTTGATCAGGGTTGGAGCTGAACTCTGCAGGAAGGTAGATCTCCAGGAAGGGCACCCCTGCCCTAACTGTATTGACCCGGATTACACAGACTGCGCATGCGCATTGCAGAGACAAGACAAGACCAACATTCGAGGTTAAAAAGTATACAAATTGTTAACTTATTTCAAAAATGACCAATCGTTTCACTAGATAGGACCCTTCTTCCTCGGTGGGGATCATTTAGAGCCGTTTGAAGCTGCATTTAAACTGCATTTTGGAAGTTATAACTTGGGGGCACCATTGGAGTCCACTATAATGGAGAACATTCCTGAAATGTTTTCCTTAAAAAACATAATTTCTTATAGACTGAAGAAAGAAAGACATGAACATCTTGAATAACAAGGGGGTGAGTAAATTATCTGTAATTTTTTGTTCTGGAAGTGAACTTCTTTAATCTGATTTAAGTCTCTATTTGTGCCTCAATGTATACCTGGGAATAAATTGAGGCATACCAGAACCATATCTACAAACCATATTTATGGGAACCTTTGTCTTAGGTTACCAAACCACCTAGCAACACCTTAGTAATCTCCTACCGCAAATTTTACACAGACAAGGAACAGGCATGTTTTCTTCAGAAATTTTTTAAATGTAGTTCTAAAATACATATGCTCTCTCACAGAAAGCAGTAGAGGTGATGTGTGTTGTTCCGAAACGCTGCAATGACATGATGAATGTTGGACGCCTACAAGGATTTGATGTAAGACGCATTTCTCTTACCTTATTTACAAAAGTTTGTAAGCATGTATGTAAAAAGCTAAAAAGCACAGCCATTAACAGTTGTGTGCACATAAATCAGCAGAAAGTCCACAAGCTGTTTGCAAAGGGGTTTTTTTTCCACTCCAAAACTAATCAAACCAAGAATGACAGTGAATTTTCATCATTTTGTGGAAAGAGTTAAAATGCCTGACAAATTATTTACAGTCTGAGCAAATAAAACAGTGACCCTTGCCTCCAAATAATACGGTACAATAATTAAAACTAGACTGTACTTGTTGTGAATGTTCTTTTTTACTGTTGTATTTATGTTTGCACATGCTAGAGAATTTGAACTGTTTTGAGGATTGAGCATTGTTTATTTTATGTATGTGTTTAGGGTAAAATTGTAGCCCAAGGAAGACTGATTCTCCAGGACACCTTCATGGTCTCAGACCAGGATGGTGGTCTCCTTTCCCGCATGAAAGAGAGGCGTGTCTTTCTTTTTGAGCAGATAGTTATCTTCAGTGAACCCCTGGATAAAAAGAAGGGCTTCTCCATGCCGGGCTATCTGTTCAAGAACAGCATTAAGGTGTGTAGACAAAACCACTGCTATAGAAAACACTGTGCTCAAGACACAGTATAGCAAGTAAAAACATTTATCTCTTATCTCTCTCTGCTCTGCAGGTCAGTTGGTTGGGTCTAGAAGAGAGTCCTGACAATGACCCTTGTAAGTTTATTTTGACCTCAAGGTCATCGACTGGCAGTACTGAGCACTATGTCCTCCATTCCTCCAACCGGGCGGTTTGCCAAGTCTGGATCCAGCAGATCAGCAGCATCCTGGAGAACCAGAGAAACTTCCTCAATGGTAACACAATTTTAGAGTTTCCAAAAAAGTTACAAAATGGGAGGTTAGTGGTTAAATTTATGTTAACCAGAAGGTTGTAAGAGTAAAGCCCCACAAACTATTAATCATCACCATCATTGGCTTAACCTCACACTTCTCTAGTGGAATTGTCCACGTAATATGTGAACTAACGCATATGTTGCTTTACATCAGGGTTGTCTAATCTTGCTTTCCGTGGGCCAAAATCCTACAGAGTTTAGCTCCAGCCTCCCACAACACACTTGCCTAGAAGTATCTTGCAGTACTGAACCATTGATTAGCTGGTTTAGACTGGAGCTAAATAGCAGATTAGTGGCCCTCCTGGAGGAGAATAGTTATCACAGATAATAGTTATGGATTGAGATTTAAAGATAATACTGCAGTAATGGGGCTGCTAGTTTTCCAACAACTGATTATGTGATTAGTGACGTCAGCTAGGTTTAATAGTTAAGACAACTTAGAACACTGTTGAAAATATTCAAATATTCTGTTTGAAAATTCACTTTTAAGATTGTCTAGTCATTTAGACAATCGAGCAACTAGTTATTTTTCAAAATATGTTGTTTGAAGATCGTTATGAGAGTTATTATTATTATTATTAGTATTATTCTCCCGCTCTGGAAGTCTATGGCAGCCCATAGAACCACTTGCGGGAAAGTTATGAAATTTGGCACACAGATAGAGGACAATAATTACAGACAGGTGTTTGATCAGGATTGGAATTAAACTCTACAGAAAGGTTGATCTCCATGAAGAGGTTTGGGCACCCCTGTCCTAGACGGTTTGTCTAATTTTCACCAAAATTGGCTCAGATCATCTTGAGACCATGCTGGCAAAAAGTTATGGAATTCAATTAGTCAAACTGTTCTCGAATAACGCGTGAACTAATTTGATGAAGAGCACACAAAAATGGATGTGAGGCTATATCTCTGCAACAGTTTGGCGTGTTGAGACCAAACTTGGTGTGTGTTATAACAAATTGCAAAAAATGCTAATAACATTTGATTAAATTGGCCTATTGTAATGAAATTGATCTCAATATATTCCTTAGGTCATGCCGAGAACATCGATACTGATTATGGTAAAATTGGCCAAACTTTCTGTTCGCCATTTTGATTAATGTTGAAAACCTACTTTTTCAAACTCCTCCTAGACCGTTGATCCGATTTTTACCAAATTTGAGTTGGATCATCTTCAGACAATGCTGACAAAAAGTTATGGATTTCGTGTTGAAATATGAAAGGTTTTCATTTAACGCATCCAAACTGCATCTGAGGCTGTATCTCTGCAAAGCTTTGACATATTTACACCAAACTTTGTATGTGCCAAAATGTCTTTTATGACTGGGTTAATATTTACACTTGCCTCTTGTCTTCTCAGCACTGACTTCACCCATTGAATACCAACGGAACCATGTTGGGGCAAGCAGTCTGGGTGGACCCAGCAGCAGTGGACTTCCGGGGGGTAGCAGCAGCTCTGCCATGGGTCCCAGCTGTGGCTCTCGGTCCAGAGCTTCCCGAATCCCTCAACCTTCTTCACGTCTCCCCCAGCCTGTGCAGCATCACCACGCCCCCGCCCCAGATGACCGCACTTCAGGTACGTGTCCTCTTCCTGACCAGGACCTAAACGGTGAGGTCCCTAGGATGCGGGTTCTGGAGAGCCCCTTGAAGGAGCTACGCGAGGATACCCAATCAGGGACAC
Organism: Labeo catla; assembly: GCA_012976165.1. Taxonomy (NCBI): domain Eukaryota; kingdom Metazoa; phylum Chordata; class Actinopteri; order Cypriniformes; family Cyprinidae; genus Labeo; species Labeo catla. The sequence continues at coordinate 206,692 of VONZ01000498.1, read as the reverse complement.
TCATTCCAAGAGCCACAGTCACACCCCTGTCTCTCACCCTAACAAAGCCCCGTCTCAGAGTTCCCTCGCCCATTCTCTCCCCCTTGAATCCTCAGAACTTTACAGTCCAGAAAGGTTCCCCGTTTTGGGCCTCAGTGCCAGTCTCACCTACTGGCAGGCCCGGCTCTTACACAGAGCAGAGTGACACGTTGAGTCGCAACCAGTGTCAGACTCGCAGGCACTCCGCCCACAGTAAGGAATTGGACCGCATCAGTACTTGCTCCTCCACCAGTGAGCAGTCCCTGCATTCCACTCACAGCAATGGGGTAAGAGCCAAACTCTAAATCCTGGCTTCAGTGAGCCCTAGTCCTGCTTCACCTCCACCTTCGGCTTCATACTAACCCGCTGGGGTATATGTGCATTGTCCTGGAACTAAAAGAGGATTCTCACAGGCTGTTGTGGATATTAACTGGCCTGGTTTGACTGTGCTGAGCAACTAACAACGTACACTGTTAACCAGGATAACTCCTTGAGAGTTTCTCAGAAACTCTGTACATCCGTTGACTATCTCTGCTGATTCTATCTGCTCTGAACTAGCAGGATTTTCTTGCTCTAACTGCCTGAGAAGACCTAATACGCAAGCACTGGGAGCTCATAAACCAGCCAACTAACAATTACTAACTTTTTTTCTTTTTAACCCTTATGACTTTTTTTGACGGATTTCAAAAATGCTTTTTAAGAGAATCCATCTTGTGGGGTGTTAAAGGCCCCATAAAATCCTGCGCTGACTGTGCTGACAATAGTCTATTATAGAAAAAGGAAGTTGGCGTAAAATAGCAAATAGACTCCACTTGTGTCAGAAGCAAGTCTGAAGCATAGGGATATGGGGGGAGGGGTATATTCTCATTCTAGAGATCATTTTTGGACAAAACATTTGGGTACGCACATAAGTGCAGAATGAGTCATCAGTATATTTTGTCCGTTTCCTAGGAGAAAACATTGTACATTTCAAGTTCATATATAAAATATATTTTTGTCAACTTCTGGTAGTCAACCACACTGGTAGGTTTTTAAGGGTGTTAGATTTCCTCTTCTAACCAACAGAGTGTTTTAAACTAAAATGACTTTCCTTTGTAAATCTTTTCCTAGAACTGCTTTCGCTTGCTTCTTGCTCTCTGACATCTTCAACATACTTCATATACAGAAATACTAAATCAAACATAAATAATCTAGAAGTTGTTACTAATGTTTTGCTGTGTTTCTGTTTTTAGAGTGAAAGCAGCAGCAGCAGCAGCAGTGTGTCAACCATGTTGGTGACCCAGGACTATGTGGCTCTAAAGGAGGATGAGATCAGCGTGTATCAAGGAGAGGTTGTGCAGATATTGGCCTCTAACCAGCAAAACATGTTTCTAGTTTTCCGTGCCGCCACAGAACAAGGCCCAGCAGCCGAGGGCTGGATCCCCGGCTACGTTCTGGGTCACACCTCCACCATCATTCCCGACTACCCTGATGGAACCCTCAAGTGAGGATTGGTTAATTATTATTGATTATAGAGTGATTAGTTCAGGGTTCCTCAAATCTTGCCCTAGATGGCCAATGCCCTGCTGAGTTTAGCTCCAACCCTGATCAAACAGACCTGAGCAACCTAATCAAGGTTTTCAGAATCACTAAGAAATCACACATAGGTGAGCTTGATCGGGGTTTATGCTAAAATTTTGCAGGGCAGCAGCCCTCCAGGACCAGATTTGTGGAACCCTGGAGTAGTTATTTCTAAAGTGAAGAAGCATCACATGAATTGACCTTTGCATTTTTTGTTGTTTATACAAGCAACAGATTTCCATATTTTAACCAAGTTGCTGGCTTTTGCATGTTGAAGTGCCGAAAATTATATATAAATAAAACTATTAGTTGGAATATTATATTATATTATATTTTGACAGTGGTTCCTGCAGCAACATAGCCTTAAAACACATTATCTTTTCATAATATTTTTTAAATTTAAACAGGACTTGATTTTATTCATGGGTGATGAAAATGGGTTTTGAAAACCGTAAAAAAAAAATATATATATATATATATATATGCTAAAATAAACTTTTAAATATATTTGTGTAAATATATTTTCTACCAATATATTTTTTGGCCATTTTGGGTATATAAATATATAAATATATTTAATGAAAACAAAAAGAACAGAAAAATACATTTTGAGCTATATATTTCAATGCACAGAAATGCATTCACGTATGTCACATTTGAAGAAAAACTTTATTTGTTGTCTGTAAAACATATGAACATATTTTAATAAAATTAAATTATAAAATAACTAAAAAGGCTAAAAAATATATAAATAATCTTTTCGAATAAGCATTATTAAATCATTATTAATGCAGTTTTGATCTATTCCATTCACATTCACCCTAAATGTAAGCTACTGTAAGATAAGAAATGTATTTTTGTCCCTAAAATTCATTTTGAAATATATTTTGATACGGGTTGAAAATATATTTTCTATTTCAAAAATATATTTCATTGATTCACTTCACTGTTTACAACATATATTTAGCATATATTTAAAATATATTTTGCTATCAGAAAATGTATGGCAATTTTTTTGCCATAAGGGAATGTTCACTCATGAATTCTCAAAATGAATGTTTATGAAGTAAGTTCATATCGACCTTAAAATCAGCCTATGAAAGAATCCACTTCTGACGTTTTTAAAACAATATTGACTTCTTGTTTGCTGTCTAATATTTATAGCGTAACTTTGAATTAGCTCTTTTAAAATAGTGCTGTTTGACATTCAGGAAGTCCTCATCGTGGCACACAGCTCTACGTATCAGACGAAAGTCCGAAAAGAGAGACAAAGATGGAAGGAAGGAGAGCAAACCAGAAAATGGCTATCGCAAGTCTAGAGACGGATCAGCCAATAAGGTTTCTGTAAAGGTACTGCCTTTCAGTCTAACAGTCTAATGATTCATTATGCAATCATTACTTATTATGTAATTTCATGCTTACTACAATTTCTACATTCAGTATGAACATTCAACATTTTTTTGCAGCTTTTGAATCCCAACTACATTTATGATGGTAAGTAAAAATATTGTTCTTTCATTCTTGGAAATCTCTCTGCATAGATTAAATTGTTTGTGTGTCATAATGAAACAGCCAAATGACTGTAAGTTTCTAATTTGCTGACAGCAGTTTCCCCAGAGTTTGTGGTCCCCCTGAGTGAGATGGTGTGCGACAGGGGCGACAGTGTAACTCTCCGCTGTAAGATCTGTGGGCAGCCTAAAGCCTCGGTCTGTTGGAGAGGGCCTGACCAGAGCACTCTTAGCAATGGTGGAAGGCACACAATCACACACAGGTAAAACCAGTTCACAGACATCATTATACATGTTAAATGCAGGGGGCACTCTTGCTTTACGGATTCTGATCGAGTCTAATGCGAAGGACAAACAGTCATTTCGCTACTTTCAGAACTGTTTACCGAAAGAAACATTTTCCATGCTAAATATTTCTGTGAAATTGTCTTCACGTTGTTCATTGACTACATTTGGTAACAATTGGCTATTTGGACAAAAACAAACTGATTTAGTTTTACACAGTGTCATTGCTATCGGTTTGACAAACTTAATCGCTCATCTTTGCAATATTTGATTTCCTTTGTGGGCAAAATTCCTAATTACATATTTGAATTTTAAAATTAAATAGCTAAATTAGAATGAAAAAGCTTGCACACCCTTGCTCCAAAAGTACAATATATATGGCATATTCCCACCAAAAGTACTGTTTTGATTAAGATCGACGTGACTTGAAATGAATAGTTTATTTGCAAAAACAGATAACTCCGTTTTTTTTAAATGTTCAAAAATCATGTTTTTTATTGTTATCATGTTTTATTGTATTAGCTGTATTTTTTTGTTATTTTTACTTTATATCAAAATAACTCAACTGTAGTTTGATTGAGATTAACCGGAATGCACAATGAAAAAACATGATTTTTGAAAATTGTTAAAAACATCTGTTTTTTGCAAATAAACTCGTCAGATGTTACTTTTGGTGAGAAAGTATAAATGTTTTATTTATTGTATTAATATTTTCTACTTTTGGAGCTATGGTGTGCCAACTTTTTTTCATTGTTTGTTTTTTTTTTATGGTTGAGCACCCTCTTTGAGTTTTTTTGCCTCCTAGATGTGTATACTTTTTGCAAAAACACGCTGAAAATTAAAATGCTGCAAGTTAAAAAAATATTCAAATAAATTTAAAATCTTTAATTAAAAAGCATATTGTTTATTTAAAAAGCTTATTAAAAAATTGTAAAAATGTTTAAAAAAAAATATATATATATATATATATATATATATTAAGTAAAATTGTAAAAATGTTTAGTAAAAATAAACTAAAAACATACAAGTATACATTTACAGGATGATGTACAATCAGCTAGTTTTTGTCACAAAATAAACCCTGATAGAGTGACCCCGTTTTAAAGCGTATCATCCACAATGTTTTTTTTTTCTGATAATGACTCACTGTCTGTAAATTATTTTGTACATATTGCATAAGTGAAATGCATTACTAAATGAATATACATTAAATATTGGGTAACACTTTACAATAAGGTTTATTAGTTAGCATAAGTTGACTACATTAGTTAACATAAAGTAAGAATGAACAATACTTCCACAGCATTAATCATAGTTCATGTTAATTTCAGCATTTACTAATGCATTATTAAAATCACAAGTTGTGTATGTTAACATTAGTTAATGCACTGTGATCTAACATGAACAAACAAATAGTTTTATTTGTATCAACAAAGATGGATAATAGTGTAGTAAATGTATTGTTCATTGTTTATTCATGTTAGGTAATACATTAACTAATGTTAGCAAATGACAGGTTATTCTAAAGTGTTACCAATATTGAGTTGAAATTGTATTTTATTTTATTAAATTGTTTTATTCTGTGAGAATTATTTATTTTGCTTGTGAGATAAAATTGGCTTGGGACAACAGTATACAACAGTACAATAATTATATATTATATACATTTTATCTGACAATGTATTCCAGGGAACCATATTTTTTTAATAGACTATGCTGTACATTTTTGTTTTTATACATAGCAATTTACATTTGTCAGCTGTTTACTTTTTGTTCAGTGAGACAGGGGAAGTGACCCTCCGTATCTCACCTGCCACTCTGGACGACAGCGGCACCTACACCTGCATCGCCTCCAATGACGTGGGCTCAGTGACATCATCGGCCTACCTCAGGGTGCTTGGTCAGTTGATTTTCAGTTGCCACTGCTCAAAACAAAACCAAAAAATTATTAGAAGTTGAGTCACCGACATTTTTGTTTTCTCTAGGCGCTTCCTGTGACGGCATCCTCTGGAAGGATAACTTTGAGTCCCTCTACACTGAAGTCATGGAACTGGGAAGGTACTGTACAAATGAAAAGCTCTAAACTAACTGAATTAACTAAATGTAATCTTAACTAATAGTAAATCATACGAAATTTTCTCTTTATACAGCTAACATTTTAAACCAACGAATGTTTTTTTCTGTCCCGTCTGCAGAGGCAGGTTTGCCGTCACTAAGTGGTGTGAGCAAAGAGGAAGCAGACGATCAGTGGCCGCTAAACTAGTAAATAAGAAGCTAATGCGTCGAGAGCAGGTGGTTCAAGAGCTGGGGGTTCTACAGTGTCTTCAGCATCCTCACCTGGTGGGCCTGCTGGACACCTATGAGACCCCAGCCAGTTACATTCTCATCCTGGAGATGTACGTGAACTTCTCTTCTTAATCTGTAACAAATTATTTCCACACTAATGACTAAGTTAATGATAAAACCAGTGAAAGTTTTTATTTTCTTCTTCTTCTTTTGGGGAACACATATTGCTGTAACACATTTTCTCCTTTTTTTGCACATCAGCGCTGATCAAGGTCGTCTCCTAGACTATATTGTTAGCTGGGGGAACTTGACAGAAGAAAAGGTGTCTCTTTACCTACGGGATATTCTAGAAGCTTTACACTACCTTCACACATGCAGGATTGCTCATCTTGACTTGAAGGTGAGCCTCCCTATAGAATTGTTCTTAATAAATCAGTAGATCATTTGTGGAAGTAAAGCACCCAGATGGCACTCAGCTAGTGGACCGGGACCTACTAGGGCATCTCAACACATTTCCAAAAGACCTGCAATATGGCTTAAAATTATTTAAATTAAGACAAAACCAGCTAAAATACACAAAAATGGAGTTGAATTTATTTGTAACAATTTACACTCAGAAATTACTTGGAGATTTTACAAAAAAAAAAAGCATAGAAATAACAATTAAATAGAAAGAGTGAAATAGTATTTTCTTGTAAACTATACTCCAATGATATTTGTTTTATTTACCATTTCAAAATATTTTATACAGTGTAAACTATAACACCTAAAAATCAAGGCATATTTCTTATTTTAATGTGTTCACTCAACAACTGTCAATTTATATTTAAAAGTGTGATTTCTAATGTTGGAAAAGTCCATGATGAATATATTTTGTTTAGTTATGTTGAGCTCTAAAATACTGGTTGAAATTGCTGAGAAAAAAAACGACTGAAAACATAATGTAAATTCATTAGTCATGTGTGTTAACCCTAACCCCCAAAAAGTGTTAACCCTAAAGAACATTCATTTCTTGAAATGTCTAGTCAGTTCTTTACTTAAGTTATGTAAATTTTGAATTACGTAAAATTGTATTACATAAAATAAGCCGAGAAGTGCTAACAAAGTTTTATAGACTGCCTAGAATAGTACAGACTAGACAGAGAAGTTCGATTTTAAGAGTTAGCAGGATGCAGTGAAGTGCTTATGTAACTCAAAACAAAAGAGAGATGCGAGTGGCTCAAATCGAAACTGGTGCAGAACAGCTCGGCTCTTAAGCGCAAAAAATATATATAACAAGCAATAAAAATACAAATAATTCCTTCTGGTGACAGCTTTCATTCTAAACATAAACAACAGCATAGCTAAATCCCAATATTTTCCCTTCCCAGTAGAAAATATTAATCTAAAGAACAGAAACAGGATATTAAGCAAATATATGTATATGTATTAATACGACACGTAAAAATTTAAATATATCTACAGATATGACTTATAAAAGGAGGTAAAATTGTCACTGAGCTGTCATCAGATATTTTATCAATTTTAACAGCTTTTTTGTGCATTTTCTATATTATTAGTAGTAGTTTTAGTAGTAGTAGTAACAGTAGTAGTAGTAGTGTCTAATACATGGAGTACCTAATGTGTATGTCCTGATGGGTATTGCAGTCAAAAAGGTTGAGAACCACTGATTTAGGTGTAATATTTAAAGTGAAATATAATACATATACTGAATACAATATACTGAAATGTTCCTATTGGATGTTAGGACAGCATTTTGAAAATGTGTTTACAATATTTACAACATATTAAAATTTACTTTTAGTGTTTTAGACGTTTGTAAATAAAAGACTGATGCTTCAGCCAATTTGTTATTAAGGGAAATAAATAGAAACATTTGCTAATTTAGTTGTATTAATGACTGTTTATATCATTCTTATGAATATATATATATATATATATATTCATAAGTGATTAGACATCTGATTTTCAGAGACTGCACTAATGCAGTCTCCAACTGACTAATTGCTTTTATTTTAATATATCACCACTCCTAGAGATTTTGTGACATCTGTGGTTAAAAGAAAAAATAAGGTAGGAGGTCATTTTATCCCATCTTTCCAATACTACTGAACAGGGTAGACACAGGTAATATACTCACCCCCTTGTCATCCTAGATGTTCATGTCTTTCTTTCTTCAGTCTTAAAGAATTGTTTTTTGAGGAAAACATTTCAGGATTTCTCTCCATATAATGGACTTTTATGGTACCCCAGAGTAGTGTTGCACGATATACCGGTACTTAAAAAGTATCGCGATACCCTGCTGTTAAAACGGTACGATTCCGTATTTTACTAGTACCAGTACTTTAAGAATGCATTTTAATAAGAGCCGTATTTCTGCATGTCTGTGTTAGTGAACGGCGTAGACGCTGTTTTGTTTACTACACACAAACACGTGAGGCTTGTGGTGTTTTCAGCCTCTGCCGCCTCAATATATGAGTACATTAACACATGAACTTAATCTCTAGAACCGCTCTGAGGCCGGTTTCACAGGACGTAAGCAGTGCGTATTTTTTTCGGCGCCCATGTTAGCGAATGAGAGCATTCACACCGCCCGCAGTGGCGGCGCGGCAGCGCGTAGCAGCAGCAGAGCAGAAGCGTCAGTGCAGCGATCGTTTCGGCCCCGAGTCTATTTTTGCTGCGCCGCTTATGCTCGCTTTCAGTGGCAATGTATTGATTATGGCCAAAATACACAGGAAAAAGTAGCAGTTTTACCCCAAAAAGTACGTTGATGATATATACCGTGTTGTAAACACAGTATTATGTAATTAACAAGATAAAAAATATTTTTTCCTTAACTTCCAAAACAAGTTTAATTAATTTATACTGTTTTTTTTTTTTCTGACGTTACTGATTAATTGTAATTATTATATTAGCCTATATATATATAGCCTATATTTATTATTACAACTACATGTTGCCATAAGAACAGGTGTCATGCTGACATCATGATGACAATTGTAAACAAAAGCACGTGTCACAGGCGGGTAGTTTTCAGAGTGCAAGACCATCGTGGACGACACTCGTCTCATAGTAAAAGAGTTAAAAAAAAAAAATAGTAATAAAATAAGCTTCTTGACCTCAATTACATGGAAATAAAGCAATGCCAACTTACCCATTATAGCGAAGTCTGTACAAAAGACGCGGTTCAGGTGCGCATTGCAAACGCTGCCGGTGTGAAAGAAAAATGGCTGTGCGCTGCTTCTGCTCTGCTTACGTGCTGCGTACGCGCTGCTTACATCCTGCTTACGCGTGGAGTGTGAAACCGGCGTGAGAGTCACTTCGTGAGCATTTTACCGTTTCTTTTGCGTAAAACTATCGTCATATAATGAAGACCCTAAAGTTCCTCACAGCAACCCGTCAAAATAAAAGTTTGCTTTAACTTGACTGTCAGAAATATATTAATATATTACTTAATGTAAAGATAGTACTATTAATAATAATAAAACTATTATTAAAACAATGTTTAAGGAATATTTACCAGAATGTATTTACCAGAAATTTTTAAATACACAACATAGTATTTCTAAAAATAAATAAATAAATAAATATCCTATAATAAATTAATTCTTTATCAAATCTAATTATCCATTATAAATTCATTAGACATGCTTTTGATTATTAAAATGTAATGTAACGATTAAAATAGAATCCAGAAAATTAATGGAAAACAGAGATTCACAAACAAAACTGAATTTGAGAAAAAAAAATAAAACATGTTTCATAGGGCCTTAAAACATGTAATAAAAAAATATATAATAATAATAATAATAATACATTGCTGTTAAATTCTGCAAGTTTCATGATTTCAATGAATTAGGCATGCTTTTTGATAAATACTTTTATTTTATGTAACCATTAAAATAGAGTGTAGAAAAATTAAAATGGAATTTTAATTTCAGATTTCATAGGGCCCTCTTTATTTTATTTGTTTCTTTGTTTTATTGTAGTTGTCCTTTAGTTTGTCACTTGCGTCTAGGTTCTTATTATTAATAACAAAGATAAAATAAAAAATGACTATGTCATGATATAAATTGTTGTTGTGAAATAAAATTACTATATCATGAAATACGATTTGGCTTTATCCTTTACGCTAACGTACCAATATAGCAAAGAATCCTGTGTAGTGGCACTGGCATGTGATTAATATTGTTTTATTTATTTTCATTTTTTTTGTAAAGGGGGGATGAAATGCTTTGTTTTAATAGATAAAATAACTATGGTCTCCATTTGGATAGTCTATTATTCAATTACTTTTCCTGTTGTTCAATATTTTTTTTTTTTTTCAAAGTATTGGTTCAATAGTAGTATCGTGATATTTTAGTCAGGTATCATATCAAAGTCAAAATTTTGGTATTGTGACAACACTACCCCAGAGTTTGAACTTCCAAAATGCAGTTTAAATGCAGCTTCAAGAGGCTCTAAATGATCCCAGCCAAGGAAGAAGGGTCTTCTCTAGCAAAACAATTGTTATTTTCTAAAAAAAGAATTACAATTTATATACTTTTTAACCTCAAATGCTCGTCTTGTCTAACTCTGTGTGATCCGGTTCATGACAGTAAGGCTATGTTGAAAAACTCCCATCTCATTTTCTCCTCCAACTTCTAAATTGTCCTACATCACAGTTTTACCTTTTTTTGTAAAGAGCGTTTGACCTTATTTGCATGTTCACTTTGTAAACATTGGGTCGGTACTTCTGTAGCGATGTAGGACGATTTTGAAGTTGCTCTCTTAAATACTTGACTGGATTACAAGTCAAGTGTGCTATTTAATTTTAGTTTTTATATTTTGAACCTGTCATGTGTCTGTGTTATCCCATATTAATCTGCGTTATGTGTCTTTCAGCCCGAGAATGTATTAATCGAGCAAACGTCAACCCAGCCTCTAGTCAAGCTGACGGATTTCGGTGATGCGGCACATCTCTCCAACACCCCGTATATCCACCCTCTGCTGGGCAGCCCAGAGTTCTCCGCCCCCGAACTGGTGTTGGGTGAACCTGCGGCTCTTGCATCTGACCTCTGGAGTCTAGGCGTGCTGGCATACGTGATGCTCAGCGGGGCGTCTCCTTTCCTGGACGAGAGTGTCGAGGAGACCTGCCTCAACATCTGCCGTCTCGACTTCAGCTTCCCGGAGGACTACTTCTGTGGCGTGAGTCAGGCGGCGCGGGACTTCGTATGCATCTTACTCCAAGGCGAACCATGCAGACGTCCCTCTGCGCAGGTTTGCCTGCGTGAGGAGCCATGGCTGCAGCCCAACATGGCCTCCGCCACAGCTCGCCTCGACACTTCCAGACTTATCTCTTTTATAGAGCGGAGGAAACATCAGAACGATCTACGACCCGTGGCCAGTTTCCGAGCATTCCTGCGTAGCCGCCTACTTAGCCAGACCTGAGAAATACGTAGAGTGGAAATCCAACAGTAATCTTGTTCTCCTGCAGTTCTGAGTAGGATATTAAGGAAAGTATTGGTGATAATTAGGAAATATGCTGAAATCTCATCCTCCTTTTAGAGTCATTCTAAAATGGGTCTCTGTTACTGTAACTGCTGCTGACAAAACTCTGAAGTTCCCCTTTCCAACCCTTCAAAAAATCATTTCAGCTACATGTACATGTTCTCTCTTTGTATGGACAAAACTCACGAGAAAAAAAAAAAATGTGAATTAAGAAGGGGGAAGATTCTTTTGAAGGTTTTTTCCCTGAGCCAGAAAGGTTTGGCCTCATGTTCGGACAGTATTTCAATCAGGTTGTTTCAGTGGAGTACTGTAATTTGAATAGCTACATTCAGGAAAGATTACATTTTGTACAAATCATGTATAGAAGCACAGTAAAGATGATATCTTTATCCTGAACGTTTTGGAGAAAAAAAAATATTTAAAGATTTAAAGGGAAGTAAAATCAGTTACACTATGGCATTCATCTCAAGTTCCATGTTTAATAAATATACAGTCATATTGGAAAACAATCATAAATGAAATGACTTTTTAACAGCTGCAACTCTTTCGGACACGGGGAGTAAAAGATAAGCTTTTCATTTCAACTCGCATCTGTCTATCAGCCTTATGTTGTAAATAAACTGGACCTGCCTTCATTCATGTTAATTTGCAGTGTTTGGAATGCTTTCTCATTGGCTGATCATGACTTTCAACTGACCAGTTAGAATACAAGCTGGAAAGCCGCCGAAGGCAGGAAGTGTCGGTAACCACAGCAGATGTGCACTCTTTGTAACTTGTTGAAATGTGCAATGTTGGGGCTTTAACATTTTGCAGCTATTTATAATGATTCGTGTTAAATCAACATTGTTAAGTACATCTATCGGCCACTGCGAGTTGAGATATGATGTGTCCGTGGCTCTTTTGCTGAGTTTTCTGTGTTCAGTATTATTTTGTAAGCTAAAGCCTCATTGGTGAAAAATCATTTGTGTCTTTGTCACACTTTCGTTACGAATGTCGTTATTTTTATCGTTATACCAAAGTTAATCCTCATGTACCTAAATGCTTCTTGTCCCTGTTTGGTGGTTATAATTTGTAACAATAAGTTATGAATGCAATTCTGACTCCTGGAGCAGGAGTTTACTTGTATTGATTGTTGATTTATTTATTGTGTCTTGTTCGGTTTTTGTTAATCGAATTTAATTGAAGTAGTGCTTCATATTGTCGGAACATTAGGAATTTTAATTTCCATATCTGCTCATGGTAGCAGTAGTCTGTTGATGTAAGTTTGCATGACTAAATGACGAGAATTATTCTGTTTTCAGTTCACTTTGTTTTAAATACAATGAGATGAATTGTTCCCCATGTACTGTATCTGTTGTACAGGAACAAAGTACCAAGTTCATTGTGGCACCTCCAAATTGTGAGTTGAAGTTTAAGAGGCAAGTTGCAGTGGTCTAATAATTCAAAATAACAACTGTCAACCCTTGTCACTAAAACCTAGTTGCAATTATTTTATTGCTGAATATAACGGAGGTAAATAACATGCTGGGTCAGTAATGTTAGTATGGTTTTTCATGTTTTATTTAAGTTAGTTTCTCACAATGTATAGATGTACAGACACCATAAAAACTGGACGTAGCGACACCCTGTTTTTTTACATAACAATGTCATTTTGAATGTTTTTGACTCGATGTTAATTTTGCATGTATATTTCTTTGTACAGAAACCATACATGTTTGCACATTCTGTGCTGTACATAAGTTACTTTACCCTCAGTTATTTTTGAGATTAAACATCTGAAACATTTTATTCGTACAACTAGTCTTTAGCGTCTTTGTTTAATAAAGTGTTTCTCCAGTTTGTGTGTGTGGGATTGGAGGAATTACTCGATGGCATTGTGTTTATAGTCGCCTGTATCTAAACTGATTTGAGGATTAGTATTTTTACATGTTTCCTGTCTATGTCTCTTGAGGCCTCGCCCAGACCATGTGAAAACCATCCGGGGCGGCTGAGGAAACAGGCAGGTGTGAAAACTGCATCTGCAGGTGCTGAGATCTTGGTAAGATCCCAAAACAGATAAATGACTAATTAAACTTCCCCTGATCTTATCGCAGTGGTCTCAGCATGTGCAGGCAACTGTAAATACGAACTGTAAAACTGTAAACTGTAAATACATACAAGTGAAATGAATTGTTCTGCAGAACAAAAAGAATATCAAGAATTCATAATTGCTGGTTGATTTTATTACATTTAACCAAAAAGGCAATAAAATGCATTTGCATGGTCACATTTTTTATTGCAATTACGTATATTAATTAAGAAACTGAAAATGTACTTTTAAAATTATTAATTTACATGAACACTGGGTTCAAAAAACTATCTATTTATTTTATTTATTTATTTATTTTTTATTTAAAATAAATATCCAGTTAGGCATTGATGTGTGTATCATTTTGCGAGCACGTAGGCATACCTGTATTTAAATAAAGTGATGCCTTTTACAGAAAGGTTCGTGACTCTGTTCACGGCTGTTTTTGAAACTTGCAGAGTCTGTGGTTGTTTGTTTGATTGTGTGAATATAACTGCTTTGTTTTTTAAGAGGTGTGAGAAGTTTGGTGTCGAGTTTAAACTGCTCCAGTCACCCACGCAGGTCTGTTCCTCTTAAGAAACGCAATGTGTCGCGGTCTGTTTTAAAGTTTCAAACTGTTGACTCTGACGTTCAAATGCTTCCATTTAGCGGCTCAGCCCAGGCTTCGAGGTGTAAGATGAGCAACTGAATGAAAGCGACTTTTCATACTGAAAATAAAACTTCAAATTCAAACTTCCATAATCAAATTTTCCCTTCTCAAATTGCTTTCTAAGAAAACATGGTGAACAGTTTCCATGACTCATTTTCGTCTTTTGCTAATTCAGGTTTGAAATAAGTTGTCTGTTGACAAGGTCGTAATAAAGGGGTATTTAGACATCTGAGACCGTGTGCAGTTATTAAAATAGTACTTAGTAAAACTTGTAGCCATACCACCAGGAGGCACACTTTAACTAGATCAAGAAGTCTAATCATTCAAGTGCTTTAATGATTTGTGATGTGATGTCAGCTTAAGAAACTTATCAGAATGCTCTATTTGTGGTTTTTAATTGTGGTCATGATTTGATCAGATATCTTCCTGGAACATTGATATCACCTAAGATAACACACAAAGTTGTCAGTTCTTCTCTGTAACTGTAGTCTTTGAAGCGGCATGGAAGCAACACGGTGCCAGGGTTAGTTTATGCTGAAGAATACTGTACGTCAAATAACTCAAATACGTCAGTGTTTAAAAGGTAAGAGTGCTTCTTGTGATCTTAATGAATTCTATCCCTGTGCAAAATATTCTAACAATAATATGCTAATGTAGTTGTAAAACAACTTTTTATAGGCTATTCAACTTTTTGTTTAATAAAAATGAACAAAATATTTTATATTTATCATAGTCTAGGCTAAAAATGTCGTCATGCTGACACAGCATGCAAAAATGCTATAGTATCTGCAATATTTGAATTTTATTAAGTTTCAAAATAACATGTTAGCTAGTAAAAAAAAATCAGGCTGGTTGGAGCAATTGAAATAAAATGTCAAATCACTCAAGCAAAGCTCCTTATTTGTCTTGTAAAGAAATAATCAAAAATTTGTATTCCTCAGAGACAGGATTTGCAAAAGTATGTGCATACAAAATAATTGCATAGTAATTACTTCTAGAAACTTCCTGCCAGATGTTATTAGAACACTTAAAATATCTGGCGTACTAATGTCAAATTTTATGAGTTATCATTTTTAGTATTTTGTTCATACTTGAATATGATGATTTAAATTATTTAAATAATTCTAAGATTTAACATAAAAAGCAGAACTTTATAGTTAACACTGTCTAATTAGTTAGAGTCAAACTATATAAAGCAAACAAATACTGTTTTATTAATTGTGTTATGCAGTCTGCTTGTAATTAAATCTGTATGTAAAAATGACAATGCTGTGTACCGACTTAAATTTGTTTAAGCAATTGTATTGCATCCAATAGATCGAAAATCAAAATGCATCTCTCTGAGTAACAGTGATCACTTAATGACTGTATGCATGTATGTATGTATGTGTATATATATATATACACTGCCCTCCAAAAGTTTGGAAGCGCCCTAGAAAAGTGAGGTTTTGGACAATATTGGCATTAATCCTTTTTAATTTGTGATAATTTTGCACTGATAAGGGACAACACAAACTACAAAAACATATTTTATTACATAACACATTACACATTTGATTCATCAAAATATCCACCATTAGCAGCTATTACAGCTCTGCATAATCTGGGCCTCAATTTATTGTATTCTAAACTTAACTGACAATCAATTGTTGAAGCTATTAAGGTGTGCTGACCCAAAAATCTTTTAAAAACGTGGGCCAAGTTTAAACCAGTAACCAGTCATCAGGCAAAAAATGATTAGGATTTATGCTGATATCGTCTAAAACCACACTTTGCCATGGGTGTTTCCAAACTTTTGGAGGGCAATGTATGTATGTGACCCTGGACCACAAAACCAGTCATAAGGGTCCATTTTTCCGAAATTGAGATGTATACATTGTCTGAAAGCTGAATAAATAAGCTTTCAATTGATGTATGGTTTGTTAGGATAGGACGATATTTGGCTGAGATACAACTATTTGAATAAATGGAATTTGATGGTGCAAAAAAATCTAAATACTGAGAAAATCACTAACTCCGTATTGTTATCTCATTTTTGACCAAGATGGGTTTTTAGCATTGGATGGAACTCTTCATATATATATATACATGTATGTTAGCAAATCCATATATATATATATATATATATATATATTTCCTAACATACGTGTATACTGTACTTGCCAAATGGAAGACTTTCTTTTGACTTTAGTGCTGGTTTCATTTGCTTCCAACCTGCTTTTGCACAGATGACCTAAAGGAGGCGACACCTGCATAATCTCAAGCACTGCAAAGCAGTTGCCGCTGTGATGATGCTCTTCAATTAAAATAATTTACAACTGCAAAGAAAAAAGTCTTGCAAGAATGAAAAAAAATAGTAACAGCTTTGACCTGTTCGTCATATAAATGAGCAGCACCCATAACGGAGCTTTATTTTTGTTGCACGACAATGTTCTGATATGGTAACAAATGTGTATTGACTTCTACTGGATGTACACCTAGTGTTTTCCCTGTGTGCCCATGTTTCTGTGTGTTTTTGTTTTAATGTAATAAAACACTTAGAAAGTATTCTTGTCTCCACCCCTCTTGCTACACCAAACTATGACAGTGTCAAGTGTTATGACAGAAAAAAGACTGTTTCCTGCTCATGCATCATCGTAATAGGCTTTCTCCGTCTGTACACTTCTAAAATGTACCATCGCCACGAAAAGGTTGTTTGTAGACCAAATTTATTTTGATAATATTTTGTATTATATTTCCTGTATTATGTTAGTACTTCAGCATAATTATTTAAGTTATTATTTATTATAAGCAATCTCTTGTTTAATGTTGTTGTTGTTGTTGTTGTTGTTGTTGTTGTTTAATGTTAATGACCCTGCAGCATACAGACCACTAAAAAAGCAGGTTAGGTAAACCCCCTGGGGGTCTCACACACTAGAGGTTACATGAATTACATATCAGGAATTTTAAGGCAGGTTAAATGAGTTTGCCAGTGTGGTTTGAAATGAATGAACAAACAAATAAATAATATTCAGTAACTAAAAAATTATTAATAATAATAATAATAATAATACAAATAAGCAAGGCTTTAACTAAAATTATCGTAAAGGTTAAAATGTTGAATAAATTAAAACAATATTAAAGCTGTCCTATATGAGAATCCCTGTGATTGTAATGGGATATCAGAAAAAAGGGCTAGTTTTTTTTTTTGTTTGTTTGTTTTGTTTTGTTTGTTTTTGATGTATTTGAGTTGATTTTGGCTTGGATTTTTTTCTGGGACATGGCAACCCTAAAGATTGGTCAAGTTTGAAATCAAGTGCAAAATATGTCTAACTGTACCCTTATTACTACGTTCTATATGTACATACAATTCTACAGAAGCACAATGGATTTTTTTTTCTTCTGTCACTTCCGCAAACCTTAATCATAGATATAATATTGTTTACAATTGCTCATAAAGGCTTTCAGAACTGAAACCCGGTTATGATAAAAGATGTTACATTTTCAACACATGCTATAAGCGGTTGACCAATCGGAACAGACTAGGCTTTTCAGAAAGGCAAGGTTTAAAGAGACAGGAAATAAAGCGTTGCTTCAGGCAGTGGGTGAAAAGAGGTGCTGTAGCAATCCACAGTATGAGAAAAATATTATAAAAATACAATAAATATAAGATAATAAGACACATACAGCATAATAAAAGCCCATTAAAATTATCACCTTTTTTTGTGAGAACCTGACCCACTACTGGGGTGAGTTTTGTCATTTAAAGTTCACAAATCAAAGTAAAATGACAAACCAGTATTACAGCGCAAAATCATACTTGTAGTTCTACGTATCTGATGTCCAGTCACAGTTTTTGTGATGACAAGATGCATGGCCTGCCTTCTGGAAGAGCGAGCTGTCAGAAGTCTCTTCAGAATCAAATTGCAATCATGAAAAAAGGAAGGATTAAACCCATGACATTCATCTTAAAAATATAACGTTTTTTTGAAAAAGGATTAGAATCTTGATTTAATAAAGATTAGATTATAGCAATTTGTATGACAGTTTACTGCAGATATCCAGTCAGCTGAGGTTCAAACCATGGTCAAAAAATTTAAGATGGTTTGGGTTGTGTTGGATGAACCTCAAGCGATTATGCATAGGGGAGAGTGGGGTAAGTTGAGCCAGTGGGTAAGTTGACCCACCCCCTTTATCTTGGTAACTGTACACTTTTACTGTCACGTGACCATGTATTTTGGAATCACACATCATTTCTGCCAGACTGTGAAAAGGAGAAAGACGTGGGAGGAGTGGCCCCAAAAAAATACCAGCTATGGGGCAAAGCGAGCCAAATGCTGTGGGGTAAGTTGAGCCAACACTATAACTTACGCCACCATAAGGCACTGAAGTTAAGTTAAATCTCTGAAGTATAAACTGGTATTTTAATGTGATATTACGCAACTGGTTTAGTTGGTCATATATATACTTATTATTTGTAGTTTATTTGATAGGGACAGTGTACCAAATCGTTCTCTGAGAACCAGAAGATGCTTTTTATCACATTATAATTATCTTTCCACCTGTAATGTTTACTAGTTTCAGTGACATTTATTCCTTGATTCTAATTATTATTATTTTTTTTTTTTTTTTCATTTTTACCCAATAAATGCTCTGTTTAGTCTGTTTTTTTGGGAAGGGTTAGACTTTTGTGCTGAACATGTTTCAGAAATGCAAACAATTAAAGATTGAAAATTAAACTTCATTTGATTGGTTTTATTTTAAGTTAGCTTTAAGAAAAGAAATATGACTGTTTGTAAAATTAAATTTGATTATTAAGTTATTAAGGTCAGTTATTTTAAAAATTTCACATGGGTTTGAATTAGATTCGGTTAGATGGTTAGTTTTTACCCAGATGGTTCATCTTACCCATTTACTCAGGTCAACTTACCCAACTCAACCCAACCCGACAACTTAACACTTTTTAATAAGAAGCCATACTTTTAGAACCCTATGTCATAGATACATTCTGATCATTTGAAATAATAGAAAATGTCCTGAAAGTACTTTAGATAGATTGTAGATTGTACTTCATCTTGAGGACCATATAACTAAAAAGTGGCTCATCTTACCCCACTTTTCCACTACAACATATAACGTCTAGGTTACGTACGTAACCCTCGTTCCCTGAAGGAGGGAACGGAGACGTTACATATGGGAACTCGCTTGAGAGTCCAATCATCTCCAAGCCTTATTCAAAAGGCCAATGAACATTCATGAACATTGGCGAGTGGTATTTGCATGCCGAGCCACTCCCCCGTACATACGGGTATATAAGATGGCGGCGTGCAACCACTCATTCAGGCTTTTGCTGAGGAGCCGAGCTGCAGCCCGGCGTCAGCGCGACGTCAGGTCGTGGCAGGGGATGTAACGTCTCCGTTCCCTCCTTCAGGGAACGAGGGTTACGTACGTAACCTAGACGTTCCCCTTCAGTCGTTTCACTACGACGTTACATATGGGAACAGACCCATGGAACAGGCCACGAACCAGACGTCGCGTTACGCAACACACCGCGTGCCGACAGGCGGACGTGTCAGCAGACGGATATGAGCGTAACCTTCCCAACGCCCTGGGGGCCAATAGGGGGCCCCACAGGGATGCCAGTTGTACTGAAGCAGGAGTTGGGGGGGCGGAGCACATGAAATCTCTACATGTGGAACACAAGAAATTCAATATATCCATAGATTTTAGGGATATATGAGGGAAACATCGGCCTTCTGGCTGACCGTGGAAAAATACTGAAACATGCTGCCACAACCTGCTGGGCGAAGGAGACCCAACCGGAGCACAGTCAAGCACTACTCCGCACTAGGCCTGACTGCGGGGCATGGAGGACCCAGGTTCGCCGGAGGGAACAACTGAGGGAAATAGCGCACGGATCCATTAGGAATGGCGCAGCAAGCCGACACCAGCCGGACTCCCGCTCGCCTGTGATGTCTATATTAAGACACGGGAGGATACGGCCTCTACGCGAAGGTTGTAGAACCTGGCGAAGGTATTAGGTGTCGCCCAACCCGCAGCTCTAGAGATATCTGCTAGTGAGGCGCCATGAGCCAACGCATAGGATGAGGCAACACTCCGTGTGGAGTGGGCACGAACACCTAAGGGGCATGGCTCTCCCTGGTTTTGGTACGACAGGGAGATGGCATCTACCACCCAATGGGCCAACCTCTGTTTGGAGACAGCATTCCCTTTCTGCTGACCTCCAAAGCAGACGAAGAGCTGCTCGGTGCGTCTGAAGTGCCGAGTGCGGTCCACGTATATACGCAGAGCGCGAACTGGACACAGCAGCGCAGAGGCTGGGTCTGCCTCCTCCAGGGGCAGAGCTTGCAGGTTCACCACCTGATCGCGGAAAGGCGTGGTGGGAACCTTGGGCACATAACCGGGCCGGGGTCTCAGGATGACGTGAGAATCGCCGGGCCCGAATTCCAGGCACGCTTCGTCGACAGAGAAAGCTTGTAGGTCCCCTACCCTCTTGATGGAGGCCAGTGCGGTCAGGAGCGCTGTCTTAAGTGACAGATATTTTAGCTCAACCGACGCAAGTGGCTCAAATGGGGCCTCCCGCAGGCCCTGGAGGGCGACGGAGAGGTCCCAAGAGGGTATGGGGTGCGGCCTGGGGGGATTAACCCTTCTCGCACCCCTCAGGAACCTCACGATGAGTTGGTGCTTACCTAGGGATGTTCCATCCACTGCATCGTGGTACGCTGCAATGGCAGCAACGTACACTTTGAGAGTTGAAGGGGACAGCCTGCACTCCAACTTTTTTTGCAGGAAGGAAAGCACTGCTGCAATCGTACATCTCTGTGGGTCCTCCCTGCGAGAGGAACACCAGTCGACGAACAGACCCCATCTCAGCGCATAAGCCTGCCTTGTAGAGGGGGCTCTGGACTGAGTGATAGTTTCTATCACGGCCTGTGGAAGGCCGGAGAGGTCTGACCGATTCAGGGCTCGAAGATCCAGGATGGGTCTTAACCCACCGCTCTTTTTGGCTCTTTTTGTTGTCATCCCCCAAAGAGCGATTCTCTGGGTTGCTCTCCCACGGCCAGCTCGATGTCGGGCTGCCAATCTGGTGTCATGTACCTTAGCAGGGGACGGAGCTGGTTGTTTGGAAGCCGCGGGGGGGTGCCCTCGGCGACGAGCAGGCGGAGGTTGGGGCCCTGCGGACGTGGTTGGAATGTCGCGGCGGGGCAGGATGTGTTTAATAGCCTCCGTCTGCTTTTGAACCGCCGAGAACTGCTGGGCGAAGTCCTCGACAGTGTCGCCGAATAGGCCGCCCTGGGAGATAGGAGCGTCGAGAAACCGTGATTTGTCGACATCTGCCAACTCACACGCCCTGGAGGGGAGATGGGGCCGATCCCGCCAGGTGGCAGCGCCGGACGGGCATAGATGCACCGCGACAGCGCGCTCGACCTGAGGGACCGCCTCATAACCCCGGGCTGCACCGCCGTCAAGAGAGGCGAGGGGAGAGGAGTTGGAATGTCGCGGCGGGGCAGGATGTGTTTAATAGCCTCCGTCTGCTTTTGAACCGCCGAGAACTGCTGGGCGAAGTCCTCGACAGTGTCGCCGAATAGGCCGCCCTGGGAGATAGGAGCGTCGAGAAACCGTGATTTGTCGACATCTGCCAACTCACACGCCCTGGAGGGGAGATGGGGCCGATCCCGCCAGGTGGCAGCGCCGGGCAGGCATAGATGCACCGCGACAGCGCGCTCGACCTGAGGGACCGCCTCATAACCCCGGGCTGCACCGCCGTCAAGAGAGGCGAGGGGAGAGGAGCTGGGACGTGGACGAGAAGAGTGCGGGGCTCGCCAAGTCCTCACCAGCTCCTCATGCACCTCCGGGAAGAAAGGCACTGGGGGAGAGCGCGGCGGTGCCGCGGGAGCCCTCCCCAGAAACCAATCATCCAGCCTAGAGGGATCGGCCGGAGGTGTTTTGGGCACCTCCAGACCGACCTCCTTGGCGGCTCGGAGGAGCATAGCCGACAGTTCAGCATCCGTCTCAGACAGGGCGGCAACCGCAGAGGGGTACCGACCCGCCGAGTCATCAGCCTCATCGTCAGACTCTCCCTCTGATGCTGCAGCAGACATCTCAATCTCCTGGGGAGCGCCAAAGGAGATACCCAGCCCGCTGTACGGGGAGGTATACTGCTCTGGCAGCTCAACGGGACTGCGCGGTGACGCAGAAGTCCGCGGGGCTTTGGGGGCCGACGGAACATTCTGCACAGTCACCTGAATGTCCCCCAAGTGCCTCGCCGCGGCAGCCGAAAAACCTTGACGGCTCAACGACTTACCGCGGGAAGACAACAAGGGGTGCCTACTCATGAATGAGCGGCGGGACTTTAACGCAGCCATGGACATACGTTCGCAATGAACGCATGTACCATCCGTGAACACTGCCTCAGCGTGCTCTCGGCCCAGGCACGTGAGACAGCGATCATGTCCGTCCAAAGAGGCGAGGAAACTACCGCACCCGGAAGCGCACGGCCGGAGAGACATACCGGGAAGATGTCCTCGACAGCCGTGAGAAATTCACTCTTTTGAAATCCCGGTCCGCCCAGGGAGGAACCGCGGCACAACTGTGCACTCAAACGGGCGGGGCTCGCTGGAGTGCGGGAGGCTTGATGCCGTGAAAACGGCAGCCCGCAGGATTATGCTGGCGGCTGCCGAACGCTCTTTTAGATGAAGCTCTTTTAGTAGTTCGGCAGCACGCCAGCAGAGAGAGTGTAACTCAGGAACTCTTTTTTTTTTTAAATGGCTCAGAAGACGAGGCTCCAAAAGCAAAAGTCTGAATGAGTGGTTGCACGCCGCCATCTTATATACCCGTATGTACGGGGGAGTGGCTCGGCATGCAAATACCACTCGCCAATGTTCATGAATGTTCATTGGCCTTTTCAATAAGGCTTGGAGATGACTGGACTCTCAAGCGAGTTCCCATATGTAACGTCGTAGTGAAACGACTGAAGGGGAACTGTGTACGCATGCAACAGTTTTTACATGTCTCTAATAGATAATACTTGTCATTTTCAATGCTGTTGTTTCATGTGCTGTTTCATAGCTGTGTGTTAAGTACAAAACATGTGTTTACTTTTACATGTAGAGTCTGTGACTCTTGTGCAAAAATTTCCAAACTTGTAGATTACAAAAACAGTAAGTACCAGTTTCATTATGGTTGTTGGGGTAGTCCCTCAGGAGGTGTTAGTATGCTTTATGAATGTCATTCTGCCCTGTGAATGAGTGATGTTTATCACACAATGTTTTGACTGGCTAGTGAAAGCTTAATCACTGGTCAGATAAAAGAACACCACACATAATTTCATTAGAAGGCCTGGGGATATTAGACTGAATCATAATGTCCGCTATGATGACAGTCTATGTTTGAGTCTATGCAAAATCTGCTCATCATGGGAGAAACATAGTTGAGCACAGTTTGAATCATGCTTTTGTGGAGAAGCAGTGGCTGGGGTCTGTGGTTACGTCTGTGACCCAGTTTCTCTCCAGCTCTGCTTGAGTTTAGGGCTGTTTTTGTGATGTATTTTATTATAGATTACTTAACATACCTGTTTTCACTCATCGCATTGTTTTTAATAACTCATTGCAAAGCGTAATCTTTCTTTCTTGTGACTTTTACCTGTTTACTGGTAGTCCAAAAAGTACAGCATCTACTTTAAACATGAATCTCCCAATGTCCCAAAGCGATTTTTGGTATTATGCTAGTAAATACGCTTACAGAGCAATGAAGGGCATTCTGTTTTTGCTTTCCTTGCTTGTGATCATAAACCGATGTGTGTGTGGTTCAAGTATACCACTGCATTGACATGGAGACAAACATGGCAATATCCAAAATTCTCACGGGTATTGTGTAAGGGGTTGGTTTAGAGGTAGGGTTATAGTAAAAACCATTGGTATGTCCCCATAAAACATAGAAGTGTGTGTACCTGCTATGTATCACGTTAGATAGTAATATCAACAAAAGATAGTAGTAGACAAAGATAATACAAGTAAATTTTGACCTTGTGGGGACATTTTGGGGCCTAGGTTTAGGTGTAGGGTAGGTGTAGGGCAATAGAAAATACGGTTTGTACAGTATAAAAACCATTACGCCTATGGAATGTCCCCATAAAACGTGGAAACACAACGTGTGTAGGTGTTTGTGTGTGTGTGTGTGTTTAAATTGTACTTTTTCTAAATATAAAATGGTAAAATGTCTTAAATGAGTTATACTACACTCTCAGAGTTGCTTAATTTTTAATCTTATTTAAAAAAAAAATCAGAATATAAAATATATTCAGATGGTGTTGATTAATATGAACTGCAATGAAAAAAAAAAACTAAAGCATTTATTATTTTATTTGTTTATTTTGTGTGTGTGTGTGTGTGTGTGTGTGTAAATTTTAATTTTAACATTTACTTATACATTACTAAAATCAAAAGTTGTATATTTGTTAAAAATTATTTAATAGACCTGAGTTAACAATGAGCAGCAGCTGGTTGCATTTACTGCTAAGACTAGTCTAATAAGATTCATTTTTCCATTAAAAAGTGAATTTAATATTAGTTAATGCATGCACTTATGTTATTATGTCTATGAAATGTCCCCATAAAACATGGGAATCTGTGTGTGTGTGTGTGTGTTTAAAATTGCACTTTTTCTAAATATAAAATGGTAAAATGTCTTAAATGGGCTATAATACACTCTCAGAGTTGCTTAATTTTTAATCATATTTAAGCATTTTGTTCAGAATATGAAGTATATTCAAATGATGTTGAACTGCAATTAAAAAAATAAAATAAAACTAAAGCATTTATTATTTTATTTATTTATTTATTTATTATTGTATGTGCGTGGGTGGGTGGGTGGTTCTGTGTGTGTGTGTAAATTTTAATGTTAATTTTAACATTTGCTTATACATTACTAAAATCAAAAGTTGTATTTGTTCAATAGACCCGAGTTAACAATATGGCTGGTTGCATTAACTGCTAAGACTAGTCTAATAGATAAATTAATATTAGTTAATGTAATATTAGCTAATGAATGCACTTGCGTTAACTAATGGTTCCTTACGTGTTACCATCTGACCTTCTTGCTGTTAAGAATGGTGTAAAATTATCACTCTGCAACGTGAGCCTCACACTTATACACATTTTTATTGAAACTGTATGCATTCTTGCAAAATATAATTCATATAGTTAAAGTTTTAGTAAACAAAAAAATCAGTAACAGTAAAATACAAAGTATATAAAATTACTAGAAAACCAAAAATTATGAATAAAAATTAAATGATCCAATAAAAAATAAATATAAACATCTACAGATATATTTACAAAATACACTTGCTTGACACTGTATGATCATTGAATGTTCAAATCTGCCCTCATCTATGTACAACTTTCAAATGAATCTTCCACTGAAACGGCTCATCCATAAACCGGCCTTATCTATATACATGGGGGTAGGGGCGTCGGGGGTGGTCTGTATACCCTATTCCAAATATTCTTGTACTCAGACTGCTGTAGCTGATCTTTCATCCAAACTAGTGGTCTGTGAGTAAACAGATCCCGTGGCCTGTATAATGTAACTCTTCATGAACTGCAGTCTGCTGAAGGGTGTCCTGTACAATAGTCTGAAAAGTTGCCTCCTAAATTTCTCTCCCACAAACACATAGAGAAAGGGATTCAGAGAGCTGTGTGAGTAAGCCAAAGCTTCTGTGATCTGCAGACTTAGATTGATAGCCTTACTGCCCTCACAAGACTGAGTTATATTATTTTTTAGTTCTAAGGCTTTCACAAAAGCTACAATATTGTATGGAGCCCAACAGCAGAAGAAGACCACCATGACTGCGATGACAAGACGCATGGCCTGCCTCCTGGAAGAGCGAGCATTCAGGAGTCTCATCAGAATCATTGAATAACAAAATCCAATCACTAACAGTGGAAGAAATAAGCCAAAGATGTTCATTTTAAAGATACCAATTATCTTTGACTTACGATAAGAATCTTGATCTTTTGCTTGATAAGATGTGCATACTTTTGTTCCGTTGTATTCCGTGGTTTTGAGATATATCAACTCAGGAAAAGATGCAGCAACTGCAGTGATCCATATGATCACACTGGCTAAGATCCCATATGTCCTTGTTCTGACTCTCAAGGCAAAAACAGCATGAACTACAGCTAAGTATCGATCAACACTCATCAGTACAATGAAGAATATCCCACTATAAAATCCAATGTGGTAGACACCGAGGACTATAGTGCACATACCATCTCCAAAAATCCACTGGTCTCTGGCATGGTGTGCCAGAAAGGGGAGAGAGGAGACCAAGAGAAGGTCAGCTATAGCCAGGTTCAAAAGACAAATGTCAGTCATGCTTCTCAGCTTCACACCCATCAAGACCACCCAGATCACCAGTATATTACCCAGAAAGCCCACCACAAAATACAGGGAGTATAACACAGGAAGAAATCTAGCTGCATGATTTCCATAAGCACAGGCAAATGAATCAGGAGAGGAATTGTAGTAGTCATCATAGTTAAGAGTGGTTAGATCATCATCAACACTTGAACAAAGAAAGGACACAAATACAATAATCAGTAATAAACAGTATTCCTTATTTAATTGTGACTAATAAATTTAATATCATCTCACCTGGTCGATTTAAGATTTGGGTTAAGAGTCAGTGGAGGCAGAGCAGTGGTCCTGTTCATGACAAAGAGATAAAGACACTTAGTACAAATGGATCTTCATTGAACAGATTATAAGAACAACAATCATAAGGTATAATGCAGTAATTGCCATCAATCACAGCTTCACGGCTTCTGTCATCACTTTCCCCCCACACACACACAAAAATATATGAATAATACATGTCTCGTCATCTTCATTGGTCATTGTGACCAGCCTTTCATAACTTTTGTATATATAGACTGTTGTATGTTACTTCTATTTTCCAGTGTTCCAATCTATCTGTGTTCTTTTTCTGCTACATTTAGAGATGATATTTGGACTTACCTCAGCAACACAGCTGTAGAATTCATTATCAGAAAACCAGAGGAGGTGTTCTAACTGGGTTAGACAAACAGGGAAACAGAGAGTGTCAGCATAATACTGCATCTTTAAGGCTTTATATGTGACAATATCCAACAAACAAACATTCATAGTATACATATTTATGAACATATAAATAAGCATTGCCAGCAAAATTATTTGACTGAACAACTGCTTTGTGGCATTATATCATTTGGACATCTGATGTCTCAACAGAATTAAATATAAATGAGATTAGCTAGTATATAATATAGTAAAGTACTTCACTGAGTTAATTTCTATGTAGGTTAATACAAATTTGCATGGATTTAAATGTATATACTATCAATTAACACAAATTAGCAATAAACGACAGTAAATAAATTAACAATATTCTACTTTAATAAAATTACGGCAACACTTTAGCATAGGGAACGATTCTGACTATTAACTAGTTACTTATTAGGATGCCTATTATAAAGCTTATAAAGCACCTATTCAGCATGACCATATTCTACATCCCTAATCCTAACCAATACCTGAACTTAACAACTACCTTACTAACTGTTTATAAGCAGCAAATTAGGAGTTTATAGAGGCAAAAGCCATAGTTAATGGTTTGTTAGAACTGAATCTTAAAATAAAGTGTGACCAAAATGAAGACTAATTATGAAAAGAAGAACATTAATCAGTAACGTTTTGGTACCTTTCTTTGATAAATGTAAAAGTAGGCATACTTTATTGTATTTGTAGAGCACTTAAATATATATTGTACCTAAATACTATATATATATATATATATATAGTATTTAGGTACAATATATATTTAAGTGCTATATATTGTTCCATAGCAGGTTTATAAACAACATGCCTTAAATATGCCTCCTCAGAACTATATATATACACACACAAAAGCATGCATTATTGTTAATTTGAGCCACAGAGTATTAATGATAATGAATAAATGTTATTCATTATCATTAATACTTTTTAATATTTTTATATTTTTATTAGCATTTTATCCACCACATAAAAACATGCCTTTTTTAGCTGTGCAATTTTATTTTTTATTATAAAATGTATTTATTTTATTTATTTATTTATTTATTTATTTATTTTATCTGCATTAGCATTCTGTGGAAATAGCAAAGTCACCCTATCACTCTTTAAATTTAATAAATAAAGTTTTATGATTTATTTATTATTGTAACAGAAAATGTTACATACCTATCAGGACTATGAGCTTCGATCTGTGGTGGAAACCACCTGTGACATTCAGACTTATTTTGTGACATTGAATGTTTCCAGCAGCTGGTTTACCAACCAAAAAAAGTGTGAAACCATAACCATGTCAACCATTTTAAACTGATACAAAAGGTGTTTGCTATAAAAATGAGGTTAGGGCTAATATTAAAGTACTCTTCAGGCATATTAAAGGCATATAAATAAACACTGTTTTAATATGTGTTTATTTAAAACATTTATTTAAATGTATAAAACATTTATTTAAATGTGCTTGCCAGGAATACTCACAAGTGGGATAATTGGCGTTGCCCCCTGACCTTCCAAGCAAAGACGGGAAGTTGAGATGAGATAAGATTTTATCTTATGAGATCGGTCAAAAAAACATGATCTATTATAGTTTTTTTTTTTTTTTTTCTCAGGGTATTGGTTTGTGACACTTCCTCTGCATGGGTAAACTGGGGTAGGGGCTTTGCAGATTGCAGAATTAGTTTCATATCGGCTGCAATAGCAATGACCCGATTGGCTCCCACTAAGTTTCGACTACAGTTTAGAGGAAATTACATTCCTATTCAACTATGTTCTGCATTTTATATGTGAATGGAAAAAGAATGTTGCAGCACTGCAATATAAACTTCACAGTGTTTTAATGATGCAAAAAAATAATAATAATAAAAAAAATCTTATGCTAGTAAATAACCAGTAAGAAAACACGCTCAGCATTGCACGTGTGCTCAGAACAGCTGAGCAATGTGATAGCGTGTGGTTTTACACTCTACACACATCCAACCACTTAAAAGTGTTTTAAAGAGATGCCCATAATCCCTATAACCTGACATACCTTAAAATTTATAATCTCTGGTGTTCTTCAAGTGTTTTATCATTACATAACAATGTTTGGGATCTGCACAGTCTGAATTAGTAACACACTGAAACAGAAAACATGAAACCAGTAGAAGGGATGGTTTACCTTTGCTCTTTTGTGGGTGCTTGTTTGCCTTGTTTGTCTCACAGTTTTATGGTTCTACAGTTTCTTCACTGTGAAAGAAATGTGTGCAGA
The DNA here is from genome assembly GCA_012976165.1 of Labeo catla. Classification (NCBI taxonomy): domain Eukaryota; kingdom Metazoa; phylum Chordata; class Actinopteri; order Cypriniformes; family Cyprinidae; genus Labeo; species Labeo catla. Next base: position 177,491 of record VONZ01000498.1, on the reverse strand, counting down.
CTCAATGTTAAAAATATTATTAATATTATTAATAGAAGTAAAATCTAACTAGATTTTTACATTTATTGAGCAAATTTTAAAAAGTAAACGGTGCTTGCTCACAAGACTTGTTGCCACGTTGCTAAGATGTTCAGGACTGCGTTTTCTTAGAGCATTAAAAGCCTAAGTACAGTACATTGTAGACCCGTTGCCACCAATGGAGGCTTACGATGCTTTTGGGAAATGCAGCCCTGGTCGGTTGCTAGGTAGTTGCTGCTGTTGGCCTAAAAGAGCCCACCCTCAAGTCTTTAACATTCTTGTTTCTAGATATGCTAAAATAGGATTTTTATCTTCCACCAAGCAAAACTGAGTTTTAAGAAGAAAGCTTACCTCTTCTCAACAAGCCACATGATTTAAATTTTAACTATAGCACAAATGCATAGGACAAGTTACATGAAAAAATGTAATACAGAGTCAGAGCTAGATATGACATTACACCCGAGCTGACCATGTTCTAATACACAAGTCGGAAAACCAAAACTTATAAATCTTTTTTCCATCCATTGATAGCAATACCATTGATGCCTATAGTGATATTAGACATATATGTTTTAATGGTCTCAAGAACTTCCCACATATCACTATTGGTAACACTCCAATTTTCATTATGAACTAGTTGTTTACTAGCATGAAAATTGGCTTTTTATTAGTACTTACAAAGCACACATCAGTGCCTTCTTCTGCATGACCATATTCTAGATCCCTGAAACCTACCCAATACTAAAACAATTTCTACAACAGCTACCTTATCTACATGGCTATGACCCTAAGTATGTCAGAAATTGTTTGTCCGCAGCATGTTTTCAAAATATCTGACTGCTGCTTGATGATTATGCCACCTTTGATTTTGAACATTATCACACCATAGAGCTAAACTTATGTTTAGTGACATTTAACAGTTAAATTATTCAACTGTATCTTAGGTTTCAAATCTGGTATCACATCAATCAGTGTTCAAACTCTTGTACAAATAGCTTTTAATTATGCTGCCAGTAAGTTGCCAGCTTCAGCCAAAATAACGCAAACTTTTTTCTACTCTGCACCACTCACACTGGACTAGAGGACTCGGAACACAAGCACTGTCATATAAACTGTGAAAACCAATCAAGCCAATCAAAATAGAGGACCAGAACAAATTATTTATGTAAATTATACTGATGTGTTTTACTATAGAGAAGGTGGTTTATCATGATTTTTTTTTGTATCAATATTTTGCACATTTCCTTTTGACTGCTCAGGATGCTGCAGAGTATTTTTTATTTTTTTATCGTCCTAGAATGTGGTCTTAACCATAACATTTGCATGCAGATAAAATCACATGTACCTCATAATGAGGAAGTGGTTGTGTGTGATCACATAGTCCAATCAAAAACATCAATGAATGAACTTGCATCATGCCTTGCATCAGATACTCAGTAACATACTCAAAAACATGCTCTTGATAGATCTGGATGAATACTAAATGAAGTTATAAACAGAAAAAGTAAGCCATGTTCTTTTAGAACTTTTTTGCAAGGTTACTGACACTTTGTTGTACATTATCATTTTGATTAGATTCTGTTCAATTGGGCATTATTACTATAAAATGCTTTCATCAATGTCACATTGCTGTATGTTACAACAGTTTTGGGGCACTTTTGTACAATCTTTCTGGAATACTTTTTCTGAGTATGTTTGGTGCTACTTGAAATAACACTTGTCAGCAGTCTTAATGTACTGTGTTTGCATCAGAGCCAAAGAACACAGGAAATCCGCCTCACTCTGCAGAGCATGTCTCTTCAGAAACCTGTGGTTTTCTGCAGTAGCTTTAAAGGTAAAGGCAAAGGTTAGGGTGAAGTTACTTCCCTGAAGCTTCAGAGTTACGTTCACAGTTTTACAATAAGCTATTTCCAAAAAGTTCCTGATGCTTTACTGTTTAGAATGACAACCAACATGGTTGTGAATATATTATGCAAAATAAATTATTTATTATTGAGTTGATCTTGTATTTTGTATTGATTATATAGGTAACAGCTATGTATTGTTTTAATTCATTCATCATGCTCATCAAGTTTTTGACAAAAATCAACAACAGACCTTTAGAGGTACAACAGCCTGTTACTGGGCAGTACAAGGGACCACTTTGTAAGTTCTTTACCCTTAGTGTTCTTAATGGTACATGTAGGTGGTAAGTAGTCACCACTCTAAGGTGCTAATATGCACCATCTAAGGAGAACAGAAGGTAAAAAGGTGTCCCTTTGAGGAAACTGCCCCAGTTACAAGCTGTTGTACCCCTAAAGGAACATTTTTTTTGCTGACAGTGCAGATGAAAAATAGAAAAGAAAAAAAAAACACCCCCATAAAAGTAATAAAATGTCTATAAAATTCAAATCTAAAATTCCATGGTCCAAATAGTATGCCATATATGCCATATCATTCCATACATTGTTATGCAATAATATACCACTTAATTCAATTGATAATTTCTGCATGTAAGTTTAAATGACACAATTAAGTACTGTGAAGCTACAGAGACAGTGTTGTAATGAGTTTTTTTTAGGGAGGTCTCTTGTGGTAACTGGTAGCATTACAATATACTCTTGAAATACATTTTAATAATTTTATATATTTGTTTATTTACATATTGAAAAACATCTTGATATATCTGTCAGTACATTGGAAGTAGTTTAGGCATAAAATGTACCGTAACAAACTTTAGGAAAATACAATACAATACAATACAATACAACACAACATTCACAGACATTAATCCAGTAAAGAAAAGTTCAAGTAAAGTTCCTCTGTTTAACAATACTGCTTTCGCACATCCTCTTCTAGACCATGTGAGGGGAAAATGCTTTGTGTTTGGTTTTGCTTACGAAATGTGTGTGTGGTTAAGGATGTTTTTTTTTTCTTTTCTTTTCCTATTCCTGTGGTTAATGAATTGAACCAGTGATTAATAGTTTGGCAGGTCATGTGATGAGACCCCAGATATATTATAAATATTAAATGTTAAAAAAGAATCATCATGAAATCATACAAGGATACTTCAGGTTGGTGGGGCAAGAGATGCTTTCTGTGTGTTTATGAATAAACTAGTAAATTTACTGCATGAGTTCATTTTTAAGCAAGTTTGTAAAACACTAGTTTATTCATAAACACACAGAAAGCATCTCTTGCCCCACCAACCTGAAGTATCCTTGTATGATTTCATATGATATTTCATTGATATTTGGTTTCACTAATTGACATAGTAAAATTATGATGATATTACCATCATTACATCAACAAATGTATGGTGCAATGCACGAATAAAGATTGAACTTTAATGATAAGCACAATATTGACAAACAAACAAACAAACAAACAAACAAACAAAAAACACTTAACCAACCTAAACATGTGTACTTTGGGTGGTAGATAAAAAAATATCCATATTGGAAGTTTCATTCTCAGAAACTTTGGATTGCATAGACGTCGACTGGGAGGTCTTCACACATTTAAGATATCTTGAAAACACACTTGCTAGGCATTTCCTAAACTTTTCTCCAGCAAAAGCATAAATGATCGGATTTACACAGCAGTGAGTGAGTGCGATTGTCTCTGTCAAGTCCATAGCCATGTTGACATGACGATAAGCCTCGCAGTCAGTTAGAATGTCAAACTCCTGCAAGGTTTTCAGAAACACCACCACACTGTAGGGCACCCAGAAGACCACAAACACGATGATGATGCCTAAGATGAGCTTTATGGCCCGTTCCTTTTTTGAGTTTTTTGTCTTCTTCACAACCATTAGGACCCTGATATAGCAGTAGGCTATGATGGGCAAAGAGATAAACAGTCCTACTGTATTTTCTCCAAAGTTACGAAAAAGCTTCCACTTCTGGGCTGACCCATTAGGATAAACTCTCTGACAGCTGGTGATGTTGTCCTCTGTGACCATTGCTGCAAAGATGGCCTCTGGAAGGGCGGCACAGATCGAAACGATCCATATAACGAAACTCACCGTAATTCCATAACGCAGCATCTTTGCTCCCAGCACCGCAACGGCATGTACAATGACCAAATAGCGATCCATGCTCATCAGGGTCACAAATAAGATTCCACTGTAAAATCCCACTTGGTATGTACCCGCCATTGCCTTACACATTTCATTGGCTTTTAGGTAGTGGCCCTGAACATAGAGACCCCAGAAGGGCAGTGAGAGGACCATTAGTAGGTCCGACAGAGCCAGATTCAGCAGGCAGAGGTTTGTCATATTTTTCACATGCATGATTTTCAAGAGGACCCATAAGACGGTGATGTTGCCAATGAGGCCAAGCACAAAAACAATGTATAAAATGGCAGCCTTGAGATCTGTATTCAGGTGTGAATCTTCAGTCAAGCATAAGTCATCTGTTTCTTCATAATCGAATGTTGCTGTTTCCATGCTGTAGCAAACAGTAAATGTTATTTAGTGACATGCTGATTAATTGATTGCATATATCAATATTTGCTGGAAGAAGAAGACCACACTGTGATGACAAGACACATGACCTGCCTCCTGGAAGAGCAAGCTTTCAGGAGTCTCATCAGAATCATTGAGTAACAAAATCCAATCACTAACAGTGGAAGAAATAAACCAGTGATGTTCATTTCATAAGAACCTTGTGATAAGAAAATTGTGATAAGAATCTTGATTGTTTGCTTGATAAGCTTTGCTTGATGCATATTTTTATGTGGTTTTGAGGTGTATGCAGAAACCGCAATGATCCATGTGACCACACCACAAAACCAGTCTTGGGGTATATTTGTAGCAATAGCCAAAAATACATTGTATAGGTCAAAATCATTAGGGTACTGAGTAAATATCATGTTGCATGAAGATATTTTGTAAAATTCCTACTGTAAATATACCAAAAATGAATTTTTGATTAGTAATATGCATTGTTAAGAACTTTCTTTTGACAACTTTAAAGGTGATTTTCTCAATATTTTTATTTTTTTATTTTTTTTGCACCCGCAGATTTTAGATTTTCAAATAGTTGTATCTCACACACATATTGTTCTATTATAGCAAACCATACATCAGCTTATTTAAAGCTTATATAAAGCTTATTTATTCAGCTTTCAAATGATGTATAAATCTCAATTTGGAAAAATTGACCCTTATGACTGGTTTTGTGGTCCAGGATCACATATGTTCTTGTTCTGACTCTAAAGGCAAAACCAGCAAGAACTACAGCTAAGTATCGAATAACACTCTTTAGCACAATGAGGAATATCCCACTATAAAATCCAGTGTGGTAGACGCCGAGGCATGGTGAGCCAGAAAGGGCTGAGAGACCAGTTCAGCTATAGCCAGGTTCAAAAGACAAATGTTAGTCATGCTTCTCAGCTTCACACCCATCAATACCACTCAGATCACCAGTATGTTACCCAGAAAGCCCATCACAAAAAAAACAAAAAAAAGAGCGAGTATAACACAGGAAGAAAACTATCTGCATGATCTCCATAAGCACAGGAAAGTGAATCAGGGAAGTAATTGTAGTAGTCTTTATAACTGTGCTTGGAAGAGGTTGGCTTATCTTGATCTGTCCCAACGACATTTGAACAGGAAAAGGACACAAATACTATAAACAAAACAGGGCTCCTTATTTAATTCTAACTAATACATTTAATATGATCTCACCTGGTCAGTTCATGATTTGGATCAAGAGTCAGTGGAGGCAGAGCAGTGGTCCTATTCATGACGAAGAGACAAAGACACTCAGTACAAAAGGATCTTCAGTGAACAAATTATAAGAACAACAATCGTCAGGTATAATACAGTAATTGCCATTAAAATTATGGCTTCTGTCACCTGCTTCCCCACACTAAAAAGATATTAATCCATGTTTCATCATCTTGACTGGTCAGCGTGATCAGCCTTTCATAACTTTTGTATATATAGACTGTTGTATGTTATTTCTATTTTCTCAAATGTTCCAATCTATCTTGTGTTCTTTTTCTGCTACATTTAGAGATTAAGTTTGGTCTTACCTCAGCAAGACAGCTGTAGAATTCATTATCAGAAAACCAGGGGAGGTGTTCTAACTGGGTTAGACAAACAGGGAAACAGAGAGTGTCAACATAATGCTGCATCTTTAAGGCTTTATGTGACAATATCCAACAAATAAATATTCACTATATGCATATTTATAAACATATAAATCAGCACTGCAAGCAAAACACTATTGTTTGATTAAACAACTGCTTTGTGGCATTAAATCATTTGGACGACGTCTAGTGTCTTAGCAGAATTAAATATAAATGAGTACAGACTAGTATATACTACAATAAAGTACTTCACTGAGCTAATTTCTATGTAGGTTAATACAATTTTATCAAATTTGTATGGATTAATATGTATGTACTATCAATTAACACAAATTAGCAATAAATAATGGTATATAAATTATATACTATTATACATAATCTAGTTAAATAAAATTACAGTAACACTTTAGTATAGGCAACAATTCTGACTATTAACCAGTTACTTATTAGCATGCCTATTATTAACACGTCGGCTGTTTATTGATACTTATAAAGCACCTATTCAGCATGACCATATTCTACATCCCTAATCGTAACTAATACCTGAATTTAACAACTGCCTTACTATTAATAAGCAGCAAATTAGGAGTTTACAGAGGCAAAATCCGTAGTTAATGGTTTGTTAATAGCAAGAACAGGACCTTAATATAAAGTGTGACCAAAATGACTACTAATTATGAAAGAAAGAACATTAATCAGTAACGTTTTGGCACCTTTCTTTGATAAATGTAAAAGTAGGCACACTCTAATAAATTCAGTGTATTTGTAGAGCACTTAAATATTGTACTTAAATACACAATATATATATGAAGAGTTCAGATGCAAAACCAGCTAAAAGCCATCTTGGTCAAAAATGAGATAATGATACTGAGTGAATGCTCTCAACACATATCATACGTCCATCAAATACTTTTTCTTCAAACTTGCTAAAATACCAGCCTCAGCCCAATCAGAAGTACCGGTACTACATAGAAATCTATACATCTGAGCCTGATAAAAATGCATTTTTTAAAGAAAGATGTCAGATGGATTTAGCTGGTTTTGCATCTGAAATCTTCATGTATATATATATATATATATATATTGTTCCATAGCAGCTTTACAAACAACATGCCTTAAATATGCCTCCTAGGAACTATATATATATATATATATATATATATATATACACACACACACACACACACACAAACGCACCAAAGCATGCATTATTGTTAATTTGACCCATAGAGTATTAATGATAATGAATAACATTTACAATATTTTTATATTTTTATTAGCCTTTAATCCAACACATAAAAACATGCTCTTTTTGCTGTGCAATTCTGTTTTATTATTATTATTTTTTATTTATTAATATTATTATTTTTAATCTGCATTAGCATTCTGTGGAAAAAGCAAAGCCACCCTACCACTTTTTAAATTTAGGTTTTATGAATTATTTATTATCGTAACAGAAAATTTCACATACCTATGAGCACTATAAACTTTAATCTGTGGTGGAAACCAGCTGTGACATTCAGACTTATTCTGTGACATTAAATGTTTTCAACAGCTGGTTTACCAGCTTTTTTTTAAAAAAAAAAAAAAGTTTAAAAGCGTATGTAGCATCCTGTCAAATTCTTCCACTGATCTGAGTAACGAAGCCTGCCTCCCAGTTTTAGCACCTCCATCAATGAATGAGTCAAAAAGATACAATTCAGAATGAGATAAAACATTTAGTCCATTTTTCAACTTCTTCAATTCATCTTTATAGACATAACTTCTGTCATTCTGATATAGTACTTAGATGACTTGACTTATCTTTGTTGACTCTCCTCATAAGTTGAGCAACAGCTCTAACTGCTCATGTCCATGAAGGAAATTTAGACAAGTGATGGATCAAATTCACTTCATCAGCACCCTCTATTTTTAAAACTTGAGCAATCTTTACCTCTGGGTCTTCCAAGGAGATTTCGAACTTTGTCTCCACTGGATTCAGTAAATCTTTCTTCCATAAAAACTTAGGGCCAGAGAACCAGGTTAATGACAGCAATTCACAAACATTTAGACCTCTTGATGCATGGTCAGCAGGATTTTCTTCAGAAGAAACATACTTCCATTGTTGTGGGGTTGTACTAAGCTGTATTCTTTGTACATGATTTGCCACGAAAGTATGAAACATACAAGCTTCATTCCTTAAGTACCCCAATACCGCTTTTGAATCGGTCCAAAATGATTCCTCAACATCAACATAATCTAGTTCTTTTTTAAGCACATTGCTTGCTTCAACAGAGATGACTGCAGCTGTTAACTCTTGTCTGGGAATTGTTATGACCTTTAGAGGCAATAAACTTGATTTTCCCATTACTAAAGCACAGTGCACATTCCCATCCTCATTGCGGAATCTAAATAGGAGCACTGACCATACCCATATGTGCTACCATCTGAAAAATGCAACTCCACTTTGACAATTTTTGTGGAATTTTTAGGTGCATATATTCTTGTTATGCTTATTTCTTGCAAGTCAGAAATATTTTGTTTCCACTGCTCCCACTGTAACTGAAGTTCCCTTGACAAGGAATCATCCCATCCAGTACCACGCTTGCATATCTCCTGCAGAATTCTCTTTCCATTAAGTAGAATATGCGCTATATGAATCCTAACAGATCATATACTGAAGCAACTGTGGACAATATTCCACGACGAGTGGCAGGTTGTTGCTGCAGCTTGACATTGAACTTGAAACAATCCAAATCCCTTTGCCACTCTTTCCAGTGGCAACTCAGATGCAAAACACAAATCCTTAGCATCAGATGCAAGTTCAGGCATAGGCATACTGAAATGACGTTGTTGTAAACCACCTGTCACACAAAGCTTTCTTGCTTTATCAGTAACCTTAATTGCTATCTCTGCATCTTCCACACTAGTCATCATCCACATAGAAATTCATAGAAATTCTTCCCATCTATTGGAGGCGGTGACATGGACTGCTTTCTTTAGGCAAATCAAGACGTGGAGATGAACTTCCTACAATACTCCATCTCAAATCAGTTTGCACAGCAAAGGGTTCATCATCTTTTCCAACAATCACCTCTCGAGGAGCCTTCGACCAAGGGCAGTTGTAACCTATTAGAAGACCGATCTCACAATCCTTTAACGGTGGTACCTTATCCACAATACTTGACAGATAACTCAATTTTTTTGCGACTTCGCAGGTAGGAATGTGATCATGATTCACACGTGTGTAATCTCTGGTATAAGCAGGAGGGAGGTCAGTGAAACTACCCGATTCATACACTCGCACTTGCAATCCTGACACTCTCTCACTTTGCACAATTGTATCTTTACCAAGCAAAGTTATTAGTTTCAGTTTTACTGGACTGAGTGTGCCTTAAGGGCATTACTTACTCCTTGATCAACAAAGGTGGTATCGCTTTCAGAGTCTAGCAAAGCATACACAAGTCTTTTGCAGTTAGGATTCTGCTCTGTTGATATCCACACTGGCAAAATCATTGAAGTATTTGCAGTCTGCCCTTTGCCAGCCACACTCAAAGCCACTGCATTTAAGCTGCTATTAGGAATGCTTTGGAAAGACTCTGCGACAGGTTCTGACTTCTTACGAAGTTGCTATAATGAAGACATGTAGGATGCTTTTCTCTTTTACAAACATCACATACAAGTCGATAATGACATTCACTTGCAATGTGCCCTGATTTTAAGCATCCATAACAAAGTTTTTGCTCTTGAACAAATCTTCCGTGTTCTTCCAGCAATTTACTATACAAGTCGGAACAGTTATTGAGCTGATGTTATCTTGCTGACAAAACAAACAGGAAGCTCTAATTACTGGTTTCAATGATTTCTGACTTTCACATTTCACGTTTGAGTGGTAAAAATTCTAGCCTTATTCCCTTTAGTCTCCTACAAAGTGTGTTTGTCAACCATGGGACTCAAAGTGTGGAGAACTTGAAAGGAAGTTACTGGATTGCATGCAGTATCTGCCTCTGCTGACACAAATACACAGAATTCCTTAAAGTCTGGGAATGTACTCGGTTACTAACGTAACCTCGGTTCCCTGAGATATGGGAACGAGTACTGCGTCTGCTAAGACGCTATGTGGAAAAACTCCTTTTCTCCGAAGACTGAAGCCTTCTTTAATCATGCAGTGTAACTGCACAGCCATTGGTTCGTGCAGTGAATTAAAAACGAACTAATGGCTCGGTAGCGGAGCTGCATGAGCCTATGGCAGTGAAGCCCACCAGAGCCTGCCAGAATGGGCGGGCCATCTGGCTATATAACCGGACATTTCGCCATAGGATCCTCAGGTTACTTTGACTGAAGCGACAACTGAGTTGTGCAGCTACATAGCACGTCCAGCAATGCAGTACTTGTTCCCGTATCTCAGGGAACGTTAGTAACCGAGTACGTTGCTTATGGATACTTAACTCGTACTCGATCTGCAAAGACGCTATGGGGAACCAGTACAATCCCACCGTGCTATGCTAGAGGAACGACTAATAATTGATCTCACCCTAAGCACCAGAGAGGCTCAGAGGGGCCGAGTATTTTGCAGGGAAACCCACACGAAACAATAGGGCCAAACTCACAAAGGTTGGCCCAGCCTAAGTAATTGTCCCAAGGAATTTGTACAGCCTCGGAACTCGCCTGAGGGCCAAGAGCGTACAGGAAGGAGGCAACTGCCAAGTACTGGATTTGTTAAGAGTGAGCCCATCTTGAGAGGACCCGGGCCACAAGGCCGGGACATCCAGATTATAGAACCTGGAAAATGTGGACGGCAAGGCCCAGCAGGCCGCCACACAAATTTCTGCAATGAACAAGCTGCTAGACCAAGCCCAGGACGAGGGGACGCCTCTAGTCGAGTGAGCTTTTACTCCCATGGGGCATGTTAGACCCAAGGAGGAATATGCCAGCATAATAGTATCAAGTGCCCATTTGGACAGTTTCTGTTTCATGACCGGAAGCCCTTTGGTGCGGCCACTGAAGGATACAAACAGCTGTTCCAACAGAACGGAACAGAACGCTTAGTATAACTCCTGAACGCCCTGACAGGGCAGAGAAGGTTAAATTCTTGGTCTTGCTCCAAAAGAGGAAGCGTCAAGAGAGTTATTATCTGAGCTCTGAACAGAGTCGAGAGCACCTTAGGTACATAGCCCTGCCTTGCTTTCAGGACGACTTTAGAGTCATTAGGCCCGAATTCGAGGCAGGCGGGGCTCACAGAGAGCACCTGCAGGTCCCCCATATGTTTTACCGATGCTAAGGACAGTAGCAGAGCGTTTTTTAACATCAGAGGTGGAGGTCAATGGACTGTAGCAGTTCAAAGGGAGGGCTCTTCTGGGCCCTCAACACTGTGGGCAGACCCCATGAAGGGACGGTGATGGGGTGAAGCAGTTTGAGCCTCCTAGACCCCATCAAAAAAGAACAATTAGGTTGTTCCTGTCCACTGACTGGCCAGCTATTGAAGCATGAGAGGCTGCTATGGCTGCTACATAGACCTTGCGTGTGGAAGGGGAATGATCCTTTGGACCTGCAAAAGGTATCACAGCATAGTTGTGTGGGTGCATGAACGGGCCCAGTATTCACAACAAACATGTGCCATAGGCACCCGAAACTGAATGGGGTGCTCTCAAAAAATGCTTTGGTAGACTTAATGCTCTTAATGCAAGAGCAGTGAGCCCTGAGCGAGCAGATGAAAAGTGCCACGTGCATTCTCTCCAATCCGCTGGTAGCAGACGAGGGGAGGCGCCGTCTTCATTGAGAAAACGAGCCGCGTGCAAAGCAGAGCGAGACATAAACACTCGTAGTGAAAGCGTGTCTGTGGGTGATCTGGCAGGCTGACGATAGGACCCAACACTACTGTAGTGTATTATGTTACTCACCCTCCATGCATCCTAGGTGTATATGACTTCCTTCTTTCAGACGAATGGAATCGGAGTTATATTAAAAATGATCCTGGCACTCCCAAGCTTTAGAACGGCATAGACGAGTGTTTCTCTTCATCAGTCCAAAACAAGTCCAATAAAGTGCATCCCTCGGTAATAAAAAGTAGGAGTCAGTAAAGGCCTTCTGTAGCAAATCTATGCATTTTTGTAAGAAAAATATCGATACTTAAAACGTAAGAATCACTTTAATCTAGCTTGCGCTAACAGTTGTACATGGAACATGCTACTTTGGTAAGGGGCGTAGCAGTACTGAAACACCATCTAAGCTGTTCACCAATCACAACGCAGTGGGACAGCCAACCAATCACAACACATTTATTTTTTCGGAAGGGGACCCTTAAAAGGGGACCCTTCATCAAACCCTTAAAAATCTAATTTGTCCCAGACTGGAAGAAAGGTATTGTAATAATGTAAATTTTGTGAAATATTTCAAACCACCAAGCATGAAAGCATGTTTTGTACACCCCCAAAACAAAATCATGACTTTGTAAAAGAGCATAATAGGACCCCCTTAAGACGTTCACGAGCTCTACGGGTCTCAGCCTTCCACTTATCATACAAATTAGTATTTTTTCTCCCTTTTCTGTGATTCTTCTTGTTGGTATGCTTGCATTTTTCAGTAAGAACAGGAGCGCGTTTTGAGCGATGTACACTTTCACTTTGAGTTTCAACACAATCGTCATTTTGCTTATTCAAATCATTTGCACATGCATCTGACTTTGACATTTTCCCTTTGTATTTACACTTAAATAAATCATGAAATGACAGCAATATTCACATCTAATATGCAGTCAATGCGATAATCAAGAACAGGATATAAACTCAACACCTCATTTCCTATACACTGAAATATCAACACACTTAAATGTGAAATTGATTAATATTCAGTCCATTGATAAAGAGAATATATGGCAGTGTCCACTGCAGGTATGAATACTAAAGCGAAAGTGCAAGGCAAATTTGTCCTTTCAGAATTCATCTGATTAACTATGATTTTATTTAATTAATTAATTTGTTTATTTTTAAATCTGCATTGGCATTCTGTGGAAATAGCACCTTACCACTTTTTTAATTTAATGAATAAAGTTGAATTATTTACTATCGTAAAAGAAAATTTCACATACCTATGAGCACTATGAGCTTTGAACTGTGGTGAAAACCACTTGTGACATTCAGACTTATTCTGTGACATTGAATGTTTCCCACAGCTTGTTTAGGAACCAAAAAAAGTGTGAAAGCATATGTAGCGTCTTGTCTAATCAAAATTCTAGTCAAATTCTTCCACTGATGATTCACAATTTGTTAATTGTTCACATTCCATAGAACCATCACACAATAATACATCATGAACCACCATAAGAACTATAGAAAAAAAAAACAACAAAAAAAAAAAAACATCGATTTCAAACAAAATCACATACATCAGTAAACAATCATTGTTACCTTGTTCTCCCTTTAACCAGGAGCTAAACTCATAAGCTGGAGTCCGTGAATCAACCGTGCACCTGTGCCTCACCTAGCGTGCCTCACCTAGTGTCTCTTGCCTAGCATGCTTCATTTAGCGTCTAATATTATATACATCATATCTGCAGCGTTTGGTAAATTCACTGAATTCATAAAGAAAGGTTTGTAAAGAAGAGTCAGCCAATCTCGCTGAATGAAGTGAAAGTATAGAATTTAAAACTTTAAAAAATTGTAACCTCGGTTCCCTGAGAGCGGGAACGAGACATTGCGGAGGTCGCCATGTTCGCTGCTCGACGAGCAAAGCAGTGTTCAGTATCAAGCAGCTTTCACACCAATCGCGGAAAGCACTGCGCTATGAAAAACATAAATTTCAATGGCTTGCACCAGTAGAGGACAATTTGTTCAGCGTTCGGTGTGAAAGCCGCTTCAGATTCTGACCTAATTGTTGCGTGCACCGCATTTTATACCGCCTCTCGAGCTCGTCCGTATTGGCGTGTAATTTGCACACTTCGCAACAACTGGCCAGTCATTTGGACTGGTGTGAGCCAATAGCACTTCAGGAAAGGTTGGAAGAGAAGGAGTTCCCACAGTGGAGGAGGGAACTGAGGTTACGATAGTAACCTGAGACATTTTCTGTTTTCAGCTGCCAAATTTGTAATACGGTATCATACTGTAAATGCATTGCATTGTGGGCAATTTCTTTCATCTCAATTCAAATGTGATGTGATTTGAACAGAAGTTAGTAACAGTACTACAGGCAAACTGGATTTGTCAATGGTATTTATTTGAACAGAATAATTATTTGCATTATTAAGATAAGCCGTGAATGTGTTTTTAGGTGCGACCCCTGACGGTTCTAGTGTTATAGATGGCCTAGTATCTGCACAAGCAGCATAATTTGTAATTTATAATAACATGCATAATTTCACCTGTCTACTGATCAGGGACGACTCAACTCAAATTTTTTAACTAAAATTTGGTTCAATATAGTGAATATAATATTTATTTATTTATTTTTTTACTTTAACATGTTATAATTTAAGGGGTTTTTACAATTTTTTTTCAAAATCTTCAAAAATTTCAAAGTATACAACTGAGTGTTAAATACAATAAACAGAGACATGGTCTGGAAAATCATCAAATTCAGATTTATGTAGCTTTATTGTTATAGTAAAAAGGTTTTATAAAAAGTATAGCACTCTGATACTATTGTTGAGCATTGTCACATATCATTTTGTAATGTTTAACATCAGCTATATATTAGGCTATATTATATGCATTTCAATGTAAAGCCAAACCAATCCAATAATGTTAACACCAGCTAACAATTCAGGATGAACACATGAGAGTCTAGCCTAATGGTACACAACTTATAAAGTATCATGTTTTAATTAAGTTTTTTTTTTTTTTTTAATATGTATTGTTTTTACATGCAGGCAGCTTTTATCTCTTGCAAGATGTGAATATGATGACGATGATGATGATGATGATAATAATAATAATAATAATAATAATAATAAATGTTAAGCATTTGGCCCAATCGGCGACGGCCGGCTGGTTTCGAGATGGGCCGACCCAATCCGACCCAATCAGAGGTTACGCGGCCGTAATCAAAATCTGGCAAGAATGTCAAACAGTAAGTGCAACACAAGCTAATTGTCAGAGATGGACCGTAAAAAAAGGAAAGGCGGTGCCGAAAAGCTCAGAGAAAGCAAAAAAAGGGCTCTAAAATCAGACGCTGCCAAATGCATAAAATTAACTGAAATATTCTCGAAAGGTTTAAATTCGGCTGCTGCATCGGAGGACAGTAGCGCGGTAGAGGAGGTAAGAAGAAAACATAAAATATACCTCTAAGTCATTATACTAAAATATACTAAGTAATTCAAGCCATTCACGCTACTTCTGACAGTTTTTGACAGTAACCTACACTGTGTTTAACAGTTGTAAGCTTAGCGTAGAACTCCCGTACATTTTAAAATGTCATTATCAGCAGATAACGTGGGATTTAGGGTATACAGACTGCTGTATGCTACTAGCAATATAGTCTAACATGCAAAAGAACCTATAGCTATAGCCATAGTACTGTAGGCATTTGTAGTGAACTCTGAATACATAGCTAGTCTTTAAAGTAAAACATTAAATACATGCATAGGTTACAGTATGTAATTAATCCTTAGGTAGGGTGGAACATAGACGTCCCGGTTACATATGGTAACCCTCGTTCCCTGATGGAGGGAACGGAGACGTTGTGTCGAGTTAGTGTACGACACTAGGGGTCGCTCTTGAGAGCCCAAACACCTCTGACAGTTTTGAGAAAGGCCAATGAAAATTGGGTGTGCAGATTTGCATAGCTGGCCATGCCCCGGACATCCGGGTATAATAGGGCAGCGTGTGCATCTGCTCACTCGTTCTGATCTGAGGAGCCGAGCGTCTCAGCTCACTCAGAGGCGGACCAGAGATGTGGCATGGGAGACACAACGTCTCCGTTCCCTCCATCAGGGAACGAGGGTTACCATATGTAACCGAGACGTTCCCTATCTGTCGTACACTCCGAGTTGTGTCGAGTTAGTGTACGACACTAGGGGTCCCCGTAAAAACACGCCACATGTCTGGCCGCGTCACGAGTGATAAGCACAAGTGTAACAGGGCAACGTGTTAACGTAAGTGCAGCTCACCTCGTCGTGACCATCCAACGTCCAAGACTGACCTGTTACAGCAGTGTCCCGCAGCCGGGCCTTCCTCAGTGGAGCGGCTGAGTGTCTTGAGAACGTTGGGGAAGTGCCGGTTTCCTGAAGGAAAAGGCACTACGGAGTTCACAACCTGCCCAAAAAGGGGGGTATAAAGTGACATCATTAAATATGGGACCTGAGGTGGGTCTCACACCCGGGGAGACAACCTGACTCAGGCCCTAGAGACAAACCTGTCTTCAGGGGAAAACACCGCACCACAGGAGTTATAGGTGGAAAATACACACATGGGGCCACTACATGAGGAGCCACTACATATGGGGCACAAATCCAACTAAGAGTTAGAGAAGTAACCATACCTTGCGTTGAGATTTCGTAACGAGTTCCTCCGCCAAACTCTGCTACGTCAGGAGTGCCAATGATGGAATGGTGCCCAGGGTTCGCGTTCAGGAAACCTACTGAGACTCAAAGCGTAATCACCGTTAGGGGGAAGCGCTTTAGGCAAGCTCTACACCAGCCAGTGTGCAGAGTCAAGAATTTGTGTTCAAAACTCTAGCTGACACTGGCTCCAGGCGCAAATTATAAAATCTGGCAAATGTGTTAGGTGTAGCCCAACCTGCAGCTCTACAGATGTCTGTTAATGAGGCCCCATTTGCAAGGGCTGCCGAGGCAGCAACGCCCCTAGTCGAATGGACTCTTACCTCCAGAGGGCAGGGTAGGCCTCTGGCCCGGTAGGCCATCCAGATCGCGTTTACCAGCCAGTGGGAGATCCTCTGCTTGGAGACAACTTTCCCCTTCTGCTGTCCTCCATAACAGACAGGAGCTGTTCTGAACATCTCAAGGGCTGAGTTTGTTCCATGTAGATGCGCAGGGCACGGACTGGGCATAACACAGGTCAGGTTGGGGTCATCCTCCTTAGAGGAATAGCTTGCAAGGTCATCACCTGATCTCTGAAGGGAGTGGTGGGGACCTTGGGCACGTATCCAGGCCGGGATCTCAAGACAACGTGAGAATCCGCTGGTCCGAATTCCAGGCACAAACTCTTCACGGAGAGGGCCAGGAGGTCTCCCACTCTTGATGGAAGTGAGCGCAGTCAAAAAGAGCCGTCTTTAAGGAGAGAGCATCGAGTTCGACTGACTGAAGGGGCTCAATTGGATCTTGTTGTAGACCTTGGAGAACCACAGCAAGATCCCAAGAGGGGATTAGATGCGGCCGAGTAGGGTTCAGTTTCCGAGCTCCTCTCAGAAACCTGATACCGAATCGTGTTTCCCCACCGATCTGCCGCCCACCAGGTCATGGTTAGCTGATATGGCTGCGACATGAACCCTGAGTGTAGATGCAGATAGGTGCCTGTCCAGGCCCTTTTGGAGAAAGGATAACACTGATTCGATACCACAGCTCCGTGGGTCCCTCCCGTGGGAAGAACACCAGTTCTCAAAGATGCGCCACTTTAAGTCATACAGCCATCAGGGGGCTCTTGCCTGTAGAAGTGTGTTTACCACTGAAGGAAAAGGTCTCTGAAGTCCTCCTGGTCGCGTCCAGGGACCATAGGTGAAGGTTCCAAAGATTGGGGCGCGGGTGCCAGAATGTGCCCTTCCCCTGAGAAAGGAGGTTCTCCCTCAGAGGAATGTGCCAGAGAGGGACTGATGCCAGGAGCACCAGGTCTGAGAACCAGGTTCTGTTGGGCCAGAAGTGGACCACCAAGAGAATCTGTTCCCTGTCCTCCCTGACTTTGCACAAAGTTTGTGCGATGAGGCTCACTGGAGGAAACGCATACTTGAGCCAGCCCCTCGGCCAACTGTGTGCCAGTGCGTCTAACCCGAGGGGGGCCTCGGTCAGACCATGTCACAACTGGCAGTGGGTGGATTCCGGTGAGGCAAAGAGAACCATCTCTGCCTGGCCGAATCGATCCCAATCAGTTGGACCGACTGGGGGTGGAGCCTCCACTCGCCTCCGAGCAAAACCTGTCATGACAGTGAATCGCCTATACGATTGGTTCCGCCCGGAATGTGAGTGGTACGTAGAGACTTGAGTCTGTGTTGACTCCAGAGCAGGAGATGGCGGGCTAGTTGTGACATGCGAAAGGAGCGTACATCGCCCTGGTGGTTGATGTAGGCCACAGTCGCAGTGTTGTCGGACCTGACCAACACATGCTTGCCCCGAATCCTAGGCCGGAACCTCCTCAGAGCTAGAAGCACTGCCAACAACTCCAGACAATTTATGTGCCAGAACAGTCGGGGGCCTGTCCAGACCCCGGAAGCTGCCTGCCCGTCGCAGGTGGCACCCCAGCCTATCTTGGAAGCATCTGTGGTGACAACGATGCGTCTGGACACTTGTTCCAAGGGGACACCTGACCATAGGAACACAATGTCTGTCCAAGGGCTGAGTGTCTGGCGACACGATGGTGTGATGTTCACACGGGATGTGCCCTGACGCCACGCCCACCTGGGGACTCGAGTATGAAGCCAGTGCTGCAGCGGTCTCATGTGCATCAAACCCAACGGCGTAACCGCGGCTGAGGATGCCATGTGCCCTAGGAGCCTCTGAACCTGTTTTAGGGGGACCGCTGACCGCATCGGAGTGTTGCCACACACCTCAGAACTGACTGTGCACGCTCTGGGGAGAGACGCGCAGACATACTAACCGAGTCCAGCTCTACGCCGAGAAAAGAGATCCTCTGTGCCGGGGAGAGTTTGCTCTTTTCCCAGTTGACCCGAGGTCCCAACTGGGCCAATGGTTGAGAACCATGTCCCTGTGTACGCAACCCATATCCCACGAGTGAGCTAGGAATAGCCAGTCGTCAAGATAATTGAGAATGCGGATGCCCACTTCCCTGAGGGGGGCAAGGGCAGCCCCCGCTACCTTCGTAAAGGCGCAGGGCGGCAGGGATAGGCCGCAGGGGGAACCTTGTACTGATGAGCCTGATCTCGAAGACAGAGTCTTGGAGGATCAAGACATGATAGTACGTGTCGCTCAGGTCCAATGCCATCAACCAATCTTAAGCCCTGACACACAAGGAATGTGTGTTCAAGGGCTAATGTTTGAACGGGAGCTTGAGAAAGGGCCCGATTCAAAAACCTCTGTTTTAAGATTGGTATGAGTCAACCACCCATCTTGGTACAATGAAGTAGGGGTCGGCAAACCCTTTCCTTCATTTTGGCTGAGGGGATAGGATCTATCGCACCCTTCCCAGGGGGGCTGCGATCTCCGCTTAAGGGACCATAGCATTCTTGCCCTGAGTCGATTTATAAGAGATTGTCGTAGACCTTAGCGGATGCCTTGTAACCTGAGTTGCATAGCCAAGTCAGGTAGTTCTGAGAAGCTTCAGGTCTCAGGGAACTATACCCGACGTACCTGGAATGGGAATGTCGTGGCTGAATAAGGCAGAGAACGCCGTGTTTGGAGATGAAGCCCCAAGAGTGTGTCTTTGCCATTATGCAGAGTTTGTGCCGAATCCATCTCTCATCCCCGGGTCGAGAGTGGATCTGGACGGGTCAGCTAGCCCGCCTGCTCTGGATTGCTCGTCAGAAGAAAAACTAGAAGCCTAACAAGGGTTCTAGCAAGCCTACCGACAAGCTTGTGTTGCCACCTTCCCACAAGATCTCTGACCGCTGGGCGGTCAGGCCGGAGGCCCGGCTGTCGCGGGGCCTCAGGAGTTCTATAGGGGACCGTCCGTGGCGACGAACAGACAGGAGTAGTCGGGGGTAGAGGGCCGGAGCCCTGACCCGCGGCTCTGTCTGCTCCTACCGTGAAGGACTTTCGCTGCAAATTCTATCACGGTGTTGCCAGAAGGACCAACCTGGGAAATGGGGGGTAAGAAGCGGACTTCAAATTTCCCGCATTTCTGACAGGTGCAGCCACAGGTGGCGTTCCTGGACCAACAAGTAGACATCGCCCTTCCTAGAGCGTGTGCCACGACTCACAGCTCTAGGTTGGAACCACCCTCGTACTGAGCTCGCAACGCCACGGCCTGAATGCCCAGAGGATGGCCGTGGTATGTAAGGCGGACGCAGCCTGTCCAGAAGCCATGTAAGCCTTGCCCGGAAGAACTTACAGGCCCTGAACGGGAGTTCTGGAAGGAATCCCACAAGCGGCGGCGATTAGCAGGGAGTACACTGCAATCGCCCCCTCCGCCTGGGGGAACCTCTGAAACCCCCTCGCTGGACCCCCATCGAGAGTGGTGAAGGAGGAGAAGTTGGTTTATCACGTTCTGACCATTTTTTAAATGGGCTTTCCGCGATTTCACCAACTTCTCGTGCACTTCCGGGAAACAGACACTGGAAACGAGCGTACAGGTCGTTACCCAGATGTCTATTAACCAGCCCCTTCTTGGCTGCCCGTTTCAGGCACGGCCGCCATTTTTTTGCATCCACCTCAAACTGAGAATCAGTCCCCCGTAGAGGCTTGCTCAGCTGAAGTTTCTGCTTTCAAATAGTTCACGCCCTTCCTTAGCGATGCTGCCGCTAACCATTTCCGCCCAATTAGGAGTTCTGAATAAGAAAGTCAGCTGTACTGAGACAGACTAACAAACTTGTCCGGAAACTCAATCGAGGGACGCACGAAGCGAGGGGTTTGCGGGGTTTTCACCCGGCAAAACCTTCCTTGCTTTGTAATGCTCGTCACCAACGCACATCGCAACGGCCTCGTACCTGGAAGTAGAAGGACCGGAGCGGGTAGCAGTCGGGAACGTAAGCATACGGCTCGTGCGCCCAGGTCATGTTTTCGCCGGCAAAACATGAATCAACAACAAGCGCTGCATCGGCGTGAGAATCTCAACACTGAATACAACAGTCGTGTTGATCGTTTGGATCGAGGGACGCGAGGAGCGAGAGGTTTGCGGGGTTTTCACCCGGCAGAGCCTTCCCTGCTTCCTAATGCTCGTTACCGACGCACATCGCAACGGCCTCGTACCCGAAAGTAGAAGGACCGGAGCGGGAAGCAGTCGGAGTGAGCCGCGGCTTCACGTAAAGCACGCGGCTGACGAGCAAGCGCGTCCATGATCGAGCTCTCGCAAGCAAAACATGAGTCAACAACAAGCGCTGCATCAGCGTGAGCATAACTCAACACTGAACACAACGGTCATGTCGATCGTTTGGGAAGGTAAGCCGCAACCAGGATGACACGGAGGGAAAGATATGTTAACCAACACACAATCCTACCGTGCCAGCTCTATCAGAGAAATCACCCTTTAGAAGGAAGATTGCTCTTCAAGATCACCGTCGACGCACCCAGGGGACTCTCAAAACACAGGCTGTGCTAGAGAGGGAGAGACCGCTGTCTGTGCTGCAGATCCAACGACGAGAGAGGTGAATGTTGCTGCATCTCACGCAGAGACGCTGCATTCGGCTCCGAAGAACAGAACGAGTGAGCAGATGCACACGCTGCCCTATTATACCCGGATGTCCGGGGCGTGGCCAGCTATGCAAATCTGCACACCCAATTTTCATTGGCCTTTCTCAAAACTGTCAGAGGTGTTTGGGCTCTCAAGAGCGACCCCTAGTGTCGTACACTAACTCGACACAACTCGGAGTGTACGACAGATAGGGAACTTCTATTACAGGCAATAGTGTAATATATCTATGCAATAGTTAGACAATGTAAAATGAGACATTGGCTTGCTTATGTTCTCCCTTGACTGAATCGTGTGTTCATCCATTCAAAACTAGAATGTTTCTGGACCCAGTGCAGATAGCTCAGCTGCTGCAGCAGAGTCAAGTATCATGGAGGTAGGAAGACAGCAATGAGAGAGACACACCCTGACACAAATGCTGACAGTTTCTTAATACTGTGTATAGAAAACTGATATAGAAACCAGTTAGGGGTTGCCAGTGGGGGACTAGTTCACCACAGATGTTCGGTCAGAGACAATGAGATGTAATCAATCCAGAATTCTTTTGATTCTTTATTCTTTCCACAAAGTTTCCAACAAGTACTGAGCATGCAAGTGCTAACAATCACTTTGGGGTATCCATGTGGGTTGGTGTATATGTGTGGTCTACAACAAATTATAATAAACAAATTAAGGAATCAGAAAAACTTATACAAATAAAGATACTAAAACACTTCCATGTACAATCAACATGAGTATGAGATCACTGGCTGATTGCCAGAAACACTTCAAAATAAAAGCTCATGTGAGCCTTTTTAACACTGTGGCTCTAATTAACGATAAATTAACCCTTATGATGATATGATTCACAGGTTACTCCTATCATAAGTAATAGCAGACAAACGGCATAAACAGACAGCACACGGACTCTACAAGATTCACAGATTATTTTTTATTTAGTTTTTACTGTATGTATAAATTTGTTATAAACGGGTTGTTTTTGTTCCAGTCACATACATTAAATGTTTAAATATCTATTACATATGGTACTGCTTATATTATTTCACCATCTGTACACCAATATAAGTAGTGAATGTGCGTGTCCGTGGGTGGGGCTGTGTCGGTGTGGTAATGTGGGCTGGTGTAGCTACAGTGCCAGGGCTGAATTTTTGTCCCAGTCCGCCCCTGTCTACATTAAAAGTACCATTCCACCGGAAGCGAGAGGCAGCGAGAACTAAATGAAGATAAATGTTTTGGCGTGTGATGTGTTTATTGAACCAATCAGATAAGAGTAAATGGAGTCCGCGAGAGTCTCATTTGATTGGCTACAAAAAGGTGGTGGACCCCCCCCCTCCCCCTCACGCTTGCAAAACTCAGTGAGTGAGAGAAACGTGCCAGAAGTGTAAGCGCAGACGAAGCTGTACATATCGGATTATTTCGGCAACTTTGTGTCCTACATACACAAGAAGTCATTTAGACATTTGCAACAGTTTGTGTTTTACACATACAGATTGGTCCTACACAGTCAATCTGTTTTGCAGATCTTTAAACTGTTGTTTTCGTGTGCAAATCACTGTTCACAGGCTTGCAGTGCTTTTGATCGTATTTTAGCGAAAAGAACGTGCCAAAAGTGTAAGCGCGGAGAAATGGAAGTCGGAAGAATGCAGATTGTATTTATTTTGCGAAAGCATGAAGCTGCAGTTTCACAATACATGAATTACACTTACGAGTAACAGTAAAATGCTGCAAATCTTTTTTTTCTTACGCTTGAAACGCGATTTACACTTTTACAAAGCTTCTCTTGCGCATGCAAATTTAATTTACGCTTACAGTCTTATGTACACTTGCACAACAGGTACTCTTCATATGCAAATCTTTATGGCATTATTTTATCTCCATACCGTGCCGAACTGTTGTTTATGTACATGAACACAACGACGCACACATTCTTAAAAGTTGTCAATGTTTTTAGTTATGGTAAAGATCAAAGATATATTTTTTACTTACCCACACGGCAAACAACTTCTTCTTTTTAGCGGTTAGCGAACAATACGAATTATCTTCTTATCGATGCTTCTTCCTGTTTCACAATGAATGAATGAATGTGACGTATTTGGACATGGGCGTGGTTTGTGACGTCGCACTTGGATGTGGGCGGGGTTGGATGTCCACCGCAGGCTGCAGCGAGACGCTCCTCCCATTCTTTCACGTTATACAGTAAACAACCGCTCGGATGCCCTGGAGAAAATGGTAGGGGAAAACGCTCTTAAAATTCAAGGCCTTAAAAAAACGGAGGACTTTGGTTGTGCAGAGCTGAATGATATTAAAGGGAAGGTCGGCCACTTCGAGGCTAGACTTAATACGGAGGAAAAAAAGATGGAGCATTGTGAAAAATGAATTGCGGACTTCGAGAGATACTCTCGCCGCTGGAACCGCTTTAGCGTGGAGAGAAAAAGAAGAAAATGAAAATGTCCGAGCCGAGTCCATCCGTATTTGTGTGGCCACCTTTCCAGAGGACAGCTCTTCCAGACAAGACTGATACTGTCCACCGCATTGGGAAGAGACTTCCAAATACCGCCAGACCGTGGGCGATCATTATCCAGTATTCCTCTGGCGAGACGTTGTTTGGAGAGCGGCGAAATCGTCAGAGTTTCTGCCGGCGAACGGTCTTCGTTTTACAGAGGATCTCACAGCTTTTGACGAGGAAGGAGGCTGTTGCTATGGCCGGTAGTTGAAAAGGCTCTGAAATGAACCCAACGTAAGCCTGCTTTGTGTACACAACCTTAGGAGGTTCTTTTCCTTTCAAGTTTGATTTGTGTGTGTGTGTGTGTGTGTGTGTGATATACAGCAAAACTACAGCACTTCCATTAGGCTATTTTTTTACGAAGCTGTCAACACTGTAAACTCTGATGGCATGCAATCAGTTGACAAACACCCATTCATATATAGACTATGTTATTCAATTATATGTATAAATTATTTTATTTAAAATTTCGTGTTTTCCCTGTTTTATTCATTCAACATTCTGAAACAGGTGCCATTGTTTTAAAAAAAAATGTTTTTCAAGAAAGAATTCAACCCCCCCTAACCCCCCAAAATATGAGATAAACCCAGCCCTGTACATTATACTGATTTTTGTTGCCAAATTGGTTTGGAAGAGTGGTTGAATAAACAATTAAACTGGACTTTTATGCCTGTATGACTGACAATTTAATTGATCACTGAGAGAGCATTGACTTGGTATGATGTTGGTTCAATAGAAAAATGAAAATGTAAAAAATAGCTTAGATGTAGTAAACTACTTTTGCCATGTTGCTGTAGCTTAGCTTGCTACATTACCCAAGGCTGTAGCTTTAGTGTAGTTAAGCTTCATTTATTGAAGAGTAACTGTTAGCTTAGCTCACTACATTTTCCAAGTAGCTTCCCCAACACTGATACCCAAATGCTTTAATTTTCATTGGTGGGGACTTTAATATTGTGATTAATAATATTCTTGATAGATTGCCACCTAAACAGTCTTCCTCTAAATACAAATAATAATAATAATAATACATAAAAATTAAAAATATTTATGGATAAATTTGATGTTAACGATATTTGGAGGGACAAATTTCCCAATATTAAATCCTACACTTGGAGCAACAAAAGTTGTTCTAGACAGTCCTGTATAGACTATTGGCTTGTTTCACAATCTGTCAGGGATTTTAATGTTTTAGTATTCTACCTTCCCCTATGACTCTTGATTAAATATTTCTAGATGAAAGCTCAAAAGGAAAATAAATATAGCCTCAATTGGGAACTTCTTAAATATGAAGTAGGTAAATGTGTAAGGAATTTTGGCAGCCTTTTATCTAAACTTAAAAGATGTGGAGAAGAGTTTGTCATTTCTAAAATAATGATTATCTGTGGTAAAATGTAGGAAGGTTTGTCAGAAGCTGAGCTAATAGAATTCAGTGATCTGCAAGCTCTGTGATCTGTGTCTGAAAAGTTAGACAATGTATTGGTGTAGGGCAGAAGAAGCTTGATGGCTAGAGCAAGGAGAGCAAAGTGCAGCTTATTTTTTCAGAATGGAAAAGAATATTTCTAGAAATGTAACTAAATATCAATGGTACTTTTACTTCAGATCCAAAAGAGATCAGCTCATTTTGTGCAAACTTTTATTCAAATCTTTACAAGTCAAATTTTTTCATGGACACAGCTTTGTCATGTTTCCAGCTGAATAATATTAGGCCATTATCTAAAGAAGATAAGATAACCTGCAGTTGTGACATATCCGTTGAAATAGGCCTATTGAAGCTCTTAAGAACAATAAATCTCAGATGGGCTGATAGCCGAATTTTACAAAAGTTTTGCTGATGATTTAGCACCATTTTTTGGAGAGGCTTAAGACTTATTTGGAGAGTATTGCTTCTGAAACACTCCCACCTACCTTATAACAGGGGTTACTCACTTTAATACCTAAACCTAAAAAAGATATTCTGTTAATCAACAATTGGTGTTCAATCTGTTTGTTAAACTGGGATTTATAAGATATAGCCTTGGTAATGGCAAAAGTAATTAAACGTGTTTTAGGCTCAATAATAGACAAAACTTAGTCAGGCTTAATTCCAAAGAGGCACATTGCTAATAACATATGCCTTGTTTTAGATTTATTAGACTATGATGAACTGATTAGAGAGGAATTTTTTATATTGTTTGTGGATTTCTATAAGCCTTCAATTCCCTTGAACATTATTTTATTTTACAATCCCTGTATAAATTTGGTTTTGTTGATTTCTTTTGAAAGTGGTTAATTTTTTGGATTTAGCTTCTTTAAATAATACATTTAAACTAAATTGGTTGAGGCAATTTTTGAATGACTCTGACTCCGTTTGGAACACTATTCCCAATTATATTTTTCCTAAAGTTGGTGGTCTCCCCTTATTGGTATGTAATTATAATTTTTCCAAATTGCCAGTCAAACTGTCAAATAAACAGGTGCTTTTGGCCTGGCTTTTAATTTACAAACACAATTTTAGTCCCCACATGTACTTTATTTGGAATAATCAAGATAATCGATGCAAAAATAAAACATTTTCTTTTCAGATTGGTTTAATAATAATATTCTTTTGAAACTTGTAAATTCAAATGGTCTCTTGCATTCTTATTGTGAATTCTTAACTAAATATGGTATACCTGTCACCCCACGTGGCTTTGCCATTGTGATGGGTGCCACCCCCAGTGGAGTATTTGCACTTAAAAAAAAAAAAAAAAACTCTGCTAATTCTTTACCTTCTTATATTTTTTGGACACATTCCTGTGAAACAGCAATAGGGAAGATTTATTAGTTTAAAATAATTATTTTAAAAGTTATTATAATTATTTATAATATTATTTTTATTTAAAATATTATTTTATTTAAAATATTACATTTATTTCCATTGTGCAGTCTTTATTCTTCACTACTATACGCACTCCAATAATACCATGTGCAATAAGTTCTACCTAATACTGTAGCAAATCAGTGTGTGCCCCAACATCTACCTCTACACAACTATGCAATTTGTTGAGGCACACTTTCTGTTTAACTGAATGTTGGTTATAAAATACACAAATGCATGTAAAATGACCATTCAGGAATGTTTTATTTGCTACCACCGAATGAAATTGTCATTGCATTGTTCACAGGTCACGCTGTTATAACAATGTGTTAGCTACATAAAATGGTCTTTAATTACATCTGCAAAATTGGTGTCTGTTTCTCTTTTGTATTATGATCTCCGATGAGCTGGTCAGAAACGCATAACTTGGAGAAAAATAGCTCTAAAAGGTTTACAGAAATATACAATAAATAAAACAATCAATCATTCTATCAATCAATACATTTCTCAACACTTGAAAATAAATGTATACTTTGCAAGCTGGACACAATTAACTAGTGACCTACATTAGGCAGTCACAGTGGTACTATCAAGGGCACACACCACAGCCAGTCTTAACAGAAAGACAGTAAATATTAGTATGCTTCACAGTTGTCTTTGATTATCACTGGTAATAAATAAATAAATAAACAAATAAATAAAAAATTGTAAGTCATACCTTACATAAGCAATATTGCATATTGAGTAGATTAGGGTTACCATAATACTTACAGTGCTTAGTAAATAAAATCTTTAGTCCAAGAGGTTTCACCAGCACAAGATTCATGTGTTTCTGACCATGCAAATGGTCATTATATGGGGAGTATGATTTTTGCAACACCTGCCGAAATCATACTGCCCTAGATTACAGGCTCACAATATGCATACTGTAGGCTTGGATAAATGGGATTTAAAAGAATATTGATTTTACGTGTATGTGTCACTGGATATGCATATGCAGTGTAAGAGACCTGATGCACCTGCTCATAGAATCTAGAAGCTGGGATTTGAAGCTGGTCTTTTATCCCCAGTCATTAGATCTAATAAACAGGTTATGTTTTTGGCAGGTACAGTGTATGAATTTAGGCTAATTATTAAGAAAATAAATAATTCATATATTCATATTATTATTCATTCACTCTTTAATCAGTAAACATACACACACAGACACACACAGGGAAAAAAGAGACTGACATGAAGATTACTGAACCCAAATGAAGGAGTTTAATCAGAGGTAGCAGTAACATGTAAAAGCTAAAGTACAAAACAAAGCCAAGCCAACCAAAAGTCAAGACAACCACATATAAATAAAGAATACTTACAAACTACTAAAAATGCAATCAATGTAAACATTTACAAACCATTTTCTCTTCCAAACGCAATAATGACCAAATCGATATAAAAAATTATTAAGTTAATAATTTGAACATGCTGCGATTTCATACTGTTGTGGTGTTCATTGTGCAGAAACTACCATCTCTGAACATTAAACAAAAAACTGCCTAGTCTTTTTTTTTTCAATGGCAGTTCTGTTGTTTGTACGAATGGTTTGATTTTGGGAACGTTAAACTTTTGCTATATTCTGAGTGTACAATCCACTCTGTTCTCACATTGGCCATGTCATTCTGTTACAGCTAAACAAATTATATCTAGCTTGTTTTAATGTTTTAAAATTGATAATGTGTAAAGACTGAACATATAAATCAATCACAGTCACTCCCCAGAAAGCACACGTACATCTGCAAGATGTCTGTTAAAGATGTCAGTTTTACATACATTCTAAATCATAAACATCTTAAAGACATCTAATAGACTTCTATTTGACATCTGATAGGAAACGTTCAATAGACATATTGCAGATGAGCAAGCTATGTCTTGCAGATGTAAATGCAGACGTCAAATAGACGTCTCCGAGATGTACGTGTGCTATCAGGGTCCATGCTGCTTAAGATGTTGATTCACGCCTTCCTTTCATCCAGCAATCAAAAACAACTTAAAAATCACCTAAGACACACATAACACATTTATATGTCCTGCTTCTGATTTTATTTTCAGGCTAAACAGTCTGATGGAGATCCAGTGCTAATGTAAGTGCTTCACAAGTATTATATTTGTAGTCCTGTGAAGTATTAAATGTAGTAATCTAAAAAAAAATGTCAGTTCCATGATCGTGCTTTTTAATAATTTAATATGTATTTTTAATAATTTTGCAAGCACAAAAAATTCTTAGTCATGTTCCTAATGCTTATTTCAAATGTAGTATTTCTGATTGCTTCCATGACTTCCATGGTCCTACAGTTGCTCCCTGCACACTTACAGAAATTAAATGGTCTTACCCTTCAAGCAGATGTAAGTATGTAGAGATTACTCAACAAATCAATGGGTTACTTAACGTAACCTGGGTTCTCTGAAAATAACAGTGTGAGGAGTTTCACTATGGGAATCACTTTGGGTGTGACCAACTGCGGAAGCTCCTATGACACTACGTCTGTCTTTAACATCTATATCCGCCCCATCTATGTTAGTCAGGTTCACCCCTCCCAAAATCATTTTAGAGAGATTTCTTTTCCTACCCTTGCAAGGAAGGAAGTCCTGGTGAAACACCTCACTCTGTTATCAAAGAACCCGGGTTTACGTTAAGTAACCCATCGTTCTTTTTGTAACTTCACTGGAAGATATAGACCACTCCTGGATTGCAACCATATCACTGTCCTCTTCCATAACAATTAAATGGGTGCAGACAGACTGGCTTCCAGCACTGTGTGTGCTAAGGATGGCTCAAAAACGTCTAGTCTATAGAACCACACAAAAGTATGAGGCATAGCCCAACTTGCTGCTGAGCAAATACCCTGAACCAAAAGTCCTCTAAGTAAGGCCTAGGATGTAGCCATCCCCCGAGTGGAGTGGGCTCTCAAGCCCTTAGGCGGTCGAAGACCCCTGCAGCTATATGCTAAAGATATAGCCTCTATGATCTAATCAGACAACCGTTGACGAGACAATGGCTTCCCTTTGTGAGGAGTAGCCCACGACACAAACAGCTTGTTATGAGTCCTAAAACCTGCTGTTCTTTTCACGTATGAAGTGCCCGTACCGGACACAATGAATTCAGCCTCTGCTTCTCTGGAAAAAGAGAACGGAGGAGGGTGAAAAGCTTACAGTTCAGTAAATGAGAACAAGACTCAAAGATCCGAATCGGTAGAATAATCCGAACTTCCCATCACTACTATGAATCATGTCTAAGTTCATCGTCTGTGAACTCCGGCTAAAAATGGGAGAGTTTGGCGAAAAACTCCATCTTATTTTTTTCCTACAACTTCAGAATTGTCTGACACATTGTACTTTTTTGTTTGTAAACAGCATTTGACTTACCTGCACTTTCTTAGTCTTTGCGCGTTTGCTTTGTAAACACTGGGTCTGTGGTTCTGCCTACGTTCTGCCTGACCTTTCGACCTGATTCAGTAGTACGTAGTGTCGTGAACGTGCATGCCAGAACCTGTGCATGGATGCTTATGGCACACCCCTTTCATAAAATGGCTTGGGTGCTGGCCAGCGGATTACACGCCCAAACCTACATTTTGCTGACAAGCTAAAGTAGCTGCCAAATACACCTTAATGGTGGAGAAAGCCTTCCCCTTATCTAGAAGATCTTGGAGAAAACATAAAATTAATTGAAAAGGAATAACATGAGTCTGTTCACACCATCCCTCAAATACTCGCCATTGTTGTTATAAAGTGAGCAAGTAGAGAAGGCTCTCACACTCTGTACAGTATGTATAACTGACGGAGGCAAACCCACTCCGTTCAAATCCCACCGCTCATCAGCCAAGGCCAGAGAGCTATCCTGTCTGGGTGATTTTTCTCCTGGCCTGAGACAGTAGATCCCTCTGTGGAGGGAGGAGCCATGGCTGGCCTGACAGCAGGTGAACTATCTCGGCCACCCAGTGTCTGGACGACCAGCGTGAAGATATCAGTATTAATGATAGACCCTGATCCCTCACTCTGGCTAGAGTAGGGGAAATTGAGCTCAGAGGAGGGAATGCGTAAAGAAGGACGTTTGGCCATGGGTGGGCTAGAGCATTCACACCCAATGGTGCATTTTCATCTGCTAGAGAGAAATATAGAGGAAATTAGGCATTTTCTTGCGAGGCGAAGAGATCTACAACTGTCTGACTGTACCTCTGCCATATCTGGTTCACCAGGGGATGCACCTGGGGATGCAGTTTCCACTCCCCATACAAGGGGTTTCCCCTGGATAATAAATCTGCCCCTCTGTTTAAAATGCGTGTGCCACCCTGCCGACTGATGTAAGCAATCACTGTGGCATTGTCTGTTTTCACCAACACATGCTGTCCTTTGATGAAACTCAGGAAATGTTTCAGTGCTAACCACACTGTTAACAACTCCAAATAATTTATATGTTTGTGAATCAGCTGTGGAGGCCATATACCATTCACCGCTCTGCCCATTAAAGTCACTCCTCAGCCCTTTAAGGACGTGTCTGTCGTCATAGTGATTCTTGATGACACCGCCCCCAAGGGGATCCCCGTTCTAAAAATCGGGACTCCAATTCCTGAGCGCTCTGATGCACGCTTGAGTGATTCTCACTGGCTGGCTGAGATGCCGCTGAGAGCACAGACGCTGAAAATCCCTAATTTTGAGCAGGATGCAACCTCCCTGATGGTAGACGACATAATGGCTGAGAAGTAAGTAAACCTTAGACTCGTCACAACTCGTTAGCCTGTCGGTTTAAGTATTTAAACCTTTTGAGAGCTCGCCTTGAAATGCAAAGCCTCTACTTGACTTGACATCACCTACCACAGTAATCTAATATGCAATAGGCCGATTAGAATAGCTCGCCTTGATGCGGACACTATTCCAATTGTAAGAATGTCACTCAGCACAATCCACTCCAACTGACCTTGCGTTGGGTGACTGATTCCGATGACAGCCGGCCTGCTGAACAGTTTAGCAAAATCAGCCAATTCAGGATGTGCTGAGAGAGCTTGCTGCAGTCTCCCACAGGAAGAAAGCACAAATGATTTTTGGGAGGGGTCGACTGGTCTGTTAATGATAGACGTGGTATTATAGGAGCTTCCGCAGTTCCCATAGTGAAACACTGAGCGAAGTTAGAAAAAGAACACTTTTTTTTTTTTTTTTAAATTCAGGTATTCACCACTCCATCTGATGTTTTGCAGTCTCTACATTTGCCAGGGAACACAACTTATGATTATTGGTATGTAAACATTAAATGTTTAGTTCAACCTAAAATGAACATTAAGTCATTATTTACACACCCTGGTGTTGTTCTAATGCTGTATAACCTTCTTTGTTTTTCTCACCACTAAAGGAGAATTTAAAAAAAAGCCTGTTCACGCTTGTGAACGCTTGTGCCATATAATGGCAGTGATAGTGACCAGCATCAAGATTTACAAAAGATACAAATGTATCACAGAATGTTCCCATGCGACACGTCATATGTTCCAAGTGTTCTGGGGGAATATATTATAGCTTTGTAAAAAACAAACAGTAATATTAATGTATTGTTTAATGAAAATCCTGAACCTGACGTTGGTCTTTTGTGCTCCACTGTGCATTCATGTGATCCTATTATTATGCAGTTCACATCTCCTGTCATGGCCAAAAGTATTGGCAGTGACATAAATGCTACTTAAGCATGCAGTTATGAAAAATAAAGGTTAATTAGACAGAGACAGTCTAAGTACTTTCTTTTCTGAGGTGATCTCAAGAAGTTATTATGTTCACATCTGTCAACTGTCTTACTGTCATCTGGCAACCAAAGTTCCAGTCTGGATCTACTCCATAAAGAAAGTATTTTGGGGGATTTCTAGGAGATATATTGCATGTTGCATTTTTTTAAATCTTGAATTTCTTTGGTGTGCTTTTTATGGGTCAATCGAAGTGAACTGTGGTGCTAATAGAATGTCATCATGAACACACAGTCAATTTTTGGTCTTTAGTTCAAAGCAAAAATGAATAAATGTTTTAAAACTCAGAGAAAGTTTTCTCTTTTCTGTTGTGACTTATGAAAAAGTTTAAATTTTGTAAGAAATTTAAGAGTACTAAAAAAAAAAACAGGGATTACAGTATTAACTGTAAAAAAAAAAAATAATAATAATATTGACTGCAATAGCAATGGCTCCCACCATGTTTCGACAACAGATTAGAGGAAACTACATGCTATTTATCTATCTATCTATCTATCTATCTATCTATCTATGTTGTACTATCTATCTATCTATGTTGTACTTGTTTCTCTTTTGTTCTATTTACGTATGTGTTTTGTGTTGCAGAGGTGGCTGTTCCGTGATTGGCTGTTGTCATTATTGAAGGCTGCCTCCTATTGTTGCTGACAACATGACGAGTGTTTAAAAATCTTCCATTCATCTTCTTCGACAGCTTCTTTGAACGCTCACTCTTAGACGCTGGGTTTAGTTGCCCTTTTGTTTTTTTTTGTTTTCGTTTTATTTATTTTGATTTTGTTTTGTGATTGTATTTTCGTTGTATTTGTTTATAATTTGTAAACTTTTTAATTACTGCTTTGTTGGGTTGTAGGGTTCCGATGGCATTTATTTTGTTTGTTATTTTCTTTGTCTTTGTTTAAAGCAATAGTTAGTTAGGGAAGATAATTTCTATATTTTCTTTTATTTTCTTTTGATGACGTTAGAAAGAGGGGTGGCTGAGACTGGGGTTTTGTTTATTGTTTTGGCCTTGTCGGAACCTGAAGTTTGCCCTGTTTACTTTCTTTCGATTTTTATTGTAATAGATTCTGTAAACTAAGCCCATGTCTAAGAGTTGTTTCTGTTGAAACAACAACTGTCTAGAGCCGGGCCGTAACAGAATTGGGCGCTCGTCCTGTGCAGTTTTGTGCTTTTTCTGATTTTTGTTCCCAGTTTTGGTAAGTGCACCTCTAAACCCACATCTGTTACATCTGATCAACCTCTAGTCTGTTCATCTGAATCTCGTGTGTGTTTTTATTGCCATGAAATGGGACATCTTATTGCTACTTGTCCTGTTTTGAAATGTAAAAATCAGAGAAAAGCACAAAACGCTCTAAAAGGGGTTGCTTTAGCTCATGCTCGTTCCTCTGATAATGTGCTTTCCATTTCATTTCATTTGCACAAGGTGTATTTACGCTCTGATATGCTCTCCGCTTTTGTAGGTAGCTGTTTGTGCTCAGTTACCTGTAAAAGGACTATCTTTAATTCTTGGGAATGATTTGGCCAGTGAAAAGGTTTTTTTGTCTTCCTGAGGTTACGGATGTTCCTTTTTTAGGGGTAAATGAAAATAAAGTGTTAGCACGAGAATTACCTACTGCGTTTCATACTTGTGCGCAAAGTTACGAGCACAAGCTCATAAATTTGGAAATGACATTGATCTTTCTGAATCATTTTTCTGTTCTGACCTTCAAGGTTTTGAACCCAAAAAGGATATAGTTCAGTTGATGCTTCTGTGGCTAATTTGAGTGATGGCGTTGAAGTTAGTCTCACTTTTGATAGGACACAGCTAGTAGCTTTACAAAGCACTGATGAAACCTTAACCTCATGTGTCTCGGCTGCTACTGACAAGTCACAAATTTCTGAACATCCAGTTGCTTATTTTGATGAGGGTGTGTTAATGCGAAAATGGTCCCCGAAAGAGTCGAATGGTGTTCGGAGTTCAGTATTTCAGATAGTTGTACCAAAGCCTTATAGACCCTATGTCTTGAGTGTAGCCCATGATCATGTGCTTTCTGGTCATATGGGTGTCAGGAAGACATACCATAATCTGTTAAAACATTTTTTTGGCCTGCAGTGAAGTCTGATGTATCTCAGTACTGTTGATCTTGTCATTCCTGCCTGGTTGCTGGAAAACCCAATCAGGTTATTCCCCCGGCACCTCTTAGACCTATACCAATAATGAGTGAACCTTTTGAGAAACTTGTGATTGATTGTGTGGGTCCTCTGCCGAAAAGCAGGTCCAATAATTCCTACCTGCTAACACTGATGTGCTCATCAACTAGATATCCTGAGGTGATCCCATTACGTTCCTTGAAAGCTCCTGCTATTGTGAAAGTTATTATCAAATTCTGCACTACGTTTGGCTTACCAAAGTTTCACTCAGATCAAGGCTCCAATTTTACATCCAGATTGTTCGGTAAAGTCCTGAAGGAATTGAATATTAAGACATCAGGCGTCAAGTGCATTTCATCCTCAATCACAAGGACTGGTGGAATGATTTCACCAAACGCTCAAAAGAATGCTTCCGGCCTATTGTGTAGATCATGAGAAGGACTGGGACGAGTTTTCAGGGCCTTATGTTATTGAGGAAAAATTGAGTGATACAGACTATGTGATTAGAACACCTGAGAGGAGGAGAAAATCTCGGGTTTGTCATGTGAAAATGCTAAAATTATATGTCTCTCGATCTCTCCCCAGAGGAATTCCTGTGTCACCTACTTCCAGCTGCTGTCCTTTCTGTAAATGTCTCACTGTCTGATTACTCTCCTGAAATGGATGATCTTCACATAGGTAACACTTGTAAGCCATGTGCTCATTTGCCAAATTCCGAGACACTTTTAGCTCTATCTTCCAGACTTTCTCATTTGTCTAGTTCAGCTCAGAATGCCCTTGTGAGCTTAACTAAAAAGCATTGTTACTTTTTTCGAATGTTCCTTCTGTGACCAATGTATTGAAACACGATATAGATGTGGAGGGTCATTCCCCAGTCAAACAGAATGCTTATAGGGTCAATCCCCTGAAACGGGCTTTAATGAAACAGGAAACCCAGTATTTGGTAGAAAAAAGCTTTGCTGTCCCTAGTGCTAGCCCTTGGTGTTCACCTTGTCTTCTGGTCCCCAAGCCTGATGGGACGGCCCGATTTTGCACAGATTATAGAAAAGTTAACACTTTGACAAAATCAGATTCCTTTCCTCTCCTGAGAATGGAGGATTATGTAGACATGACTGGAAATACCAAATATGTGACTAAGTTAGACTTACTGAAGGGTTATTGGCAGGTGCCCCTCACAGACTGGGCCTCTGAGATTTCCACCCCCGATGCCTTTTTTCAATATAAGCTTATGGCTTTTGGGTTTAAAAATGCTGCTGCAACATTTCAACAATTAATGCGTCAAGTACTTTCTAATGTAGACTGTTGTGAGGCCTATCTTGATGACATAATATGTTATTCTGATACCTGGGAGAAGCATCTCCAAGTTTTAGATGCTGTGTTTAGCAGGTTTCAAACTGCCCATCTTACACTCAACCTTGCTAAGTGTGAATTTGGTTGTGCTACAGTAACCTTTTTGGGCAAACAAGTTGGCCAAGGTATCGTTCGGCCAGTGGATGCTAAAGTGCAAGTCATTACAGCCTTCCCGGAACCTAAAACACAACGTGAACAGCGTTTTCTTGGGATGGCTGGCTATTATAGGAGCTTCTGCAAGAACTTCTCTGATGTTACAAAAACATTGACAGATCTCCTTCGTAAAAATGTTCCTTTATTTGTGGTCCTAAGTGTCAATTTGCATTTGAAGCTCTTAAGAGTTTGTTGTGTAGTTGTCCTGTTTTGGCAATGCCAGCCTTTGACAAACCGTTCAAACTGGAAGAAGATGCAAGTGGTACTGGAGCTGGTGCTGTGTTGCTGCAAGAGGATGACTGTGGAATCGACCACCTGCTTTGTTTTTACTCAGAGAAGTTCAATAGCCATCAGGTTAACTACAGCACTATAGAAAAGGAGGCCCTGGCTCTATTGCTGGTTTTGCAACATTTTGAAGTATATCTGGGTTCTAGTTCACAACCCATCCTTGTGTATACTGATCATAATCCACTTGTTTTTCTTCTCCACATGTGTAACACAAATCATCGTCTTGATGGTCACTTATTTGTCAAAGTTTCAATTTGAACGTTATGCATAAAAAAGGAACTGACAATGTGATTGCTGATACCTTGTCTAGGTGTCATGTGTAAAACAAAGCAGAATTGTGGTCTTGTTATTCTGTTTGTTCTTATGGGTGAGGGTGTTACAACCTCAGTTGTATTTGTTTCTCTTTTGTTCTATTTATGTATGCATTTTGTGCTGCAGAGGTGGCTGTTCTTTGATTGGCTGTTCTCATTATTGAAGGCTGCCTCCTGTTGATGCTGACAACATGACGAGTGTTTAAAAATCTTCCATTCATCTTCGACAGCTTCTTTGAATGCTCACTCTTAGACGTTGGGCTTAGTTGCCCTTTTGTTTAGTTTTTAGTTTTATTTTTTTCTTTTGTTTTGTGATTGTATTTTCGTTCTAACTCTTTAATTAGTGCTTTGTTGGGTTGTAGGGTTCCGATGGCATTTATTTTGTTTGTTATTTTCTTTGTCTTTGTCTTTGTGTAAAGCAATAGTTAGTTAGGGAATTCTGTATTTTCTTTTTTTTTTCTTTTGATGAGGTTAGAAAGAGGGGTGGCTGAGATTGGGGTTTTGTTTATTGTTTTGGCCTTGTCGAACCAGAAGTTTGCCTTGTTTACTTTCTTTCAATTTTCTTTATTGTAATAAATTCCCGTAAACTAAGCCCATGTCTAAGAGTTGTTTTTTGTTGCGGCCTGGCCCTAGACGGGCCGTAACAATCTATCTATCTGTCTATCTATCTATCTATCTATCTATCTGTCTTCTGTCTTTTATATGTGAATGTAAAAACAGTGTTACAGCACTGTAATATGAACTTCATAGTGTTTTAATGGTCCAAAAAATATTACATTGTAGTTTAGTACATTGTAGACTCATGATTTGAGTTTTAACTAGCACAAATGCATAGGATAAGTTACATGCAAGAATGTAATACAGAGTCAGACCTAGAAATTATGTCACACAAGTCGGAAAACCAAAACCGATAAATCTTTTTTTCCATCCACTGATAGCAATAACATTGATGTCAATAGTGATATTAGACAAATATGTTTTAATGGTCTCAAGAACTTCCCACATATCATTATTGATAACACTTTAGTTTAGGGACCAGTTCATTATGAACTAGTTGTTTACTAGCATGCAAATTACTAGCATATTGGCTTTTTATTAATACTTATAAAGCACATATCAATGCCTTATTCTGCATGACCATATTCTAGATCCCTGACCTACCCAATACTGAAACAATTACTACAACAACTATCTTACTTACTTACATGACCTTGGTCCTCAATATGTCAGAAAATGTTTGTCCACAGCATGTTTTTAAAATCCCCAGAATATCTGACTGCTACTTGACGATTATGCCACCTTTGATTTTGAACATCATATAGCTAAACTTATGTTTTTCGTGACATTTCATTTATTATTTAAGAGTTAATTTATTCAGCTGTATCTTAGGTTTCATATCCGATCTCACATCAATCAGTGTACATTTAGCTTTTAATAATGCTGACGGTACGTTGCCAGCTTGCCAACTGCACGCAGAATAATGCAGACTTTGTTTCTACACTGCACCACTCACTTTGAAGACTTAGAACACAAGCACTGTCATATAAACAGTGAAAACCAATCAAGCCAATCAAATTTGAGGACCAGGGAAACTGATTGACGTAAATTATACTGATGAATTTTACTCTATTACTGTAGGTGGAGGTGGTTTATCATACAATTGTTTTTATATTGTGCGCATTTCCTTTTGACTGCTCAGGATGCTGCACAGTTTTTTTTTTCTGATTGTCCTAGAATGTAGTCTTAACCATAACATTTGCATGCAGATAAAATCACAATGTACCTCATAAGGAGGAAGTGGTTGTGTGTGATCACATTGTCCAATCAAAAACATCAGTGACTGAACTTGCATCATGCCTTGCATCAGATACTTGATCAATAACATGCTCTTGATAGATCTGGATGAATACTCAATGAAGTTATAAACAGAAAAAGTAAGCCATGTTCTTTTAGAACTTTTTTGCAAGGTTACTGACATATTGTTTTGCATTATCATTTTGATTAGATTTTGTTCAACTGGGAATTATTACTAAAAAAAGGCTTTCATTAATGTCACATTACTGTATGTTACAACAGTTTTGGGGCAGTTTTTTAAAATTACTTTACTGAGTCTTTTGGTGTTACTTGAAATAACAACTGTTAACACTTGTCTTAATGTACTGTGTTTGCATCAGAGCCAAAGAGCACAGGAAATCTGCCTCATTCTGCAGAGCATGTTTCTTCAAAAACTTGTGGTTTTCTGCAGTAGCTTTAAAGGGAAAGGCGAAGGTTAGGGTGAAGTTACTTCCCTTCAGAGTTACATTCACAGTTTTACAATAAGCTATTTCCAAAAACTTCCTGATGCCTTAAAGTTTAGAATGACAACCAACATGGT
This sequence comes from Labeo catla, assembly GCA_012976165.1. Lineage (NCBI taxonomy): Eukaryota > Metazoa > Chordata > Actinopteri > Cypriniformes > Cyprinidae > Labeo > Labeo catla. The sequence continues at coordinate 138,248 of VONZ01000498.1, read as the reverse complement.
TATGAATATATTATGTAAAATAAATAATTTATTATTGAGTTGATCTTGCATTTTGTATTGATTATATGGGTAACAACTAATAATTGTTTTAATTCATTCATCAAGTTTTTGACAAAGAACAATCAACAATAGGCTGTGTGTATATACAGTACACTCTCAGCAAAGAAAACAAAAGAAAAGAAAAGAAAAAAAAAAAACATCTTGTACCTTTAGGGGTACAACAGCCTGTCACTGGACAGTACAAGGGACCACTTTGTACGTTCTTTACCCCTAGTGTTCTTAAGGGTATATAATACTACTCTAAGGTGCTAATATGCACCATCTAAGTGAAAGAGAAAGTAAAAAGGTGCCCCTTTGAGGAAACTACCCCAGTTACAAGCTGTTGTACCCCTAAAGGTACATTTCTGCTGACACTGCAGATGAAAAATAGTGTGTAAACACCCCCATAAAGGTAATAAAATGTTTATAAAATTCAAATCTAAAATTCCATGGTTCCAATATTATGCCATATAATTTTTATACATTGTTATGCAATAATAGGCCACTTAATGGTTACTTTCTGCATGTAAAAGGTTAAAATGACACAATTCAGTACTGTGACGCCACAGAGACAGTGTTGTTTTGTGTTTTTATTTTCCTCAATGATTGAAGTAAGTGTATGTACATAATTGCAGTGCCATACGTGTTAGAGAGGGCTCTTGTGGTAAGCGGCAGCATTACAATATACGTTTGAAACACATTTTAATAATTTTATTTATTTGTTTATTTACATATTGAAAAACATCTTGATATATCTGTCAGTACATTGGAAATAAGTAGTTTAAGCATAAAATGTACCGTAACAAACATTAGGAATATACAATATTCACAGACATCAATCCAGTAAAGAATACATTCAAAGTAAAGTTCCTCTGTATATACTGTTCTCGCACATCCTCTTCTAGCCCATGTGAGGGGAAAACATTTTGTGTTTGGTTTTGCTTGCGAAGTGTGTGTGGTTAAGGATGTTTTTTTTTTTACTATTTCTGTGGTTAATGACTATTGAATGGAACCAGTGATTAATAATTTGGCAGGTCATGTGATGAGACCTCAGAGATGTTGAGGAACAAACATATTATAAATATTAAATCGTTTGTAAATTTAATGCATGAGTTCTTTTTTACGGCAGTCTGTGAAACACTAGTTTATTCATAAACACAGAAAGCATCTCTTGCCCCACCATCCTGAAGCAGGAATTTTTATATCCTTGTATAATTTTGTGTGCTTGCATGATGATTCTTTTTTAAAGGGGATATTTGGTTTCACTAATTGAGGTAGTAAAATTGATATGATAATACCATCATTAAATCAACAAATGTATGGTGCAATGATTGAATTAAATGATAAGGGCAATATTTACAAAAAGAAAGAAAGAAAAAAAAAACGTATCCAACCTAAACTTGTGTACTTTTGGTGGTAGATGTAAAAAAAATAGCCGTGTTGGAAGTTTCATTCTCTGAAACTTTGGATTGCGTAGATGTCGATTGGTAGATCTTCACACATTTAAGATATCTTGAAAACACACTTGCTAGGCATTTCCTAAACTTTTCTCCAACAAAAGCATAAATGATCGGATTTACACAGCAGTGAGTGAGTGCGATTGTCTCTGTCAAGTCCATGGCCATGTTGACATGACGATAAGCCTCACAGTCGGTTAGAATGCCAAACTCCTGCAAGGTTTTCAGAAACACCACCACATTGTAGGGCACCCAGAAGACCACAAACACGATGACGATGCCTAAGATGAGCTTTATGGCCCGTTCCTTTTTTGAGTTTTTTGTCTTCTTCACAACCATTAGGACCCTGATATAGCAGTAGGCTATGATGGGCAAAGAGATAAACAGTCCTACTGCATTTTCTCCAAAGTTACGAAAAAGCTTCCACTTCTGGGCTGACCCATTAGGATAAACTCTCTGACAGCTGGTGATGTTGTCCTCTGTGACCATTGCTGCAAAGATGGCCTCTGGAAGGGCGGCACAGATCGAAACGATCCATATAATGAAACTCACCATAATTCCATAACGCAGCATCTTTGCTCCCAGCACCGCAACGGCATGTACAATGACCAAATAGCGATCTATGCTCATCAGGGTCACAAATAAGATTCCGCTGTAAAATCCCACTTGGTATGTACCCGCCATTGCCTTACACATTTCATTGGCTTTCATGTAGTGGCCCTGAACATAGAGACCCCAGAAGGGCAGTGAGAGGACCATTAGTAGGTCTGACAGAGCCAGATTCAGCAGGCAGAGATTTGTCATATTTTTCACATGCATGATTTTCAAGAGGACCCATAAGACGGTGATGTTGCCAATGAGGCCAAGCGCAAAAACAATGTAGAAAATGGCAGCCTTGAGATCTGTATTCAGGTGTGAATTTTCAGTCAAGCATATGTCGTCTGTTTCTCCGTAATCAAATGTTGTTGTTTCCATGCTGTAACGAAGAGTAAATGAAATTTAGTGACATGCTGATTAATTGATTGCATATTTCAATATTTGCTGAAAAAAAGATAGCTAGAAAAAAGTTTTAAAAAGTTAAAAGTAGTTTAAAAAACACACTGTTTGTACTAAATGTAGATGTATCTAAACACAGTGAACTAGTAACATGCCATGTGATGTGCAATAATGTCATGGTGTGAAGTTAATGTCAGAAAGATCTCCATCATGGGGATTTACAATTCTTGAAATTAAGTTGGAAGGCTCATGCCAATTTACTTAACATAAATTAACCTTAATAATTTGTATATAGTAACTATATTTCTTTGCTTAATAGTTAGTGGCTGTACTGAAGACGAAGTTTTATCATAGCATTATAATGGCAGGCAGTGATATGGTGACAGTATGGAAGCACTTAAACATGATCAAGGGTGTTACAAGTGTGTCTTATAATATGTGTTCAAAAGGTAGGCATTTAATAAATGCTTTAAAAAATTAATTCAAAATTTTGACAGCAAAAACAATTCGAAGTCAAACCTCAAAGCTGTCACACACAGACCACATTTTCAAATATCAGTTCATACAAACAGAAGGAGGTCGCAGCAAGTTGATTAACCACAAGTTTCTGAAGCATCCCACCGCAATCCCACTATCATACATCAGTGTCTGTGATCTCATATACTATTTTTGTGAATTAGAGTACTTTCACAGTACGATCAAGTCCTACATTGCTCCTAGTAGATATCACTTGTATGTGAATTATTTGAATTATTTAAAACAAAAACAAAAACAAAAAAAAACATTGAATGTAATACATTGGGCTGTTCTTAAAGAAACAGGGTTACATTCTTGAGCCAATCTCCGTAATGTGTCAAACGTATTAATGATGGATCAAAACACATCATGATAAAAATCCAGTAAATAAATATTCTGTTTACCTGTCTGCATATGTTTCAGTCATGATGACAAATTGCTGTCACTCTTGCTGTTGAGATGTTGTTAAGACTGTTCATGGAAGTGAGTCTAGTACATTTCAACCTGATTCTGTACATTTGCCTTCAGCAAATTTCCTGTAAAATGAAGCATGTGCATGTGTGAGTGCGCCTTTTTGCAAAAATTATCTTGCGACTCGAAGGTGAGATGCGAACACATTTCCTGTCACGGCACTGAGGTTAGCAGATTTGGATGCACAAAAAGAAATTCCCGTTGGGGAGATAAAACAATAAATCTGAGTCATTTGAGGCTGTGACAGCTACTGAATGAACGCTAATAAGTCCCCCCACCCACAGAATGATATGTCTGTAATGCTTGAAAAAACTATATTTGTGCTCTTTCGCCTTCAACAGTGAGTCAGTTTTCAGGAACTGAAAAATGAAGAACAAGAGAAACTAAAGCTTTTTCTTGGAAAATTAATTATGGGTTTCAAGATTTTGTCCCTTTTTCCGGCTTGTCGTGGCATTTATATGTTGACTTCTTATATGCCATCCTTTCAGCTAACAGCTAACTTTCAAAAATCTTAATTTTAAAACTCCTGAAAAATAGATAGATAGATAGATAGATAGATAGATAAGATAAGATAAGAAATATCCCATTAAAACCTATGAGGTGGCTAATTCGTATGAATTCGTACGACTTCACTCATACAATTTTTTAAGATTTGCCTAGACCCCAGTGACTGGTAGGCTTAGGGGCGGGGTTAGGTAAAGGGAATTCGTACCAATTCATACGAATTGTAAACTTGTAAAATACTTACGAACTGCCGTGAGATAAGGTTGTATTTTCTTACTAGCCTATCTACTAGATACTATCTCGCGATTCACATACGAATTGCAATTCAGTCTTCTAGCGATTCGCATCAATTCACAAATTTCAAAAATAGATTTTTCTGGTTAATAGACTATAATAATAATAGCATGATGTTGTCGGAACAAAACAGCAACAGCAATGGAGAAGGCAAAACAAAATAAAAAATAAATATATACATGTACAAAATATCTTCATGGAACATAAACATGGATTATCTTTACTTAATATCCTAATGATTTTTGGCATAAAAGAAAAATCGATAATTATGACCCATGTATTGTTGGCTTTTGCTACAAACATACTCATGTTACTTGCGACTGGTTTTGTGGTCCAGGGTCACATTTGTTACGAAGTTAATAGGAAATGTCTCGGTTACGTATGTAACCCTCATTCCCTGAAAAAGGGAATGGAGAGGTTACGTCGACTGATGTCATGGGGTCTCACTTGGGAGCCCAAACACCTCTGAGCTTAAGAAGAAAAGTCCAATGAGAATTTGCAAATGGAATTTGCATGCCAAGCCACTGTCATGGTGAGGTGACAAGCAGACAAAGACCAGGCCCCCCGTGGGCAGAATGTGAAATTTGGTTGGCGTCAACCAGGTTCAGCCAGAGATGGTGCTCCTGGGCCAGCAGAGTTAAGTCACTGTACGCAGCTCCTGCATCAACCTCGAGTCAGAACTGCCCTCATGCAAACTTTAGTGCCATCGCCTGATGTAGCTGCAGGATGGCCATGGCGAGCAGGCCGAGGAGTACCTGTATGTACGGGGGAGTGGCTTGGCATGCAAATTCCACTCGCCAATTCTCATTGGCCTTTTCTTCTTAAGCTTAAAGGTGATCGGGCTCCCAAGTGAGACCCCATGACGCCAGTCGACGTAACGTAGAATGTGACTGACTGAAAGGGAACACCGATTTCTTGAGTTAGGTCTACCTATATTATAGACTGGTGTGTTTTTGTGTTCAAATATTTGTGTGTTTGATGTCCAGTGTGCACAAACAATTTGATGAAAAATTGTGAATCGTGATTAAAAATCGAAAAATCATGAATCAGATCGTAACCCCAAAAATCGTTTTGAATCAAATCTTGAGGTACCAAAGATTCCCACCCTATCTACCTAATTTTTTTTTCAACAGGGAAGTAAGGTATTTCTTGTGAATTTGCGAGACTTGTGATTCATTAGTTGCTATCGGTAAAAGAGTAGCAACAGTGCAGTAACGATAAAACTATTTGCACAACACAACAGTGCTCATGATTACAAAAAATAAATAACTATCAATACATACCAATATGTATCGAGCAGCATAACAGTTATTATACAGCTTAAATAACAGAAAGCGACTGACAATGGAAGTCTTGCAGAAGTGCTATTCTTGTTACTCTTGTGTACATGTTGTGACGAGTCGGCTGCCTCCCCCCTAATTATCATCGTCACCCCGTCCGTAATCGCTGCCCTTCACCAGGCTCCAGACGGGAGTGGGTGTGCGAGAGAGGAGGGGCGCTGAAACAGCCAGGTCTGGCGGCGTGTGATGAGGCACACCTGATGTGAATGAAGCCTCATCACCGCCGCTGTTAAAATGCCGAGCGCGCCTCTCCTCGGGAGACCGGTCTCTTCCCCGTGCATGCACGCTGGTGTCCTCGTGGGTCCAGAAACGGAACGGAGCGTAGAGGGATCGAGCGCCACCGAAATTATGAACGAGCTGCCGAACCCGCGGTCCGGACGTGAAGCCGCACCCAGACGGCTGCGGGCTAGGATGCCGGGCCGATTTACCCGCCTCAGGAAGGGCCGTGATGAAAGGTTGATGAAGCCGTCGTGCCGCGGACCTCGGCGGGGAGCGAGTGCGGCCGCCGGACTCCGCCCCTTACCTGGACCCTTCCCTTCTGAACACTGCCCCTCCTTTACCGAACCCCTGCACGTCGAGGACACCAGATCCCCCATTTATTTTGGACACTTTTATTTCCCCCTTTTGGACACTTTTGTTTATATTGTTTAATAAAAGCCTCTCCGAGGCCTGACGTCACGCCCACTGTGTCTGTGGTTTTGCTCCTCCCGCCACAATGTGCATATGATGTGTGTCTGTTTTTTTTTTTTTTTTTTTGTTCTAGAAACATTTTCCATTTTCTGCCTTTCTCTTGAAGGTAAAGCACATGTTGTGATAGAGGGCGTTGGAACATGATGTAGCTGTTGATCTTACAAACTGATCTGCACTCATCCAACAGCAGAAAAAAAACTCTCATCTGTTTCAGTACAATTAAGCAGCAACTCTCAGGAATGAACACAGTCTGTAATGCACCTTGCCACAAGACTCGAGTCCCCCCCAAAGTGGCTGCCCACAATATATTTCCCTTGTCAGCATAACAAAGAGTGACAATGCAACCAAATTTCCACTGCAAGCATTTAAATTAATAAATAACCTCAAACACTTTCTCATGATGAAACATGTTGAAAATTGGGTGTTTGTTGAGGCAACAACAAAAAAACCGAATTTAAAAAGCAAAATCTCTCAGAAAGTGGGGGTATTGTTAAAGAAATGGCAATAAACCTAACATGCTTGAGTCTGTGGTTCCACAGGTTTCATACATAAGCACTTACGCAGATGTGGTTTACAGCAATGCGTCAGACTTCTTCATCTTTGTGATGGTCAGACAGTCACGTCCCTCCCACCACCGCTACACATAAAACCACCTTCACGTATTATGGCACGTCAATTTTCAATTCAGTATTTCAAGGAATTCTACCTCAAGGATTTTTTTTTCTTGTTGAGTGAATGTGTTTACTGTATGTTAGTTTGAATGCATACCACCAGGACAATTCATTTTAATCCAGCAAATATTTTATTAAATGGTACTTATCATTAGACATCTTAAAAGCAAAATTTAAAATATAAGCTTAAATGTGTCAAAAAGTCACAACTAAAAACATTTTTAAAAACATTGTATCATTTGCATATCTAAAATATGAGCAATATACATGCACAGAGAGGAACATATTTGCAACTACTTCAACTTCTGCATTCTTCTACTTAACATATATCATTATTGTTAACAAAATTGATGAAAAAACAGAACAAGGACCACTTTCAAGAACTCAATATACATTCATTAAAAAGGGGAACTTAGAGAGTTAAAAAAAAGAAAATGAGCTACTCAGAAAGAAAGTCACTTTGGGGGAATACGTTTCCTCTAAGCAATCTGTGTGGAGGAATATTCAGAAGATTTGGTGAAGACTGAACTTCTGCGTTCAGATAACTGTCGAGACAAAGTTGCGCACTGGCTGAAGCACAATGGAAATTGCTCTTTTAGGACTTTAAGAACTGCTCTTCTGAACTTCTGTCCAGCAAAGGCATAGATGATAGGATTTAGGCAACAGTGGCTTAAGGCTATAGTTTCCACCCATTGCATGGCAAGGCTTAAACCAGTATGCCACTCACAAGTACCCAAGTAGCCTTTCGTCTGCAGATACACAAGAAACATGACAAAGTTGTATGGAGTCCAGAAGACGAAATAAACTGCCACCACAGCCAGGATGAGTCTGATGACTTTGTGTCTTTTTTGTGATTTTATGCTGAGCAGAGTGGGGATGATTCGGGAATAGCAAAAGCTCATAATAATCAGAGGGATAATCAAGCTCAGGAAGTTCATCTTAAGGTAAGTAAATGACTTCCAGCCACCTTCAGGAAATTCAGATCCGCATGATGCTTTGAATGTCTCATTTTTCACTTTGGCAAAAATAATATTAGGGAGAGATGCAAACAAACTAAGCACCCATACAACTGAAGCCAGAACCAAACCCATTTTTGTAGACCGATTTCTGGAAAAGATACTATGGGCATGGACGATGACAACATAGCGATCCACTGTCATAAGGACCATGAAGAAGATGCTACCGTACAGACCCAACATGAAGAGACCTGTTATGGTATGACACAAGAATTTGCCAAAAATCCACTCCTCCATGGCACTGTGAGCCCAAAAAGGGAGTGACAAAAGAAAAAGAAGGTCAGATAGGGCTAGGTTGAAGAGGCACACATCTGTCATGTTGGATTTTTGACGGTATCTGATCAGGACCCACACTACAAGGCCATTTCCGATGAAGCCAAGAATGAAAACTATGCTGTACAGGGTGGGAAGGAAAACCCTGCTGAATTCCTTTGTGTTGCCATTGTTGCATGGTGCTCCATAATTGCCGATGTTGTCATAGTATTCACTGTAGTCTGATGTCGTCGCTTGGAGGGCACACAAAGAACACACCGTTAGGTTATAATATATTATAGGTGTAATATATTATAGGCTTATTTATAATATCTATAATATAGAATATCTTTATATTGTATTATGAAGACTTAACAGCATTCTTTAGGTTTGAAAGCAGACAAGAAAAAAATGACACCAGTAGGAACTTAAATTTTAGTCTGTGCTTTCCTGACATCTACTGGTCAGACTAGGCATGATTTTCTGCTCGACTTGGAGATGTTTTAATATTCACCTATATGACTTTTTTGTTTAAAAGGATAGATCACACACACACAACCACACAAAAAATTCTGTCATCATTTACTCACCCTCAAATTGTTTCAAACCTTTCTGAGTTTCTTTCTAATGTTAAACACAAAAGAAGATATTTTGAAGGATGTTAGAAACCAAACAGCAGACGGGTGAGATTCTTCAAAATATCTTCTTTTGTGCTCAACAAAAGAAATAAACTAAAATAAGTTTGGAACAATTTGAGGGTTAGTAAATGAATACTGATCATTTTAATTTTTTGGGGGGTGAACTTTCATCATAAAATCAAATTCATAATAATGCTGTTTTTTTTTTAGTTTATTATTATTTTTTAAAATTGTTTACTTTTTAACAAATAATGATTTCAAATTGTAATAGTTGTTGTGACGAAAAACACAGTTAAAACAAATTATATATGTCCTATAATAGAAGTACATTACAAGTACGAACAGCTTTTAAATAGTAGCATAATTGCATTGAATAGGCTGTTTAGTAACCTACCAGCCACACTCCCTGGGTCCTCTGTCATGTCTCTTGGTACTGACAGCTGAATCTGTGAGTTTTTTTGTGATCCTGTCTGTCAAAAAGCTCTACAGAACACAGGAGGTGCCATTTCCTGGACCTCCTAGAGGCGGGACTTAAACTCAACTGTAATGCCATTAAAAAATTCACACTGCTGTCTGTATCATTAAATTAATTCATTTGGAATTTACATTAGCATTTTTAAACTGAGAAATTACTACAGAGGCATTTCAGCATCAAGGAAAAGGGGCACACAGCTGTAACTGCAATACATGAATATGTACATACAAATACATACACAGACAGATTTACACACATTTACACATCATTTGTTTAAAATAAGCATCAACACAGTGCAGTTTTGTATATACAAATTTTCAAGCTTTTATTTTCTATGTAAAATTACACATTTCCAGTACTTAAAATCTCTTCTTTTAGCCTTTCACAGATTTTCACCTGATAAAAAGTGTTACAACGCCCTCTTAGGGTTACGGTGCAGCAGTTTATCCATTTGTCATTCTGGGAAGTTTTAAAGTGGTTGAGGATTTAATCGTTCAGATTGTTTAGTAGTAGTTCAGCGGACAAGGATGTGCTGTCCTTAAATTTATATATATATAATATATATAATATTTGTCCTTTATGAATAAATGGAAGACTGTAATGCGCATACATATTGACTGACGCTTCTGTAGTGTGAGTGTAACAGTATTTTATTCACGAGCTGACAAAGTTTTGACCAACGGGTCAGAGGATCCTTCTTAAATGGACAGGGGCGGGACGTATTAACGGCGAGCCAATCAGGCAGACCGCAAAAAGAATAGTAAACGCTAGGGACGCTGGGAGTAAACACTATTTGAATGTAAAGGGGCGGCTTTTTGTTGCAGCTTCACGGTTACCATGGTAAAATCTTGTGTTATCAGTTCCATATTGATATTACAAGAATCCTACTGATAATTACGTCAAATTTACGCCTTGATAGTTACGCTAATGTTAACTCTTCTCTAGAAATACTCTTTTCGATGGTGAGAGTTATTTATTGACAGTCTCACAGTATCAGTACTGTTTACTGTAGCACACGCGCTTCCAGCGGCTCGTTCTCCCGGGCGCGTTCTCGCGCACAGAATTCCTGGCTCAAGCTGCCGTTGAGCTCGGGCTCGAGAATCCGCGGGAACGGCGCTGCCTGGTGGACGGATTAGAATAGAATTCAGAACTCCTGTGTGCTTGTTGTTGTCTGTCCATGAAGCCGAATCCGGTAAGTAATTCTCTGTTTTATATTATGGAAGTATTTCGGTGACGATATTACTTTCAATTTGACTCGCATCTTTTTCTGGTAATAGATGCGTTAAACTTATTCCGCATATGTTCGTAGTCTCTTTTGTGACAAGTGAAACATTTGAGTGCTTTCATTTGTTGTACCATATTTATGAACAGAAGTGTGTACATCAAACACTTGTCTACACCTAGGAGCGCGGTAAATGGTTAAGTCGTTCCAAATACATGACCGTGGCACCTTGGTGCTGGTCAGCTGTGTTTTCTGTAGAAGAGTTTTTATCCGTGTTTTAAGTATATTTTCATGTTCTTTCTTTAAAGGTGACACTTACATGAATAAGTGTGAAATTAAATCCCAATGTCCCGCCTGGACGTACGAGTAAATTGCGTTGATACAAAGCGGATTTAGTTTATGACAGATGAATTTGGGAGACACTACAATCAGACCTCCTGTAGGGTAAGTGTATAGAGCCCTTGCTAAATGTTAAATGTTTTTTTTTTGTGGATTTGAGTGTTCTAACTGTTTATATCAATATTTTATAGACAACAGCTGTCTATCTATCTACAGACAGATAATGGTGCATTCTAGTGGGCCCATTTCATTTTTTTTCTAACTATTTTGATCACCTTATATGTTTAAGCCACACAACAAATAGCTTGTTGAATTCTTTTAAGTTAGTGTGAAGGTAACAGGAACTTCAGGACATTCTGTAGTGAAATGAGAAAACCATAATCATATACAATTAGATGACTTGCATAGATTAACATTCAAGACTCTGATCTGGAAAATTATGATATTTGATTTTTTTGTCAGATAAAATAATACTCTGTAACAAAAAAAAAAAAAGTTGACATGGCATTTGAATTGTTGGGATACAAGCTATGTTCTAGCAGCTAGAGTAACCAGGAAATGAAAACAAACTGAACTGTCCGTTCGTCTGCCAGTGATGCTTTTGTATTCCTCCTTCTCTCACACCTTTTGTCACCTCCGCTCTTGACTCAATAGCTCTTTATTCCATTTTATTGAAAGGAATGTTTGCTGAGCTGTTCTACTTCAAAGTAAAGTACCTTAAACAGAAATTGAATCTCTAACTGGTATTCAATCCAAGTCAATCCACATGAGAAGTAAAAACAGGTGTAACATAATTTCCTCTTCACTGGAAGTGCATTCTCACAGAAACTTCTGGTGATGTTAGTGTATCTCAGCAGCCATTTTAATGTTAGCCAGTGTCCCCTCTCTGACAACACAACAGTCTGCTTTGTGGGTCTTACCCACAGCCCCCCTTTCCTTTTATGTAATCAGACCCCATTACATAGCTAAAGCAGTGGATGATTGTGGTTATTTAAAGCTTGAACAGTTGTTGAGCATTCCCACTGCTATCTTCTCAGAATGTTGAATTCAGAATGAAGTAACTTGTGCTATATTCAGTTTCTCAGTATCAGTATCTCAGTTTTGATATTATGCAATAAATAAAAAAAAAGCAGACAAATTGAATGAAAATTCAGACTAATTATAATAATTTATTAAGCTGAAATATGAGGTTTATGATTTTAGAAAACTTATTATTTTTGTGAAACTTGTGATATTTGAACTGTAAAGCTGTTGAAGCTGTTTTAGAGTTTAGGATGTTACCAGCGGGATCCTCAAATCTGGTCCATGAGGTTCGCTTTCCTGCAGAGTTTAGCTCTAATCCCAATTAAACACACTTGAGCATGCTAATCAATCTCTTCAGGATCATTCGAAAATCACATGTTGTGAACAAAAGGGGTAGGAATCCTAATGTCTGTTTATGAAGTGAGTTAACTGTTAGCCCACACACAAGATCCCTTGTATTGGTACACTTTGTTAGCAGATGAAAAATTAAAGGAATGAATTGGTTTGAGTAATCTGGCGACTCCCAAGGGTAAGACACCTAGTATACATTAATTGTTTTTTTTATTTCCTTCATAAGCTCTGAACAGCTCTGAACAGGTCTCAGGATTTTTCCCCATGCATACATTTTCCTTGCATGTGGGTGTCTCACTCTTAATTAACTGCTAATTGTTTTCATGCTCTATTAGGAATTCTTACCCCTGCTGGATCTCGCACTACAATTAATTGTTTTCCACTAATATACACAACACCTCAGAATACAATGTGCATACAGTACAACAAAACACACAATTTGAAGACAAGGCACATATAGGTGGGTCACCATAGTTGACAATACGTTGTTACTTTCACTTTCTATAGTTATGGACCATTCCACATTCCATTCAGTCAGTCCTTGCACTTATCTGTTCGGAGTTTCGTATATTCAGTCATTAAGGTCACACAGTATACAGCATTTTTTAAAAATATGAGATATTTAATGAGTTAAAGGTTAAGTTTCACTAAGGATATTTCTCTGATGACATTCAGATAAAGAAAGACTGTAGTTCAACAACCTTTGAAGAGTAGTTGTTTTCTGAGTAATGTGGAGTTAAGCATGGTTCTGATGAAGTCTTGAAATGTTGATTTTACCATTGATAGTACTGTGTTAGTTATTTGTCCTGCAGTCAGTGGGAGCATATCACACATTGGAGTACTGTTGTTTATTTGCTGCAACAAAGAAGCAATGTTGGAAATTAATAGGGCTTGGATCAAAAAATTCTACCAAATATGAGATATGAGGGTGAAAAATGCTCCTGTATGAATTTTTTAATATTTAAAATGTGATCAAATATAAGCACAATTGGAAGTGAGATATAATAAACAAGAAGTTAAAATTAAATGACATTTTAGACATAATATTGTGTTTTGCTCTATTTCAGCTACAAAAATAGTTAAAGTTAAAAAAAGTTAAAGAAGAATCACTGAGCCTCATAGAGCAGAACACAGCAATTTTCCTGAATGAATGAACTGTTTTGAGTGAATTGACTGAATGAATGATTCAGTGACAAATATAGTGACTGTGCCACTTCTGCAGTGCAAAAATGACTTTAGTTGATACTGATTTTATTTGATTGGTAACAACCCAGTTATTCTATTGTTCAAATAAAACATCTTAAATTTTTAAATTGAATGATGATGCATAGGTTTAATGAGGGTAGTAAGAATGCTCTTACAATTGTTTTTACAAACAATGCTGCAAATTTTTATCATCTAGATACCTCATCAAATGGTTTTGAAGATATAATTTAAATATAGAATATAGTATTGATTGAGTAGTGTATAACTTTCAAAATGGCCAATGCACTACTACGTGTAATGTTGACTGATTAATAGTTTGACTTGTAAAAAAAAAATGCATAGAAATTCATTATAGATTCAAAAGGTTTAATAAAGCCTCATATAATCAGTTGCAAAAAAACCCCAAAAAACACAACAACAACAACAAAAAAACAAAAACGAAATACTGTTCTCCAAAATTAGAGGTCAACTGATATTGGATTTTACAGATACCGATAACTAGGTTGGACCACACTGGCCGATACCGATTAGTCGACCGATAGTTTTTAAAATGGATACTGAATGGAAAATAAACAGTGCTCTAAAAAATTAACCTACTGAACCATACTTTGTAAATGAATAAAAATATTAATATTAATTATATATTGATCATTACAGTTGGTTCATTGTTCAGTAATGTTAACAAAACTACAATTTTTAAAATATATCAGTAAACGCTGAAATGAACACACTCTAACAAGGAACAATACTTCTATTCTACAGCTTTTATAAATCTTAATGTTACAAATGGACTATATATGATGGCCATCTTTAAATATCTACACAAAGGCCACAGTATTGAAATTGCATACATATGGATATTGTGTACTTTCACAATTTAACTGCTTCTATTCTAGAACATTTGTGGTTATCTAATCAAAATCTAAAAATATGTTAGTCACACAACGGGCAAAAATGCAGCACCGCGTCTAGAAGAACTCGCAGCTATCCGGTATCACATACACTGGACGCGTCACGTTCAATTCAAGCAGCGGTCTACAAGACTTTATTTGATCACCAAAGGGGCAAAATTATACTGCTGTCCTTTCTCCGCTAATGCAGCATCTAGTCAACAAATTCCTCACTTAGTAATGACATGAAAACATGCACTACAGTATACTCTACACACCGTTTCGTTGTCAATGTTTTAAATCTGCCTTTGAAGTGTCCTGCTCTGTGCAGCGCGCAGTGTCAGTGATTTCCGCCACTGTCAGTGATGTCAGTGATTTCTGCCACTGTCAGTGATGTCAGTGATTTCCGCCACTATTTTAATGTAGTACATACAATAATACTTCCTTAAAGAGTATTTTATTTTAAAAAAGACATGGCTAAACTGTATTGTATATTGTCTACGCAAGCCGTTTGTGCTTGCACCTTGATGAGGCTTGTGGATATTTGTATATATGTGGTAATATATGTATTGTGGCTTTCTCTCTCCCTCTCTCTCTATACATATGTATATATACACACACGCAGTATAAATAGCACAAGTGCTCCTAAACAATTTTGAAGTCCGTGTACAGCTATTCGGAGACTGTGATTTTTGTGTCATCACTGTCAGATAAACTCCGCCCTAAATGACGTAAAAGTAAAACGAATTGTGGTTGGTCACTTTGCATGTTGGTCAGACAGTCTCTTTCTGTCTAAGTAGGTGGTTCTTGGCCAGAAAAATATGCTGCGTGCCAACAACCTTATGCCAATAGTGAAAAAGTCTGGCTATGCAAGATTAAATTCCATGAGATCTGAACACTCATTGTTGAACCTATAGTCCAAAGTACTTCCATTGACACCATGGGCATAAACCTCATTTGTTCGCTTCAGTGCACTGCGGCTCATATTTCTGCTCAACCTCCCTGTCACTGGTGCTTAAAATAGAGCCCACAACAGATAATCCTGTCCATCAACTGTACTAACCACTGCATCTCTACACCCTTCTCCCTGTTCACACCCACCACAATCCTCACTGGAGCTCGTAGACACACCCTGCATATTAACCATAACTCCAGTGTGTAATTTTCTGAAAAGTAATGTTTCAGTTTGTTTGGAAATTGGACTGCTTTTAAAACTCCTTTCAACATGTACACTCATTCTTTTCAACATATTCAATTTACATAAGTAAAAATGCTTCACAAAACTAACAAATGAGCGTGTTAATGGGTTGAAAGATGAGAGACAAGCTTTGCATATCTGGTAGCAGCACATGGTCTGTCTCTTAATATTAGCTCAACAAATATAACAGCTTTCTTGGCACAGGCATGTCTGTTTGGTCTGTTAGTGTAGCACCAAATGTGAAGACCATGATCAGCTTCATGTTTGTTAATGTGAACTTTCCACACTGAATCCTTCACTTTTGCAGTAGATTGGAAGCCATGTCAGGTCGCACTGGAAGACCATGGACTGTAATTTTAGATGGATCCTGCAAGTGATTCAAACTCACTGAAGTTGGACTAACTTGTTTAACCCACATGGAAATGAGATAGAGTAGCGTCTACGTCTTCTTTGGACTTTGGAGTGGATCGGCCTTGTGTTATAGCTTGTTATGCCACAACTATTTTGGGAGTCTGCTGTCAGGCAGTGGTTTACAAGATCTGTGCGGCACGCAATTCAACAGCCTTTGCAGTGGAAGCTAAACATCTACTTTCTCTCTCAGTCATTTTATTACCCATAAAGTTGACTATACACTGTATAGTGTTGGGGAAAAAAAAAAAAAAAAACACAGTGGAAACACAACCCTGTCTCAGGTGCCAAAACTGTGGCCAAAATCACAAGGTGTGCACTGTGCTTAACTTGATGTTATTCAGATAATGTTGTTTCTCAATTAACAATCAATATCAATTGTTAATCAATATAACATTGGGTTCATTTCAGATGGCAAGGGGACATAAAGGGGATGCTATTTGTACAGTTGTTCCACACACACACACACACACACACGCACACATACACACACACAAACAATAAATAAATAAATAAATAAAATTGATACTCTATCAAGGTAACATTTTGACAGCAACACTGTGTCTATACCAGGCCACAGTTGTTGTGTCATGTTGTGGCACAGAAGTATAAGGCTGTCCACATTGGACTCAACATAGAATGGGCATCAGTTTACTAGTAGGGATTTGCATCGGTTTCAGTGTAGACAGAATCACAGATTAAAATGGGTTCAGTTGTCTATGGCTGTGTCGCATCATGCCACTCCCATCCAGTGTAGATAGAAGCTACGTTTACACTAGTGCATTTTAGTTTTAAAACGCATAACTTTTGCTACGTTACACCTGTAGTTTGCTCTGTAGTTTGAAAACTCCAGGGTTGTGTTTCACTGTAAACAGACTAAAATTGAGAGTTTTGATAACGATGGCATGGATGCCCACATTCGCTCTGCGTATCCTTGATGACTGTGTAAACAATAACATCATGCTCATTATAAATGGTCATGTGACACGTGTTTTCGGTTGTGTAGTGTGGACGCAGATTGTTTCTGAAATGCAATAAAAAATGCCAGTGTAAAAACAAACATTTAAACATACATTAAATAATTAAGACAACACTAAAAAATAAGTAAAATATGAGTATACACTAATATTTCACAAAATGCTCTTCTCTAGACTTCATTTCTCTAGTGAACTAATGAGCTGTGAACACTGATGACTTACCTGAGGTAAATGAAATGCTACGTGACATTTTGTTTACAAGCTGTTTTATTGTCTTTCCACGGTTAAAACACTTATTGAGTGATTGCATGAGGCATGAGATGTTCATTCATATTTATTTCCCATTAAAACTAGTAGTAAAGAGGAAGAAATGATCGTGTGCACTCATGCTCTGCCGTTTGAAAGAACCCTATTTACACTGCACAAGTCTGCGGGGCGTTACGGCTCCGACGCGGCCACCGGAGCTGATCACGGCCATTGTAGTCAATGCTTGTGCTTATACCAGCCGCGCAGAGGGATGTTTAAGAACCGTCCCAGAAGCGTCCGAGGCATTTATACAACGATCTGTCATGCCACGGTGCACATGCATACCGAACCGAAAAACCCATACTGAATGTTTTAGGTACAAATATGTGCACCGTTACACTCCTAGTAGACAAGGATTGATTTCATTTTAAAATGCTGTTTTAAAACGAAAACGCATTAGAGAAAAAAGGGCTACAGTGCACCTTTCACTGCACCTTTTGGTATACTCCCTCAAGTGCTCCACCCTCCAGAATGAACAAAGCAAACTGATGTTTGCTTTCGAGTGGAATTCGGCCATAAAATATCAGTGTTGAACTTTATTGTTAGTGATCTGCTGTAACTGTAGCAACAGCTACAGATAAGCTTTTTCCATGTAGCACATCTAAAGTACATAACAAATGAAAAAGATTTAGCAATGCAAAAGGTGTTAATTGGGCTGCACATTAAAGATCTGCTGAATATCTGAGGTATATTCCTAAATCAATCAGTGGCTCAGGGTGTTTTGAACAAACTAATTATTTCATGCTCTCCACCTATCCTGTAATCCCATTGGGGCTATTTCTCTCCCAGACTCGGCCTGACCAAAGCTGTTTTTCTGCAGTTTTCCCAGACACATGCTTTCCCTAACACCTGCACCTCTCCTCTGCTTCAGGTGCAGGAGTGCTCCTGTTTTTGTTGGACAGGATGAGTAATATTGGCTGAGAATGTGGTGAGGGTTGAAGACTGCTGTTTAAAATAATTACACTAAAAAACAATTTTTAGACCTGTCTTTGGATAATACAGCTCTCTTTTCAGATTTGTCCTGCCCAAAGCATGGTTGCATTATGTAATCAGTGCCAAAGAGAGGCAATTACTTTCCAGTTATAAAGTAATTAGCCAATTGTAATCTCTTGGAGGCTGAGGAAGACACCAGCTGCCAAAAGTGTCAAACATACTCTTGTGTAACTCATGAACAAGCCCACATGGAATCTGCACATGTTGATCTAAGCTGGAAACTCAATTTCTGCAGAATTGGAATGCATTTCTTTCACAATGTTCTACACATCTTACTAAACCAAAAAAACAAGAATAAACATTAATACTGTATAAACAGTTGCTTTTTTGTGGACAGGTAAGGGAATTAATTATTGTATAGTCCACTCCTAAAACTCACTAGTAGTAGTGTAAATTGCATAAAACTCAGAGACATTAATACTGATGTACACTGATAAATTGTAGTGCAGGATCTAACAACATTGTGGCATCTGTACTTTAAATACTGTAAGTTAACCAGCAAACTAATGAATACATTTTACCATTTTTTTTATTTTATTTTTATTTTTAAATATGCATAGTTTACTATGTTTAAATACATTTCACAGACTCTGTCTGAACCTGGACTCACAGAAAAGTCAGTTAGCTGAACACAGTGAGTGTTAAAACCACTGGACAAATAAACAACAGTATTTTGCTCTGAACAGGATGTCAAGCAGCATGCAAAGGGACCACATGCCTCCATGGTCATTATTCCTAATTGCTGTATAAATAATCATTTGTTATGTTTTCTGGCATTTTGCCTTTATTAGACAGCACAGTATAAGGAGGGACAGGAAGAGAAACGAGAAAGGAGAATACTGTGAGATCTGGGGAAGAATCTCAAGCCAGGAGCTAAAACTAAGGTCACTTGAAGCACTGTTATGTGATGTGTTGGAGTGCAACTCTTACTATGCTCTTGATAGACAGACTACATTATTCTTAGAAGACATTGTGAGCCAACTACATGCTCCTTTAATTCTCTTACTCTAATTAGAGCATAGGTGGATGGATCATCCCATGACGCACAGCAGACAGTGAGAAAGTGAGTAAAGCTCTAGCTAAATCCATGCAGGCGTTGGATTAGAAGATGGTTTAAGACAGAGCCAGAAAAGACAGCTCGGGAATCGACCCATTCATTTTAAACAAGACCATCTGCTCAGAAGGCCTTATCAGTTTTCTTTTGGGGGATGAAAGTAACATTTTAAAGTTAATTTCATCAGTATGGTGCGGTATTTTGAGTTTAAAATTATTTCCAAATTAAACATAATTAAAATTATTGTTTTGACTTGGACTTCAACTATATTATACATTATTAATACATTTTATACTACTACTACTTTTACTACTACACTGTAAAAAATAAAAAACACAATTTGTTGAGTCAGCTTAAAATAATTTGTTACCCTGCTTATTTAAAATTTTAAGTTCAGTTAACTAAAATAAGTTTAGTCAACTTGAAATGTTAAGTTTTACTAAGTAGCAACTTAGATATTTGTGTTTGCTAAACTTAACAGATAGGTAAGTAACCCAGCTGCCTTAATATTTTAAGTTGATTCAATTCAAATATCTAAGTTGTCACTTAGTATAATTTAACATTTCAAGTTGAATAAACTTTTTTGAGTTGACTGAACTTAAAATTTTAAGGCAGCCAGGTTACAAATTATTTTAAGTTCACTCAACAAATAGTTTTTTACAGTGTAATTATTATTATTAATATTGTGTTACTGTTTCAAGCAAGCCAACTATTAATGCCAACATGAATATATTACTAAAAAAATAAATTTTTAAAATATTTTTATTTTCTTTGTTATGACACTATTATTTGCATAGCAGTGTTGGGAAGCTGCTAATTGCAACAGCAAAGTGGTATAACAACATTTTCGCTAGCATGACAAAGGCTCAGCTGTTTTCAGAATGGTTTAGCTTTCCAGTGACAAGCAGTAAGTAAGTAATGGTGTGACAAAATATTACATCACTTTTTTGTCACATTATAGGTGGCATTTTCCCACAAACAACAACCCAGTAAACACACAATGCAAAAATCATTCCAAGTCATTTAATTTTTGTGGTACACTCAACAAGGACTATCTCCAAGAGTGTCCTCGTTATTAAAGGGGTGATATTATGCGTTTTCACTTTTTAAACTTTAGTCAGTGTGTGGTGTGTATCTTTGGGCATAAAAAAGATCTACAAAGTTACAAATATCAAAGTCCACTCCAAAAGGAGATATTTTGTTTTTAAAAAATCCCTTTTCAAGAACTACAACAAACAGCTCCTTTGGACGACAACGTTTGTTTTCCGCATGCAATGATGTCACAACGCGGTCAATTAGAATATCATTCAAATAAATCCTGCCCATGGAAATACAAATTGTTAGAGGGAGGGTAGGGACGAGGTGGGTGATTAGCCTAATTTTAGCGATGCACCGCAGAGAACCGCTTCAACGAGCCGCAGCGCGGCGAGTATAAACACAAGCATTGACTAGAGTGCCCGCTTTAGAGCTGTAACGTCCCGCAGACATGTGCAGTACAGGGGGTCGAAACACATGCAGAAGCTGCGATCTACTCCGGTTACGCGTCGGAGCCGTAACACGCTGCAGACGTGTGCAGTGTGTGGTAAGAGATTTATTCATCATACAGTGTAGATAGCTTCACTTATAACACAAATGTTTTTAAAATGCATAAACTTGACTAGAATAGGCTAGGCTAATCATTAATGATGTTCTTTGATAATGTTAGGCTGCTTTTAGTATTATGCTGGAGCTGGTTTCGGACAGGACCCAACACTACCGTAGCGTGTTATTTACTCACCCTCCATGCATCCTAGGTTTATATGACTTTCTGGAGGGGGGGTTAATAAAGGCCTCCTGAAAAATATCCATATTTAAAACGTAAGAATCACTTTAATCTAGCTTGCGCTAACAGTTGTACACAGGACTTGCTTCTTCGACAAGGGGCGTGGCAATACTGAAAGAGAGAGTGGGAGAGCTAACCAATCACAACACATTTTGTTTTTCGGAAGGCGGGCCTTCATTAAACCTGGAACTAATCGAGCCTTATGTGCCAGGCTGGGAGAGATGTATTGTAATAATGTAAATTATGTTAAAAATAATGCGTTTTTCCACCAAGCATGAAAGCATGTATTAGTACACCCCCAAAACAAAATCAAGACTTTGTAAAAGAGCATAATAGGACCCCTTTACGTAATATTGGGAACTCAGTCTCATGGTTTGTTTCAATTGTTTTCAAAAAGAGAAAAGGGTGTCTTAGTTCTATTATATTTTAGCAATTTGTAAACAATTATCTGCAAATTGAGTTTCTAGTTGATTATGTTTGTGCCAGATAAATGCTGCTTTGTATTATCAGCATGCTGTAAATAAGTGCTATAGAAAAAAATGGTCAAAAAGGTAGTATAACTGTAACACAGCTACTTTAAAGAATGAATGCCCTTGGCTGGAATTTTTTTAAGCAGCTTCCTTAAATCTGGGGTATACAGAAGCAACTGACTGTGAGTCATCTCAGGCAGGAAGATGTGACTTTTCTTCCCTTATATAAAACGTCACCATTAACTGTTTAAAAGAGTTAGGTGATCTTAAGTTGCTAGTCTAATCAAGTTAATGCACTTGCACTTGTTCTTATTTTTGCCACTTTGAAGACAAAACAGACAGAATCTTTTCTCTCACCCTCTTTATTTCCATCACCTTTTTCTTCCCTCTGGAGAAAATGAGTAATTGGCCCCGGAATCCCAGTGTGTGTTTGTACCAGAGGACCTGAGTTTTCTGTCTCCCTGGAGAACGGACTGTGTTTGTTCCAGCAGCCATGGAACTTAAAGACTGCCTGCTCTCTCTTTCCATCTGTGGGTGTTTGGATCAAGAAAGAATGGCATTGTAGAGTAGACTGAGTGGAATACCCTGTTACCTCAGCAGTTTTGTTCAGTGGAATAGCCTAATATTTTTGTCATTTGTCATTTTGCTACTGTTATTTCAGAAACTGTGAGAGACATATGGCAAGGAGAAAATGTGGGAATAAACTCAAACTCATGTTGGCTGAATAAGCAGCGTGGCTGTGCTACGCTAACTGGCTAACTGGCATTTGAAAAAGTTAAATGGTTAGTGAAAAATGAAAATTGTGTCAGTTTGCATTTCCCAAAAGCGTCATTTGCCAACTATTGCACAGGTTTTGTCATAGTTCAAAGATTCAGTTTTTCCTGAAAACAAAGTTCATTTGAATATTCGCAAATAGCATCTCAAACGTTCATACACTGACCAAAATTGTAATCCCAAAACTTTTGTTTTTGCCCCCATTTTTCATGAGCTGAACTCAAAGATCTTGACTTTTTCTATGTACACAGAGGGAGAAAATACGGTCTGAGTTTTTCGACATACCCTAAGATACCCAAGACATAACTGTCTTGGAGAGTAATTTTTTAAATGAAAATAACCGATCGTTTCACTAGATAAGACCCTTCTTCCTCAGCTGGGATCGTTTTCATCCGCATTTGGGATTGTTTGAAGCCACATTTAAACGCCATTTTGGAAGTTCGGAGCACCATATCAGTCCATTATATGGAGAAAATCCTGAAATGTTTTCCTCAAAAAACACAATTTCTTTACGACTGAAAAAAGAAAGACATGAACATCCTGGATGACAAGGGGGTGAGTACATTATATGTAAATTGTTGTTCTGGAAGTGGACTTCTCCTTTAATATTGAATATAGTGCATAGTGTTCCCTATTGTGAAGTGTTAGTATTTTTTTTTTTAATTTATTTATTTTTTTTTAAATATAGATTAAAATAAGAATAAAAACTGATTAATCCTCTGGATCTTGACAAACGTGCCAGCACGGTAAAAAGAACATAAAATGCTCCGTCATTTTTGATCATACAGATACAAGCAATACAAGTCTGTCATTTCATCAGAAGATTAAGGTTTTTGGACATTTTCATTTTAAAAAATGAGGTCAAAAATATGTAATGTACTTTTTTTAATGCGTGAATGAATAGTTCACATTAACACCAGTAACATCCATTTAGAAATCAGTGAATTTCCATTTAATGCCGACTTAAATGTTACAGTGGTTGCACATACACTCACAACAGGACAGCTTTTACAAGTCTTAGTGTCGTCAGTACGGTAGCATTTCTGTGAGCTGTTTATAACTCCTCAAAAGACAGGGAAGCTTCACCCTCAGCAGTAAAAGGGTGGGGCCTTCTGCCAGTTAAATGGCCCTGTAACCAGAGATCAAGGGCAGATGCAGTGCCAGCAGGCTTTATGCTTAGCAACGGCAAACAAACGCTGGTAAGGAGTTGAATGTCCCTCCAGATTCACCAATCGTCTGGGTCATTCACTCTTTGCGTGAAGCTTCAATCATAAATTTGCAGCTGCTTGGGTATGGGCTCTCGCTCTCTCTTCTTGGGTATAAAAATAGGTTGCTATGTGAACACCATGACTCCCCAGAGGCATGTGCCTGTTGTTACGCCCTGCTGATCTGCTGAGGGTGAGGGAACTCATTTCCTCAATGGAGCAACGCACACTAAAACTCAAGGGGCAGTGGTGATATAAAGGTACGGGCCATGACTGAGAGACTGAGAGGTTTTGTTGATCATACTGACAGATATGACCTGAATTATACTTCAGGCCAACTGAAACAACTGTCATTGGTTAGATTTAAGAATCTAAGCTAAATGAATGCCATTGTTTTTGCTTTCCTTTCCTTTCGAAAGCCAATAGTCAACATGTTTAGTTACTGATCTCTGAAAATAATGAGTTAAATACATCCACACTCACAAAGGCCTGTTCTGAAAGAGAACAGCAAACACTCTGGATCCTTTAGGTTGAATCCCACTGTTTGCTTTGGGCTAAAACAGAAAAGCCCAAACAACAGAAGGATTAATGTGGCCTAATAAAGGTGCTATTGTTTGCTGTGCTGTTCAGTTCAATAGAGCATGTGGTCAGGTCAGATCTCATGTCCCACTTACACATACATCCACTTATTTAACACTCATTCATCCACAGAATGTTTGTCAAATATCTTTTTCTAACCAATCTAATTCATAGTACTTCCTTGTGCCTAGTACTTTTATTCTTCTGTTTAAATGTGTGGGTAGAAACACTTTCACTTTTTTATTATTTATTTATTTTTATTTTTTAAACCAGAATACTATGGCATTGGGCTTGCTTTGTTTAGCGTGAAATGTCAAGATTAACACAAAGGGAACACTCAGAAAAGGTCTATGAACTGTCATTTAGGGCAAAATGGCAGTTTCCTAACAACAAAACATTTTTTTTTTTTTTTTCCAGGAACATGGTTTTCATAGTTCACTCCTTTTACAATTTGACTGAGGTCTTGTTTAGAATAGTGTTGTCATGAAAGCTGTGAGAAAAGCTGATGTTGGGAAAATCTCATAGCTGTGTTTTGAAAAACTTGCTTACCAGGAAAATCTTTTCTAAATTGGTTCAAAATTTACTTACTTTATATATGCTAGTCCGAAACATTTAAATAAAACCCGTGTTGTTTCTTAACATGCTTTTGATAAGGACAACACATTTTGTGTTACTTTTAACCAATGTGTATATTGATGCTGACACAAAGTGTGTTGAAATTTGTTATACACTGATGTGTTGTACACAATTTGTGTCAAGTATGTGTCATTTTTTTTTTGTACATTTGAACAAAACTTGTATGCAATAAAAGCACAGCAACTCACATATAGTTTATACAGAATTTATCAAACCTGCTACATTTACATAAAAAGTCAATTTAAAAAAAACTATACAATCAAACATTTGTAATTTAAACGTTAATTATATTGCTTGAGTGAAAAGTTCCTTAAGAGTTAATGGTTAAATTTGTACTCTGAATTTAATAAAAATGTGGTATTTGACAGCATTTTAAACATTAATCATTTTTATTTACATATTTTCATCAGCATGAGTTTCAATGTGATGAAGTCTCTTGTTTACCTGCCTGTCACATCAGTAACTGCCCACAAGTGCTTCATGGGCTTCTTCCATTCAAATCTGTGAAAGTGCAAATAAAGGAACATTTATTATTTATGCACATACCAAACATAGCAAGCTAATGTTAGTTAGAAAGCCTATAAAAATTTAAGAGATGTCAGAGATAAGTGTCAAAAGAGCAAGGAAACTTGCTTGTGAGAAGAATAACTGCTCATGAAACAGCAATGTGATTGGATGAGAATTAACACATATTGTGTTGGATACACTGTTGCATTTTTTTTGTTTTGTTTTGTTTTTAACACTTTTTTTAAACACAATTTAAAGTGACACAGACTGTGTTAAAATAGTCATAACTCAAAAATGTTTTAAGAAATTAACTAGGGATGTGACGATGATATCCTCGCAAAACATTTTGCAGTATTTACATTAGACATGCACGATTAACCCTTAAATGACTGAGATCTCGATTCAAACACCCACGCGATCTTATTCCTGAATGACAACGATTTAGCTGTCTATTAAGACTGTTTCACATCGTGGGTGTCAGCATGTTTTGTCGCTGCCCGTGTTAATGAATCAGAGGGTCGGCCATCATTACGTTTCCGATGTGAACGCTGTCATTCACTGATATGCGCTGCTCAGGCTCCACTGACACTTATGATGTGAAACAGGTGTTAAAGACATTCAAATCTGCAATTATGCTGCTGCTGCTGATCCAGAAAGAGCAACAAAAACAGTCTTTTCAAACACATTATAATCATTATTTCTGTGTTACAGAAATTTCAATAACAGAAGTACTGGGATAAAATTTTATAGTTTGGGTATAAGCACTCATTGTCTACAGGGTATAAACACTTATTGTGTTACAGTCTACTTATCGTTTGTATTAAAAACAACATTGATTCTCAATTTATCCAGAATCTTGAAACTCTTATTTAAATGTTGTTTATTACTGCATATAAATCATTAAAATGGAAGCACCTACATTTTTTTTGCATTTTGTCATTTTCAGTTAAATAAAAGACCATTTCCCTATATATTTCATCATTGAGGATTTCTTTAAAAAATTTAAAAAAACTCATCTCGTCTCGTTCTCGTGAACCCAGTCTTGTGTCTCGTCTCATCTTGTGGGATAAGTGTCTTGTCACAAAATTTAAATTAACACATTCTTTTTGAGAGTGACGAAATGCGATGCCACCACCACTTTCTCTGTTCACACTAAACATTTTAATGGCCAGTACATACGCTAATAACATATTTTTTGGATGTCACTTGCTAATGTGATGCACTGCAACTAGGGTTTATAATTTATTTGCAGGTATGTTTTTATATTGTAAAAGATTGTCCGAATACTTGTGTGTACTATCACTAAATAAATGGGATGTTTTATGAAAATTTAAAAAGACAGTGCCAACAGTTAAACATGTCATTTAGCTGTTGACTGTCTCCTTTGTGGGTGGAGACAGTGGCATGACACATGGAGACAATGGCATGCATTGACCTGTGCTGAAATTAATTTATCCTTCAGCAGCCTACAGTCTACATGACATAACGCCCCCTACTGTATTCAAGAACAGCCTGTGTTTTACGTTTTTCACTCTTTCACAAGAGTCTTCTAAGAGATACTTAGAAGTCTATAAATAATATTGTTTGAGTTTCCTGTTTTCATAGACTGGCAGCACTCTTGAGTGGACAGAAACTGCATCAGAACACTTCCTTCTTTCTCTCTTGTGTAACAGTTGATATGTTGAATGATTTATTCAGCCAACCATATTGTTTGACAGCACTGAATGCACAATTATGTTTTAATTAGGGTTGCACTGACTAAACAATGAAATCTTTGGGGGGGGGGGACACATCTGAAAAATAGAGATATTTCAAAATAAACCGCACTGAAAAAATTGCACAACACAAGTTGCAAAGTGCATGGGTGCTAAAATTAAATACTTTAAATTCTTACATTTGTTTAAAATTTTCCATAATTAAATTGTGCATCCATAGCAAATAAAGATTTTCTTTTCAGAACAGTAATAGTAATGGGTTATAAATGCAAGAAGTCCCTTAATTAAAGGGGTCATCGGATGTCCATTTTCCAAGTTGATATGAATCTTTGATGAAAAGTCTATAATATACTTTGGTTAAGTAAATTAAATGTAAACAACACCAAAATGAGCTCTGCAAAATCATCCCATTCTGGGATTGTTCCTTTAAATGCAAATGAGCTCTGCTCGCCCCACCCCTCTCTTCTCTCTGTGGAGTGAGAGGATGCTCTGAGAGTTTTGTTTACTTTAGCCGCATTTAGCGCGTTTAGCCACCAAACTTGCTAACTAGCACATTATTAGGAAAGGTGATTGCAGAGATTCATAAAAAAAAAATAAAAAAAAACCTTATACTCACTTCTGCTGTAGGTGAAGCTGGATCGCGAATGATTTGTGCAAACATAGACGCATTTATGTAGATTTGTACATACACTGTCAACACACATCAATGTTCAAACAACATGTAAAAGTGAAGTTTGCATCTGATGACCTCTTAAAAAAAAGAGAACATGTTACAGAAATGTGTTAGAACAAAAGGAGAATTTTTTTCCCTGTAATTTTTATTTCATAATTTAACATTTCAATTTTAAACTTTTTTTTTTTTTTGGCATATAATAGCACAATCTCCATGCATTTTTATTTTCTTTAAAATTTAAAAGTTGGCAGTTTTATTTATTTAAAATTTTATTGTGAAAGCTGTATGTTGTGTTTCCACCAAAAGATTATGTTAACTGGAGCGGAGAGAGACATGATGGGCAGTGAGGTGGGAGTTTGTTTCAGTCCTGATTTGGGTCATGTAGTAGGTGCTCACTTTAACTAATCTGTTAATCAGGCTGGTGCTCCAGTAGTTTGGTGAAAAAGGTAAAGTGAAAGCAAAGAGGTGCGCACGCACAGCTGATTAAGCATGATATTAACTGCAGTGCAATCGACCTATGATTTCTGAATGTTATACTTCATTTTGTAATCTCAGTAGAAAAAGATTAATTTAGTGTGTTCTCTCTGACTATCACTTTCATGGTGCTACAAGTGAAACTTGTAAAATTCCTTAATTTAAAGTGGTTCATGAACTTGGATAAACTTGCCTCTTCTGCAAAACTGTAAAAAAAAAAATAAAAATGGGTCAGTATTACCACAGAGTGCTTTTCAACCCTCACAACACTTACAAATGTTGGTCTTAATTTCTCATTCTCTTTATGTCATTTTATAAATAGTAGACACTCAAGTACTATAGAAACATATTAGCTGAGCTCACACATTATTTTTTGTAGATAATTATGGGCCATTATTCAAAGCATAAACCATAGGATATGTCCACCCTGTCATGGACATATATGTTACTGTTAAATACATTTTCATTGAAATATTAAGATGCAAATTATATATTTTGGGACCTGGGGAGAACAGGGACAGAGGAGGCAGACAGAACGACAAGGAGAGAGGCAGAGAGTTCGTTGGTGGCCTTCGTGGCTGTGACAGGGGGAGCAGAGAGTCCAAACATGGCCGGAACAGGACAGGGTAAGAGTTCATAAACAGCCTCCGTGGCCGGTTCAAGACCAGGCATGAGTACGCTGACTAGGGGAGGGTGATTGGGTGCTACCACCGTCTAGGGAGCTAGGACAGATGTCCCCGTTTTATGAGGTTCCGCAGCCTTAGCAGCCACCTCCGGGGAAACAGATGCAGCAGGCATCACAGCCGCTGAGGATGCTGCAGTTGACGCTTGCGTCTCCAGAGGTTCTTCAGCGTAAGCCGCCACCTCTGGAGACTCGATGGTGGTATCCGCGGCCCCTTTAGGAGGATCTGCAGCCAGCACTGTCACCCCCTGGGGGCACTGGCGCAGACTCACTGTCAGACGAG
This sequence comes from Labeo catla, assembly GCA_012976165.1. Taxonomy (NCBI): domain Eukaryota; kingdom Metazoa; phylum Chordata; class Actinopteri; order Cypriniformes; family Cyprinidae; genus Labeo; species Labeo catla. The sequence goes on along the minus strand of VONZ01000498.1, from coordinate 109,102 downwards.
GCCTCAGAATCAGACTTTTGAACAGACGAGACCTCTGGAACAGACTTGTGAACAGACGAGACCTCTGGAGCAGACTTGTGAACAGGCAAGACCTCTGGAGCAAGACTTGTGAACAGAAGTGTGTAGTGTGCGGCCCACACACTCAGAATGGTGACCGCCATCACACTGGCAGTCATGACGTGACGAGGCCCTGGGAGGTCAGACGAGATGTGACGAGGCTCTGGGAGGTCAGACGAGATGTGACGAGGCTCTGGGAGGTCAGGCGAGACATGACGGGGCTCTGGGAAGTCAGGCGAGACGCGGAGGCACTCTGGACAGACAGAGGAGATGTGACAGGGCTCTGGGAGGTCAGGACGAGCGTGCGAGGCTCTGGGAGGTCAGACGAGACGTGACGGGACTCTGGGCAACTGGCTGAGATGTGACAAGACTAAGGCACAACAGCAGTAACTTGACTTGGCTCATGAAGAACAGCCGTGACTTGACTTGTCTCATGAAGATCGGCTATGGCTTGACTTGGCTTGTGAAGATCAGCTGTGGCTTGACCTGGCTCGTGAAGACCAGCGGGACTTTGCTTGGCTCGTGAAGATCATCAGTGACTTTGCTTGGCTCGAAGACCAGCGGTGACTTTGTTTGGCTCGTAAAGATCAGCAGTGATCGAGACCAGCGGTGACTTTGCTTGGCTCGTGAAGACCAGCGGTGACTTTGCTTGGCCGTGGAGATCCAGCAGTGACTTGACCTGGCTCGTGAAGTTCAGTAGTGACTTGACTTGGCTCATGGGGATCAGGAGTGACTTGCCTTGGCTCATCGGGGTCAGCAGTGACTTGACTTGGCTCAAGAATGACAGCTCTGACTTGACTTGGCTCAGGAAGGACAGCTCTGATTCTGCTTGACTCAGGAACGACGACAGCTGTGACTTTGCTTGACTCAGGAATCACAGCTGTGACTTTGCTTGACTCAGGAACAACAGCTGTAACTTTACTTGACTTGGAAAACACAGCTGTAACTTGACTTGAATCGGGAAACACAGCTGTAACTTGACTGGACTTGGGAACAACAGCTGTAACTTGGCTTGACTCGAGAAATACAGCTGTAACTTGACTTGACTCAGGAAATACAGCTGTAACTTGCTGGACTTGGAAACAACAGCTGTAACTTGACTTGACAGAGGAATGACAGCTTTGACTTGACTTGACTAGGAAACACAGCTGTAACTTGACTGGACTCGGAAACTTGACTGGACTTGGGAACAACAGTAAATTGACTTGACTCGGGAAACACAGCTGTAACTTGACGCGACTTCGGGAAACACAGCTGCAACTTAAATGGACTCTGGAACTTGACTGGACTTTGGGAACAACAGCTGTAACTTGGCTGGACTTGGAAACAACAGCTGTAGCTTGACTTGACACAGGAACGACAGCTTTGACTTGACTCGGGAAACAGCTGTAACTTGACTGGACTCGGAAACTTGACTGGACTTGGGAACAACAGCGGTAACTTGGCTTGATTAGGGAAATACTGCTGCAACTTGACTTGACTTGGGTATGGCAGCAGTGACGCGACGGAGCTTTGTGTTCGCCGCCATTTTGTGCACAGGCTCCGCTGTCGCCGCCATTACGTGAACGCGCTGCGGCGCGGCCGCCATTTCACAGATGGGTTGCGTGGCCAGAATTACCGGGATGTCGCATTCCTCATACGCGACACCCACAGTAAAAGATGAGCCCACAGTCAATAAAGCAAGTCCAAAAAATGAGCAAGTGACGAACGCGGACCCTCGTGTCTGAGTTGCGAACTCAGAGGCTGGTTCATGCCGTCACAAAAAATTTCAATTAAAATACAGTCCGGGAAGTTTGAATGGTTTGTGATAGGATCAATCCAAAGAGACAGGCGAGATTTCCACAAGGCAGGCGGTGAGACAGACAAGACGAGAAGACCAGGCGAGAAAGCTAAACTCAGGAACTAGAGAACTAAGAAACTCGGGAACTAGGAAACTAGTCCGGGGTGTAGTGCAGCAGTCTGTGTGATGTGAAAGTGCGAGAGCGACATTTGGTGGTGAGCGGACCGAAGGTCACCGGCCAGATTCATGACATGGGGCACCATACCAGTCCATTATATGGAGAAAAATGCAGAAATGTTTTCCTCAAAAAACATAATTTCTTTACGACTGAAGAAAACAAAAAACAAAAAATCTTAAATGTATCTAAAGATCCAAGTAATACTTTTGTTATGAATATAGAAACTTAAACTAATATAACACACCCTTTCATAGTCATGTTTATGTTAAGTTATCATGTCAAATGAGTCATTTATGTACAAGACACCAAAAGGCACCCAACAGTGATATTGACCTGCATAGTACTCACTGCAGTTTCCAGCTGAAATAAACACTAGTGTAAGTAAATCAACATTTTCTATTCTTTTTCAGTTTTTACACACATTATGATTACATTTGCATTACATAATCAGCTTCATATATGGCTTTTCTGATGAAGTAAACTTACTCAGTACCTCACCTGGTACAGCGTTGCACTTGTGATGTGGTACGTTAAGCTCCTGTAAAAATAGAGTCACAATAAATATGTTCAGACTTCAGACACTTGTGGAAGCAAGCTAAAATGGCATTGTTGGTTCAGCAAATGCGCTTTCTAGTTAATGTTCACATGAGCTTTTACACACTTCTTTTCACTAACAAAAATGCTCTTACATTATATGTATGTTATGTCATGTTATTCTGCAAAGTTATTCTGTTCTTTTTGAACATATTTGGATTGTGGAATACATCGCCCTCAGTAGTGTTCACTGTTGTAAATTGCAAATTGGGGCAAATGTTGTAAGTCATCTGGATATTCCATATATGTATTTTGTAAGTTGTGCATACTGTGCACTCATAAATACTATAGAATGCAGAAGTAGTTGGAGGAGCAAATTACAGAGTGAAAATGTATCAATGCAGTGAAAGCTAAGTCATCTCAAAAGGACGAAGTCGATCCATTAGTAACCCAGTCGCAGTGAAAGCTGCATGTTTGGAGCTGCCAGCTGAGAAGCTGAGAGTTTCCTGCTCTCCCAGGGAAGCTGGCTCACACCTAAAGGGCTCTTTGTTGGACAAGGTGTGCGATCTGAGCAGCCACTGAGCTCGGTACAAAACCACACTTTCAAAACGTCCTGTTCCTGTCAGCACCGGAGGTGTGTTCTTCCACACTTAGTACAACACATAACACACAATGCACATTAGAGCACTATCCCAGCAGGTGTCAAATTTTTCCTACAAACGTGCCTTTCTTGAGCATAACTGTTGGTAAATCTTTGTAAATCTTAATCCTGAATATTGCATCTTCACAAATAATTAAATAATTATAATATTATGAATTCATATTATAATGAATTCTTCCATATTATGATTTTTCATAAATATTTAATTAATAATGAAATATAAGAACATGCAACTACTTATTGTATAAGTCTTTATTTGGGAGTACATACATAAAACATTATACAATCCTTTACTTATCTTCATTATGTTAAAACCATTAAACTTGTTTATTTTTGTAACAAATGAAGAATATTCTCTATAATAATTCTCGCACATGCATTGAAAGATCACGCGACCTGAAATTTCAAGCGTCAAAAAATGCAAGAAGATACTGTAAAAGTAATCTGATGGTTTAATCTAACTGTAGAGACATGAATGCTGTATATGATAAACTGACATAATTTAAAGATTTATATTCACATTCACTCGATGCTGTGTGTCAGTATAAATCAATAAAGATAATTATCGCGTTATATAAATTAAAATAATAAATTACCATGGTTTTGAGGTGCTATGTTTGTAGTTTTAACTGTTATTATCATGATTTAAATGTATGCTAGTATGGACTAAATGTATGATACTATGGAAAAGCAATGGTTAATTAAAAAAAAAAAAACTCAAACTGTCAGAATAATTACATTTTAAGATATAAAAATGAGGTTGCAATTTTTTTTTGTGAAGTAACTCTTAAGGAAAGCCTTTTATATATTTATTTATTTAATTTAGCCTTTAAGCAAAGATATTAAATCTCTTGACATTTCAGTCACTTCATGTATTCTGTCATATTGAAATCATTGTGTTTTAGCATTCATTTGTTCTGTTTTGGAGTAGTTGGTCATTCCATATACAGCTCAGGGGCAGAGGGCAGTCTTAGTTGCATAATCAGTTCAGTGACACAACAGTGTGTTGATAGCAGGCATTTTGGCACAAGCCTTTATAAATCATTAACTGGACATGCTTGAGGTCCAAGCATTTTGGTATTCTCACATGCTCTACACCTCTCAGTGTCTTCTAGGATCATAGAAGCACCATGTTCCAGTAGCTCGCCTTCTGTGTGGTTCCTGGACCCGGACTACAGACAGACTTTTACGGCTGCTTTGACAGTAGTAGGATGGCTTTATCTACTGCTAATATTTGCACTGCGGAAAAGGGAATTTGCTTGACTGATCAGTTGAAACGAAAAGAGCGCTTATCAGTTCTCAGTATATTTGGGTGTCAGTGTGGCATTTAAAGTGAGGTTTTGTGGTATGATGTTTGGGGCCTAGTTTAAAAAATACGACTGAAATGTGAATTCTTTTGACTTCAAATAGAGTTAATGGTTTACCAGTTTCCTCCTTCAAGGTCGTGACAGATTGTTGTTTTGAAGCAAGGTCTGTAGTTATGTTACTGTCTGCGCTACAATATGATTAATAACAGGTTGGAGAAAATCGCAGTGAATTGTGTTGCTTAGTTGCTTAGCAGTGTTTAGCAGTGTCATAGAGCAAATAATTGTTGGTTATTTTGCTTTAATACATTACATTTCTCATTTTTCAAGAAGTTTTTATGCTGTTGACCTGTTTATACAGTAAGTAAATAAAAAAAATGGTGTCAGCGCTGCTTCACCCCACCCACCGGCCAAAAGCTCTTACAATCTTTCAGTTAAAAAGTCTAAAAGAGTGCTAATTTGCAGAAAAGCTTGAAATGTTTTCTGTTCAGTTTACACTTTTTTCTCTCTAAATGTTTTGATTAATGCATTACAATGATTATTTTGGTGTCTATGGAATTTAACACGTCTGTTATAGAATGTAAATATTAGAAATAGAAATTTATAGTTAGAAATGTACAATCTTGTCAGTTGATTTCTGTGTACATGGTTGTTGATTATCTGAAGATATTCCTGTTATTGTTTTTTTAGATTGCTTGTCCTACCTCATTATGTAATGCCAGCCGATATAGTTTTTTTTTATGTTGTGCCTTTATGATCGGAAAGGAGGAGTTCAGTCTAATCAAACAAAGCCTAAAAAAGATATGCCTAGTTTTTATTACTGCTGTGTGACATAATATGTTATCACATTGACCTTTTAAGCATTGTAACTTTAATGAAAACACTGATTATATTTCCTTAAATGTACATTTGCTTGTTTATGACATCATGATGATCCTTCAGTACATTGTGATCTTACTTAATTTGGATATGTTCTAGAGGAAAAATCTCTTTTTATGGCCCAACTATTTGAAACTTTGATCCAATGCTTATGTGCTCACATGCTTATATATATAATGATAAATATAATGATATTATATTATTAACAATGCAAACTTAGTTTTTGAGTTAATATTGTTAGCTTTTTTCAATCATTTTTTTCTATGTACTTACTACTGTCTGCCTTAGCAGTATTTTGGCTATTAAGTGATTCTTTCATGTTTGGATAATTGATATGCTGCTTAACCATACATGCAAGCATATTAATGCCAGAACTTGTGTTGTGATACAACACATTCTCACTTCTCTCGTCAAATATTGCAACTTGGCAGGAGCTCCACACATGACCCTAACGATGCCAAAGCAACCCACTGGTGTTATTATACTGACACACAGCTTGGCTTGTTCCATTACTATGGTACTTGCACATATAGATTATTATATAATTTTATTATTATATAATAATAATTTATATATTATTATTATTATATAAAAACAGAGTTTGTTAGGATGAGACAACATAACGGCACCAAAAGTTACATTTGCTTGACATTTCAAGCTCTTGCACCAGCACTTGACACTTTGAGAATGAGAAAATGCTCTTTGATATGCATAAATTTGTTTATGATCAAATTACATCACTGGTGTAATTTCAGGGGGTGACAGGCTCCGCAATCAGTCTTTCAGTTATCAGGTTTATTTATAGTAACAGCCTCGAACAGCATGCCTATAGGCTGAGCCCGAGCACAATATGAGTGTCTGATGAACCTTTTCTCTGTAATGACTGGGCAGTTGTTAGTACTGGTTATTTAGGAGTGTGAGCTTTATAATCCGCCATAAAATTAACCTTCATTGCCATACTTTAAACACTACTTAAACACTGAACCTTATACTGATTTCTCCTCTGAATTAATTCGACAGGAGGAGAATGAAGGCCAAGGCCCCCCCTCCACCTCAACCTCCCCAGCCTGCCCCCCGCAGGATCTTCCGTAATGCCGTTCCTGATGGAGGAGGATCTTCAGGGGGAGACAGCAAGGAGAACATGCTTCAACCCTCTGTGGATCTCCACATCAGTCTTCCTACAGGGTACCAGACCACCGTCAGTGTGGATGGCAGGTGAATATCCACATTGCACTGACATTAACCTAAACATTGCATCAAAACATTTTTATTTTTAAAATTGGTTTGTGGCTTTATGGGTGGTAAATTTGATTAAATAGAGCTGGGTCAGGAAGTGTTCCGTGAGATTGTACAGAGTGACCTTCACAAATAGCTAAATAGAGAGCGCAGCTGATGGAATGGAACAGACCAGGAGTCTTTAAGATGTTTTTTTTTATATATGTTTTAAAACAACAACAACAACAAAAAAATAACTGTTATCTAAAAACTTTTGGATACTTAAATAACACTTATTTTAAATAAGTGATTGTTTTAAAAAGTAGCCTGTTTATATAATAAAAAAATAAAATGTGCACAAAATAAATTTAATATAAAATTTATATGAAAATGTAGCCATGTGCATTAATAATGTGATGCATAGTGATATTGAGTTGATAATGAAAATTGTAATTGAATTGAATCATGAAACCAGTGAAGATTCGTACCTCTACTTTTGAGATGGCAGTACTGACATACAGAGATTATAAACAAACTATAAACAAAGAGCAAAGAAACTGCAATTTTGATTAAAATGTGAGGTTGTAAAGATGTATTTGCACAGCAGAAAAATTAACTGGAGAAAAAATGTAGATCAAGAATCGTTTTGGAATCGGATCGTGACTCCTAGAATCAGAATCGGATCGGATCGTGAAGTTCCTGAAGATTCCCACCCCTAATATAATCTATTTACAAGTACTTGATTTTTGGAATCTGATTACGTAATAATTACGACCATATCGCCCTAGCCCTAGTGTTTACACATAAACTTTTTTAACGCTGTTTAACATGCATATTTAAAAACATGATACAGGCACCAGAAATGTCCATGTGCCACTTTTAATGAACTGCACACAGATGCAGAGTACTAGCTGTAAAATGTATTTACTTTGATATAGTTTGCATTTCATAGTACATCAATTCTCTAAAGACATGAACAAAACAAGGCGGTTAAAAAGTGAGGAAAATATTTTTACAGGGTGTGTTCGCAGAAGACAGTGGTTTACAAACCGTGTAAAATGGCACTTTCTGTTGGGTTTTTAATGCCTGCTATTGCAGAACAAAGTATTTGTGGCATAACAGCTTTTTTCAGTTTTAAGATACATATATAGGAAAGGATCACAATGTCACAGAAACTTGGAAATGGTTGGTTTTATAAGAATCAATTGTAAGAGAGGCAATTATAAGAGTTTAATGTCATACACCTTTTATATGAAACTATACGGTTTAAGAAAATAGTGTTTGGAGGATAGATTATTCAGTGTTTTCATGTGATAAAACATTTCCATGGTGATGAGGAAGTGTCAGAAGAATAGACATTTATATTTGGATGAATCATTTAGCATGCAAGCAACATGATTATATTCAAACATTAGACTTCGTGTTTAAATATTTTTGCACAAATTAGACATTAGACATTTACAGTAGGGCTGCACAATTAATCGGATTTCTAATCGTGATTAGAATTACAGATGGCACAATTATGTAATTGTTCAAAGGTACAGTTACAAAAAAATCCACTTACATTATTCTGCTTTTTTAAGATGTGTGTGTGTGTGTGTGTGTGTGTGAGAGAGAGAGAGAGAGAGAGAGAGAGAGAGTTTTTCCTACAGGTTATCTTAAGTTTTTTTTTCTCATTGTTTTAATTTTTACATTTTTACTTTTTTTATATTTAAATAAGAAACTATATATAAAAATATGGCATGCAGTTGTTTCAAACAATGGTATAAAGCTATTTAAATCATCATTCAGTGTAAACTGTGATAATCGTAATTAATAATCATAATTACAGTTTCAAGGGAATAATCGACAATTATGATTTTTGTCATAATCGTGCAGCCTTAATTCACACACAATACTGCAGCATACTGATTTAAAGTCAGTCTACTCAAAATTCATCTGTTTTTAACTATACAGGTTAGAGATGAAGATATTTGCCCAAACCCGATGAAACCCCGACGGGACCCGACGGGTTCGGTCGGGCTTGGGCTTAGTTTATATCATTTTACATGGGCTCGGGCCGGGCTCAGGCTTGCGCTCCGGCTTGCCCGGTAAATTAGCGGTCATGTGATGCATTTCAGTTAGCGTGAGAAAGATGCGAAAATGGATGCCGAGGAGGTGAAACGGAGGCTTGCCTCTGGTGATTACGTTTTGGCAAAATTAGCCAGATCAGTACTATGCATCCCGGGCAGTCGCAGCAGCAGTGAAAGGGTGTTCAGTGCTGCTGGACACACCATCAGTGAGCGCAGGACCGCGCTGAAACTATCTTAATTTCGTTATTGCCAAAAACCCATCTTAATTTAGAACTTATCTTAATTTAATTTGTTAAGAAAGAGTTTTTTTTTTTTATTGGCACGTTGGCCTATTTATAGGCTAAGTGTATGCCTATTTAGAATGCTGAGATGTTACGATGTTACAGAGGACTTATTATATTTATTTGTTCCAACTTCCAAGTGGCCTATAGCCTACATTATTCATTAATAAATTATGTTAAAACATGTATAAATGACTCATTCTTGGCAAAAGAGCTGTGTGATTGCGCACATTTGAATAATATCGGGCTGTAAACGGGTTCGGGCTTTTAAAAAGCTGTCAATCAAAATATACTTGTCGGGCTCGGGCCAAATTCTGTCGGGCTCGGGCACTGTCGGGCCTAACTTTTAAGGCCCGATTACAGCTCTAATACAGATACAGCTTGTATAGAGAAAGACTGAAATCACATTGGTTTCATCAGCAAATTACTTTTGACCTGAAAAATAAGTATCAATTTCAACTTTTGATTTATTTATTCTTTTCTGAGACTAGATGGTAGTCATGGCATGTAATTTAAACAAGCAGTTTTATCTGTCAGCAGTGTTTTAAAACCCATAACAGTCTCCATAACAGTTTTTGGTAGATTCAGGTTGAATTACTGACAACTGGTTAGCAAAGCCAAACATTTAGGACCAGCATTCATGTAGCAATTTGCTGCTTTACATAACAACTGTAATTTAAGCTGACTCTTTCTCTCAGTCGGCCTATCACAGTCCTGTCTGCATCACATGATGTAATTACAAGTCCAAACCGTCAAGCAACTCTATCTTTCTCTGTCCTTATGTCTCCTCTTGTCTCTTCAGAAAAGCTCTGATGGATTTGCTGGTAGATCTGTGCAGTCAGTACCATCTGAATCCAGCATATCATACTTTGGAGCTGCTGTCACCCGATGCTCAGCCTGTCAGCTTTAAGCCCAACACCCTGCTGGGCGCCCTGGACGTCTCTTGTGCCCTGATCAAAGAACGAGTTCTGGAGGACAAGGTGATCCGGAAACCTCCACCCAAAGTGCCAGAGGTAAGTTTCCAAAACATGGTGTTATGGAGGTTTTTGACCTCATGCTGATATTTTTGACTTTGTGAACATCTTTAAATTCTAGGCAGGCATCAGCAACTATAATGAAACTGGTTACACTACTACTGATGAGACTATCATTAGTGTAGACAGACATTGTATTGTAAATAATTTGCTTCGAAGATCAGCAGTGTACATATGTCACGCTACAGTCTACTTCTTGTTTAACTGCATCAGCCATATTGAATGCTCTCATTGCGTGAGCAAGTGTTATCTTCATTGCAGTAATTTTTAAGGGGGGTTACTAGACCCCGAGTGCTAGACAGAAATGGACCCAGTGAGATGATATACTTCCTGAAAACAATTTAAAACTTTAATAATTACTGTATAGTTATTATGCATGTGTTTTATGACCTCCTTATAAATTGGCAAATACTTCAAATATTTGTACTTTAAAAATAATTGTACCACAAGACTATTAAAGCGAACTGAAAAAAGCTGAAAAATGTGAATAAAGGAATTAATATAAATTATGTCCATGCTGTTTATCTTATTCATGCTACTCATATTCATGTTCATGCATTGTTTTTTAATTTTTACTGTAAAAAAAGTGTAATATTAATCTTATTCCCATGTAATGATGGCACCTTGTTCTGGATAAATGCATCAGGAAGGTCGAATGATCATAAAAAGGGTTCGAGCTAAGGTACAGTGAATCTTTCACAGGCTCTGCTCTCAGTGTGTGCTCTTTCTTTCTCGAGTGTCCTTTTCTCCTCCCACTCATGTGTGAATATTTGATGAGAGTCTTACCTTTAGTTACCATGCATTATTTCTTCCTCAGCCTGGCTGGCTGGCCCCTCTTTTGCTCCTCTCCCTCGTGTCTGACCTCTGGGCAGAGTTAGAGGCCCTGACCTCTGGTTCTGCTAGAACAACCGTACAATCTGTCACTGGGCAGAAAGAAAAAAATGGAGCAACACATTTTTTTTTTTTTTTTTGATTTGTGATTGTTTGTGAGAATAACAGTCTTAGACCACATGGCAGCTCAGAAATGTTTGACTAGAGTAGAGCTGGGTCAGGATGGTCAACCCTTTGGTTAGATGACAACTGTTTTACTTGCTTAGAATGCTAAACCTCTTTTTGAGAACTTTCATCTCTAAATTTATCCCAGTCAAAGTTCTTTGGCTACATTGCAAATAAATAACTTTTAACAATAAAACCACATTTACATTTATTTATTCAGAACACTCTTTAGTTCAAAGTGACCTGCAAATGAGGAATACAACAAAGCATTTCATTCTAATCATGCAGCAATATGAGAAGTGCTAAAATGTAAAGTTCCTAAATGGTTCAGAGGAGTATAGGCTAGAATACATTTTTTATTTATAACTAGTGTGCAGAGTCTGTAAATACATATACTGCACATGTTTCATATCCAAATAAGTCTGAGAATGTGTGACAAAGTGGAGTAACAGCTTTTCTTCAAGTGGGAATACACTTTAACTAAAATGTGGAAAAAAGCTGAATAAGTGTTGCGTACCATTTTGTGACATCTCAGTCTTCTCGGGTGTGCTCTTGTTTGTCTGCACAGAAATATACAGGAAATGACACACATTAAATGTCTTCTTTGCCTACTTTGATTAACAGTAGTTTCTGTACACATAGATGAAATTTAGCTGGCTCTGAAATAAAGTGTTATTAGTATTTGTATTTGAGTAACTGAATTAGATAATGTGATTTGATGGTGTTCGATGGAACCTAAAATTTTTTTGTCTGAAGAAACTTTTCTCTAAGCAATGTATTGTGGTTGGTGTGATACTTCCTCTACAAGACACTGCAAGCATGTGCATATAAAGTCTAATTTTGCCCACTTCTCATGTGAAACTTGAGAGATCTGTGTTGCATCTTGTTTTATCTTGATCATGCATATGATAATAGCCACAAAGTAGTGACTTTGCTGCACCACTGTGATGTACAGGAAGAGAGCATTTGAATGTTAGGTACCATCCGCTCGGTTTACTCTTGATATCTTTTTTTTTCCTCCATTAAAACTTTTCTAGATTAAATACATATCTGCTGTCAGAATGCAGTGTTATGGTGTGTCTCTCTGCTGGGCTTTTTAAACTGGTTTCCATTTCCCTTTTTTAAAAAAAAAACAAAAAAAAAAAACAGTGATAAGTGAAATTTCTGTTTAACTGCTGTTGTAAGTGACAGCATAAACTTAAACATAGACTTCTTTAATAATCTTTTCAATGCAAATCTTTTTATTGTTCTTTTCATTATATAAGCTATTGAAAAGGATATTTCAATGAAAAGAAAGTGATACATTTTTTTGGGTGAGCCATCTGTTTAAAGTGTCAGCTCACCCAAAAATAAAACAATCTGTCATTAATTACTCACCCTAATGTCGTTCCAAACCTGTAAGACCTTTGTTTATCTTCAGAAGACAAATTAAGAGATTTTTTATAAAATTTGAGAGCTTTCTGACTCTGCATTGACAGTAAAGCAGCTACCGCATCTAAGGCCCACAAAGGTAGTAAGGACATGTGCCGTGTTACTCTCACGAACGTGTTAAAACGTTAAAAAAAAGTTATTTTTGTTGTATTTGTGCAACAAAAAAAAAGTATTGTCGTAACTTCATAAAATTACGGTTGAACCACTGATGTCACATGTACTATTTTAACAATGTCCTTAATACCTTTCTGGGCCTTGAACGTGGTAGTTGTGTTGTTGTCTATGCAGGGTCAGAAAGCTCTCGGATTTCATCAAAAATGTCTTAATTTGTGTTCCAAAGATGAACGAAGGTCTTACGTTTGAGGGTGAAAATTTAATGACAGAATTTACATTTTTGGGTGAACTAACCCTTTAATACATACTATGTCTTAAATGTCTAAATGAACCTCTATTTCTTTACATCTGTTTCCCTTTTTTCATCACATAGAAAACGGTGCGTTTGGTGGTGAACTATCACCGCAGTCAGAAGGCTATTGTTCGAGTAAATCCATTGGTCCCCCTACATACTCTGGTGCCTGTGATCTGTCAGAAGTGCGAATTTGACCCGGCCCATGTCCTTCTATTCAAAGACAACATCAGCCACCAACAGCTGGACTTGGACAAGTGCCTGGGCGAGCTGGGTATCAGGGAACTCTATGTCCTGGATCAAACACTAGGTATGGGCTAAAAAAAAAAAAACGTCAGGGCACCACAGTTGAAAATGATTGTGGTGCTTAATAATTTTGTGAAAACCGTGATACACTTGTTCTTTACTCGGGAATGTTTGGTGTATGGAAGTTTTTGCCACATTAAACAATTTTGGTAACATATTGGGTAGCAACTTCATATCCAATGGAACATTTTTGTATTGATGTAAAAAACAGCTGAAAAACCACAGATTAAGTGTAAGTTTCGATTTAGATATATAATTGGCAGGTCCAACACTTCCTGTTCAGACATGCTCTTAGTCATTGTCACACACTCATAGTATTTTTGCTTAGCCTGTTGTATTATTATTACATAGCATACTCAACACACAGCACCTAAATGCACTAAACCTGTGGCATTTTTGAATCCGTCACTGTGTAGCCAAATGTAAAACGATTTCTATTCACTCTATTCAACTTCATTTGCCTTCAAATGTTGTACTGGTTTGATTGTTTCCAGTTCTCCAGCCTAAAATGGCTTCGACGCCTGCCTTGAACTACTCAGGTATTGATGCCACGTACATGACTTTGACTGAATAGTTCTCATGGTGGCTTTACAGTATCTGTGGTTAAACTATCTTGAATGTGCTGAAAGACTGCTTCCTGTCATAGACCATGCTAGAGCCTTTTATCATTAAAATGACCTGGTCAATAGAAATTAAACACTTGCAGTGCCTGTGTTTGTGTATGTCATTTATGCTTATCGTTACTGTGATGCTTTCACTTTCAGTGCATTTTGTTCAGAGAAACCTGTAACTTAGTAATTCTTCTTTAGGTTTTGTATCTGCTTTAGTGTTCTTTTATTGGCTTTGGAGCTTTGCAGAAGTGTAGCGCCATCTATTGCCAAAATTTTGTACTGCTTTTTGTGCGTTGTGTGCTGTTTATTTTTTGTTTACGCTAACGTTCAAAATTGTGGTGTCTGTAATAATTTTTAAAATGTAAGTGTCTTATGCTCCATAAGGCTGCATTTATTTAATTTAAATACATTAAAACAGTAATATTTTGAAAAATTGTTACAAATTAAATGACCTTTTTTATTTGAATACATTTGAATATTATTTATTTTTGCTGCTTTACATTTTGGTGAAAACCATGATACTGTTTTCAAGTTTTTTTGATAAATAGATCATTCAAATGAATGTAATTTGTAAATAGAAATATTTTTATAACATATAAATCTTACCACAAACTTTTGAATGGTAGTGTATGTAAAATGAAAGACTGATCTTATTGTCATGAAACTGGCTGTGAGTGCCATTTCATTTAAAGAGACCAAGCCTAAATCCTAAACTCACAGCTTCAACTTTAATGCTACTGGTTTTCTAACATGCAAGCACTAGAATTTATTCTGCACATGCTAATTTTGTATCTCATGTTCTCATTAACCAGCTCAAAATTACCCACTCCCACTAAAATAACACTGCTCGACTCAATTCTACATTATAATAGATGTTTTTGTAAAATGCTGAACAAATATTTTTCTCTTACAGCTGAATCTCTTCACTCCAACAGTCTGAGTGGATCAGAGAAAAAGGGTCTGCTGGGCTTCCTCAAGTTTAATCGCAGGAAATCAAAGGTAGAACACAGGCTCACATGTGCTTGAACAGACTTAGTGTTAATTCATATTTTTTGTCTTTTTAAACCTTTATTGCTGTATGTCTGAATGCTGCATGTCTAGAAACTCAAAAATATTTAGACGTAGAGCAACAGCTAAACCCATGGATATGCTGGGGGAAACTAATGCAGATTGCAAAATGAATGAAAATTAAACATTTTGTTGATATTGCAGTTGTTAAACCCTGCATTGCATGGTTTTCATTGATATTGTGAGTCTGCCTGCCATGCTAGTGTTACATTCCCATTTCAGACTGAAGATCAGTCCTCTGAGGACATGGACAGTCATGATGATGATAGTGTTGTTGACAATGCAGACACTAACACTGATGTAAGTACTAACCCATAAACTTCACTGTCCCTTACTAATACACTCATCTTTCCGTCTTTCACAGTTTTCAGTCTTTAACACAATAATACTGTCTGCAGGTTAATTCTACTTTTTGTTCATTTGTTCTGTTTCAGAACTTCTGTGCCAAATAGTATCACATTCTTTTGTGATTCATTGTCTTTTATTGCTTCAAGGAACAGCCTCTACTTTTAATTATAAAAAAATAGTTGGTTAATAATAAAAAGCTATAAATAATATAGAAATGAATGTTTAATAAAATAATACATTCAAATTTAAATAATAATAATAACAATAATAATAATAATATGTTTTTATTAATGAAAATTTGTTATATATGTTGATATATATATATATATATATATATATATACACACTACCAGTCAAAAGTGTTTTGAACAGTAAGATTTTTGATGTTTTTTTTAAAGAAGTCTCTTCTGCTCACCAAGCCTGCATTTATTTGAAGTACAGCAAAAACAGTAACATTTTGAAATATTTTTTTACTATTTAAAACAATTCTTTTCTATTTGAATATATTGAAAATGTACTTTTTCCTGTGATTTCAAAGCTGAATTTTTTAGCATCATTACTCCAGTCACATGGTCCATCAAAAATCATTCTAATATTCTGATTGGTAACACTTTATAATAATGTTCAGTTGTAAGTCATTTATAAGTTATTAGTTAATGATGAAATAATCATTTACAAAACATTGACAAATGATTAATAAGTGATATGCTAACAATTTGTGTATGTTTTGTTAATTAATTTACAAGTCAATTACAAGTTAATTTACAAGTAATTAGTTAATGATGAACTAATCATTTACAAAACATGACTATGTGTTTATAAATGATTAATAAGTGATGTGTTGAAAAGCATCAAAATGGAATTATTCTAAAACTATGTTCTTTTTTGTCAAATGAATAACCGTGTACAGCCTTCTCTCATCAGCACAGACTTGTGTTCTGTGTGGAGTGTGTGGGATCGAGTGATAATGTGAACCAGTTTTACCCTCCACTGAAGATCAAATCAGGCCCACAGCGCTAAAATACTCCATGTGTTTACCATCTTTACCCTCACCAGTCAGCCCTTGCATTGCAGTACACACAACAAATATTCAAAACCTGTTGTGTAAACACATGAATAAATCATTTACACATATTTCTGCATCCCCTAATCTAAAGTGTAAACTACTCATCAGTTGTAAATGTTTTACAAACTTACAAAATTTACAAAAGTTACAGGTTGTGTGGGTATACACACTGGTGGGGAAAGATCTACGAATGATGAGTAAAACATTTACAACTGATGAATTGTTTACACTTTAGATTAGGGGATGCAGAAAGATTTGTAAATGATTTATTTATGATGTGATCTTCAATGGAGGGTAAACATTTCAATGATTGACATTTTAACTGTTTATAATTGATTAATAATATATTAACTAGTAACTTATTAACCATTTACTAAGGATCTGTTTGATTATTTCATGATATGCTATTTTTTTTAAAGATAACTTATGACAGATTTGTAAATCGTTAGCATATTACTTAATCATTTGTAGTCATATTTGTAAATTATTAGTTCATCATTATCTAATCACTTGTAAATGATTTATAACTTAATGCTATAAAGCATAGATAAAAATACTAACATATCACTTATTAATGGTTTATGAATGCATAGTCATGTTTTGTAAATGATTAGTTAATTAACTAATTACTTGTAAATTACTTGTAAATGAATTAACAAAACATACACAAATTGTTACCATATCACTTTTATAAATGTTTTGTAAATGATTATTTCATAATTAACTAATTGCTTATAAATGACTTACAACTGAACGTTATTATAAAGTGTTACCCAGGTTTCTTTGTTGAATAGGAAATTCAGAAGAACAGCATTTATCTGAAATAGAAATCTTTTGTAACATTATAAATGTCTTTATCATACTTTTGATCAATTTAAAGCGTCCTCCTTGCTAAACAAAAAAATATACTGACTCCAAGCTTTTGAATGGTATAGTGTGTAATGGTACAAATGTGTCTCCATTAAATGTATTTGTTTCCAGGTTTCACCTCTAGGTGTCAGTAATTACTTGAGCAATAGTGTGATCTTCAGAAGGGCTCAAACGCAATTATTTACATGGATGATACAGTTTGACATTTTATCAGCTAGCAAGTGGCAAGTTCAAACTGGACGGACATTTAAGGGATACAGTACAGTCATACCACTTATTACATTTCACTACACAATTAATTATAGGGATAAGTGATATTGAGTTGAAATTAAACTTTTACCTGTTATCTTATAATCCAGTGTAAAAAAACAATCATTACAAAATGGAAGCAGCTGCATTTTATGAAAAAAAGATGAGTCTGTGATACCCAGATAACATAATTAAATAACTGTACAAAAATACTAATTTGAGTTTACCAAATGCAAAGGTTTCAAAAAAAAAAAAAAAAAAGTTTCTAGTAAACATATAGCGCTGACTTGAGTTACTTGGATGAGCCTGTGTTATCAGCTTTTATTGGTTGTTATTGAGGAATAACATACTGCGGAATATCGCAACTGACCAATCAATCAAAATCCAAGTATTCCACAGAGCCGTGTAAAAATATTTGATAAATGCTATATCAAATTTAGCTTACTTCTGGGTACAAATTTGGCTCCATTATATGGTTAAGTAGGTGCACTCACACACACTTGATCCTCCGGAGATCTTTATTTCTACACCCACATTTCCCTGTCCATCTTCTTCCTCCTTTCAAAGAAGCACGCTGTGTTCTTAAAGACACTCAGACACATGCGCTGAACAACTCAGACTGACGTTATTTTATTTAATTTATTATAGTTATTTTCTTCCTGTCTCAGATTGGCCTGCCAAACAGCCTTTTTATGAAGGGCTCTTCCTTGCTCTACGTGCTCCCTGCCTGTAATTACACAAGTTCAGGTGCGCGCTATTTACAATATCATCACAGACAGAGCCAAGAGCCATTTTCAACACGTCGCAGTAACTGATTTCTGATTATGTAACCCGCTAATAGCCATTCCCACTTTGAACATTCCGTTCTAAGGGCAGAGAGGGGTGAGGAAAAAAAAAGCTGAACTTTTGCAGAGGTTGTGTAGTCTAATGAAAGCGGTCACAACAGTAGCTGTGATTGAAGGACTGTGATTATTTTGTCTCAGAGCTCTTTCCAGGTGTTAGTGTGTCTGTTAGCGTAGGTGTGCGTGTTTGTGTCTGTAAGGTTTTTTTAAAGCTAGTTTGTATCATATGTCTGTTTGTTACTCTGCTTTCTTCTCAAGTCAAGCTGCAAGACTGCATACTTTCTCTCTCTCTCGTTCCAACCGACAGCTGAGCACTCACTCAAACACTCATGCAAGGTTCTGGAAGATCCGGTGTTGTTCCTGTCAGTGTTTGCCAGATCTCTCTGCTCTCTCTTAAAGGAACATCCGCTCTGTCCTTTTCACACCTCTGTGTGTGTATGTAAATGCGTATCTCTACATATCAAATTGCAAAAATTATGTTTGTTTTCAAACTGATTTCCCAGATATTTCTTCTGGAGTACTTAAACAGAATGTTTTGTTAAAAAAAAGGTTGCACTTTATATTAAGTGGCCAAAACTACTATGTACTTACATCAAAAAATAAGTACAGTGTACTTATTGTGTTCACATTGTATTGGAAAACACTTTTGCTGCTATTGAGGTGGGATATGGGTAAGTTTAGGGAGAGGTCTGGTGATATGGGTAGGTTTAAAGGTGGGTTAAGGTGTAAGGGATGGGTCAACAGTGTAATTATAAATGTAATTACAGAAATTAATTACAGGTGTATTTACATGCAGGTATTTTTAAAATCTTAGTACAATGTAAATACATGTATGTATACAATAAGTGCATTGTATCAAATGATTAAATTCAGTGTAAGTACTTAGTAGTTAAGGTCACTTAATATAAAGTAGGACCAAAAAACAAAAAAAAAAACGGTGTCAAACAATCTCTATTAGTGGATAAATGGCTGACTTAAAGACCTAAAAGTTATATAATTTGTTCATCTAAAAATGAAAATTCTGTCATCATTTATTCACTCTTTTGTCGTTCCAAACCTGTAAGACTTTTTCATCTTCGAAACACGAATGAAGATATTTTTAATGAAATCAGAGAGGTTTCTGCCCTCCATTGATAGTCTACGCAACTACAGTACCACTTTGAGTTTTCAAAATGTTCATAAAAAGATTGAAGAGTAAAACTAATCCACATGAATTGAGTGGTATAGTCCAAGTTTTCTGAAGAGACTCGATCACTTAAAGGAGAAGTCCACTTCCAGAACAACAATTTACAGATAATGTACTCACCCCCTTGTCATCTAAGATGTTCATGTCTTTCTTTCTTCAGACTTAAAGAAATTGTGTTTTTTGAGGAAAACATTTCAGGATTTTTCTCCATATAATGGATTGATATGGTGCCCCGAGTTTGAACTTACAAAATGCAGTTTAAATGCGGCTTCAAACGATCCCAAATGTGGTTGTAAATGATCCCAGCCAAGGATGAAGGGTCTTATCTAGCGAAACGATCGGTTATTTACATTAAAAAATACAATTTAAATACTTTTTACTGTCAAACACTCATCTTGTCTTGCTCTTCCTGAACTCTGTGTATTCTGGCTCAAGACAGTTAGGGTATGTCGAAAAACTCTGATCTTATTTTCCCTAACATACCCTAACTGTCATGAACCGGAAAAAAAAACAGTCCAGGCAGAGTAAGATAAGATGAGCGTTTGACATTAAAAAGTATATAAGTTGTATTATTTTTATGAAAATAACCGATCGTTTCACTAGATAAGACCCTTCTTCCTCGGCTGGGATCATGTACAACTGCATTTGGGATTGTTCGAAGCTGCATTTAAACTGCAGAAGAAAGACTGAAGAAAGAAAGACATGAACATCTTGGATGACACGGGGGTGAGTACATTATCTGTAAATTGTTGGTGGAAGTGGACTTCTTCTTTAAATGATTAACAGATTTTATTTATCTTTATTCACATGTAAGCATTAATCAATGCACACATCAGTTATGGCAAATGGAAGCTCAATCATGCTTGCTTGACATGTGAGAACCAATGAGGTTAATTCTTGTGTTATGCAGCACGTTTGAGCTTCCGTAAAAAACAATGAGGTTTGTTCTAATGCATCAAGCAAGTACAGCTGAGCTTCTGTTTATGTTCGGCAAATAATGTAAATAAAAATGAGCTCAAAACCAAAAAAGGCTTCCTTTTAATTAATACAATGGAGTTTGAATTGACAGGAAGAGAGATTTACTAAATTGCATTTTTTGAAAGGTGAAGTAAGTCTTAAGCCCTATTCAGACGGTAATTGTTTCTCATAAGGATGTAAGTTATTTTCACCATTTACAGGGGGTAGTCAGCGATTTTACTGCCGTCCGAATGCAAAATGTCAGTGTTTATCTCTCACCACTCGTGTAAAAATCCCCGGCTGAATTACCTACTGTTTTTTGACAAACACCAAGGTTGTGTGGTAATTTAATTGCCGTCCAAATCCACATCTTTGAGTTTACGAGAAGAAATTATAATGTAGAAGAAATTGTAATACAGAGTTCAATGTTTAACACCTTTTTGACCACTGCTGAACACCATAATTTGCATGCATATTTATTTTGGAAATGCTGGAAAGTATTTAAAAGAACAATACTTCATAACTGCTCCCCCACAGCAAGTGGGAGCAGAAAGAGAAGAAAGCCCGTAAACATTTGAAATGGGTCTTTATTATGGCAGCAGCTGGTATGCAGTACAATTTTAAAATGTGTATTATATACAGTTATAACTATAGCATAACTATATTGTGTATAATTATATACAACTATAGCGTGTCTATTTTCCTATTTTTGAACAGGAGATTTAAATAATCAAATAGGATTAGATATTATAAAATATGATTGGATTAATAAGAATACATTTAACATAATAAGTATTTTGTAAAATACATTTTACACAATAAGTAAATTTGTAAAAAAAATTTTTACAGCAGACAATTATGTGACTGGCCAGTGAGCTAGAGGTCTATATGAGAAACAATTACCATCTGAATAGGGTTTTTATTATACCAACACAAGATTTGTCAGATGTAATTAAGTATGTCATTCATTGTAAAATTATTTTCCACAACTGATTACACATATTACTCTAAATATGTCAAAATTTCTGCTGTCTACAATGTTTTCAGATAAGCTTTTAAAATGAAAATTGATATCAAAATTTGCTAATGTAATAAAAACTACAACCATGTAAGTGTACTAATAGTAAAATATGTATCTGAAAATTTTATAGTCCATTAAAAACTATGCTTGCAACAGGATGATGACTTTCTTGTAAATTTAATCCATCGTACTTCTACCTTCGTAGATGGAAATACAGTTCTACATTATATTAACTACCTCAATTCAAATGCAGGAAAACACAACGTAATGAAATAGGAGAATGTATTTCAACATCAAACAAAATTACGCAAAATTACAATTTTAATGTCAAGTGTATATGTATTTCTGCTTCCAGAAATGTTTTATTGGCATAACTTAATTTCTTACTGGTGTAGCTTAATTTTTGTTGACAAATCAATGCAGTATTAGCACTTGTAACTTGATTATTTATACAAATGCATCTTGTGCTAATGTCTTGCAGTTCTGCTTCATAATAATTACACAAAGTGTAACTACACATTGTGTTAATTCTTGTAGACATTTATACATTTGGCAATAGTTTCTTTAAGAACATCCCTTAACTCTTACATTTGCATAGCAAATAGTAGATCAGTAGATATCATCTTCACAATTGTTGTAGTTTAGTTTTTGTCTTAAGTCCCTACCTGTTAACCGTCTGCTCAGGGCAGCTGTTTTATGGTGTGTAAACGTGGGGTCATGGCCGGGGTAAAGCCCTCAGAGCTCAGCCACTCTCCAGGAGCAGGTCGTGACATTTCCAGGCCAAATGTTATTGATTTGCTGTCCTCCGTTAAACCTGCTGCCCTTTAAATGGCATTGTCTTGGAGCTCTGAACTAACAGTCGCTTTTTGCCTTACTTTCTTTTAACCCCTGAGAAGCTGAATTCAGAACCTACTACTTCTTATACTGCAGAATTTTTGTTTCACACACATACAGGGTGTTAGAAGTAAGATATACTACTTTTGAAAAAAAGATATTTCTAAAGTTATTCTGCATTACAAAGTGATTGGAGAAAAAAATATATATTTCTATCTGTAGTTGATCAAGGAGACTAAATTCTATTACATTTTCTAAATCGAAAGTAATAGCTTCTATTCTGTTCTGTTCTATTCTACTTCACAGCTGTAAGCTGTCTTAAATCGAATGTGTATACAACAATACCTCATTTCTCTGTATAATTCAGAGGAAACCTTGACATTTGTACTGAGCTGGTCACTGCTTTCACATATATTGTTATTTGCACTTCTGGTTAGATGCTAACTGCATTTCATTGGCTCTGTACTGTACATAATGACAATAAAGTTGAATGTAATAAATGTACACACTCATTCATGTAAGACTTTTGAACATGTTCTTAGATGTGTATATTTGTATATCTATTAAAGTGTCTCTCTTTGTTTTTTGCTCAGGGTATGTCGGTGGTGGCAAGCGGGCCATGCGTGGAGACCCGTCCCAGCACTCTGGGTCAGTCTCAGTCTGTGATGAACATCTCCAAGATGTCCCCAAAAGTGGAATTAAAGAAACGCAGAGCTCCAGCACCCCCACCAGCTCCCACACAGACTGTACCACTGACATCGCAGGTTTGAGCAATCACACACACACACACACACACACACACACAAACCATTATAATCATTGGTTAATATTCACACACTATGACTAATATTTAATTTGTATCTGTTGCATCATTTGCAGTGCTTCATGAGAGTGGGCGATTTCTTCTTAGCTCTTGCAGCAATTACATTTTTTTAAACTCACTTCACATTCAACAAAAATCAGTTTCTGTGTAAGAAAATAAATGGGGTATTGTGTTATTTTCCAAAACCTAGTTTCAAGATATAAGCATGCTTAAATTACAGCTCAAAACAGCACAGCATTTCGATCAGGCAGGTCTTTATCAGGCAAAATCAGTTGTGACTGATGAAGACATGATTGGTGGAAACATTGCACTGTTTTGTAAATAAACCTTTCGGACCTGTAATTTTCAGTGTGCGCACATCCTCATTTCTTATTTGTTTTGTTGTCCTGCACCTGAGCCCATTTTAGTTTTTTGATTTGCACACCCATTTTATATGTTCATGATCATAAGCATGCTTCCAATGTGACAGTTTATTATGATTTTAAAAAAAATAGGCAAAAAATATGGAACCTTTATTTTTCCAGAATCACATGTTTCCTTTGTGGAAAAGCCAGTCCTGTGAGCTGTAATTGAGTTTATTCATTAGACTTAGGTCTGGATTATCTTAATTGAGAATAATGCTTAACATAAAATAATGATATACTAATAGAATAATAGAATTCCATCCAAGTTACCTATTAAGAGTGAAACATCATATCATGTCAAGGCACCTTTTTATGTAGCACTTTATAGAACACAGATTGTGTCAAAGTAGCTTTACAGTGTTAAACAGAAAAGTAGAGTGTTAATAATGCAATCAAATTCAATCAACTCTAAAAAGAAGACAGTAGTAAACAGTCAATTTTCAAAACAGTCAAAAGGCAGTTCGTCGTTGATTCAGTGGTGTCATTGTCAGTGTTGTGTCATCGTCTTAAATGTATCTTTCATTTGTAAACAAAGCAGAGAAAAAATTTCTGTACATATTATTATGTTGTGTATTCTAGGTTAAGTGTGGCACTTTGGGGTTTGATTACTTGAGTGCAGTCATCTAAGGTCTGGCTAAGGCCATCTAAGGCCTGGCTCCTTCTGTACTATAGGTCTCTCACAGGGTTTAAGCTTTAAGCTGGTCAAACCTTTGTTATCATACGGCAGAGATACAACCGTGAACTAACTGTGCTTTTTCTTCATCTGTAGAGTTTAATTTATTATTATTTATCTTTAGAATCAAACGAAATGTGTTAAAAACATTGTCATGATTTATTTATTTATTTATGTCTATAAGAGCCTGATGCAAATGATGATTGTTCACCATGTGTAGTCCTTCTGTGCACCTGAGATGAGGATTTTACAATGGGCTTCATTAAGAGGCTAGAGAGGTTGTCTCACCTTTATCCTCTCGTGACACCATCAGTGCCCTTTGTTAGCTCAGCTCATGAAAATACTCTGCACATGACGCAGAGACCTTAAACTACTTCTGCTTTGTAATCCTTGACGCACTGGCTCATCCAAATATTACAGTTCTTATGCTCACGCTCATGTTGTTTTGTCATATGACTTTTACTAGTTTGTTGGTCAGTGCAGTCAAAAGGAATGAAGACTGATCCTTTCAAGCTTCAAAACAGAACACAGAAATGCCATACAGTTATCATACAATTTGTACAAATGACTTTTGCACTGCATTACAAGTATTCTCAAACCATTCAAAAACCTGGCATTTGTTTTCCTGAAAAAAAAAAATGTTTTTTGGAGTGAGATGTTTTTTTTAATGAAAAGGTTGTTCTGGTTAAAAAACCCCAAAAAACACTGAACTCACTGGCTCTGTTATCTAGTAGCAGTAACTGTCAAATTTAGAAACCCCTGGAAGGGAAGATCATATGAATAAGATTGTAGGATATTGTTTGTATATAGCAGGACATTAATATGTGGTTGTTAAGGTGTTTTGTGTGATTTTAACACATTGCTGTGGGGTTGTTAAAGTGTTGTGGGTTGCTTAGTAGACAAGTCAAAAAGGTCTTTTCAGGGAAAGTCGCTCAGCCATAATGGCAACACCAGGCAGCTGTTTCAGTCTTGCAAACCAACTCCTGTCTACTTGCTATCTCAAAAAACTGCTTGCCATACTCTCATTTAAATAATATATCTCAAATCAGCAATCAAATCTGACATTAAAACTGACTTTTTTTTTTTTATCAAATAGCATTAAAAAAAAAGTTTAGGTTGGTCTATTCAGTCACAGTAGACTCAAAATTTCTTTAAACACAGCAATGGGATACACACTCTCAGTATTTTTTCTGTTAAAAAACTAATTTAGCATGCATCAAATTATTATAAAAATCAAAATGTAAAAAAAATATAATGTAAACCTCCAGCTTTAAAGTTTGTGTTCTTTAATTAACTTGTTGTATCGATAAGTCTTTTACTGGTCACACGTCTAAAGCCACATCAACACTAGACTTTGAGCCCACAAAATTTCTATGAACACTGTCATGGTTGTATTATAACGTCACACGTTGTGTCGTCTTTTTTAAGAATATAATTTAACATAAATCCAAAATGTAAAAATATGCTGTCTGATTGTCAAGTTTAGGTAAGAAAATGATAAAAGTATCCAGGGTTTCAACAACAAAACATTTTATTAAACTAGACAACACAGTGAATTCCACTGATAATGAGCAAAAGAAACAGCATGTTATATACTAACAATACCAGATAATGAACTAAGACAGAACCCAAACACAATGAAAACAAAATCAAAAACTGGTCTACAGGTGACATGTATTACCTTACTAAATGGTGGCACGCGAGAACCTCTGGTCACTGTAGTGGTGAGGTTTTTCAAGAAGTAACAATGGAAATAGGCCAAAACATGTCATCAAAAAAAAAAAAAAAAAGATAGCATCATTACTTTAAAACTTTACAGTGTGCATAATACAATCACATTACAAAATGAGTAATCAGTGGTCTTTGCTTACATGACAATTACAGTTTCTCATATTTATGGTAAATGATGAACTGACTGCTGAATTAAAAGAACATAAACTTTAAATCTGCAAAATTGCAGGAAACTGGATTGGTGTAAAACTTATATTTAGTTTTGCTGTAAGGTCTACCTATATACATAAGGCTGATGTAGAATATATAACTGATGAGCAAATGCTCATAAGCTAAGAGAGACCAGCATGACCAGCATAAGTACAGAAGCTAAGAAATAACACAAAATAATATATATATATATATATATATATTATTTTGTGTTATTTCTTAGCTTCTGTACTTTAAGGAGAGACCATATGAGACTATAAATTAGTCATTAGCTTTTCAACAATAGCCTTTAAACATTTTTACTACACATTTTATTTTACTACATGTTTAACTACACAGTGTTTGGCTATATTATGTACTTTCATTATTGCACACATACACATCATGGAATTGACACGAAATGATACAAATTATCACTGTAATAGTGTAGTAAAGGTGATGACAGTCATTGATCATCAATACCTTCTGGCCATTTGCACAACCTTTGGCCTCTTTTGCAAAGCCTACTGTATGTATCAGTTACACACTGGAAAAATCTAGAAAGGCCACAAAGTGGTTTCTTTCTCCCACTTCCCCCCTCCTTCCCAAACAGATCTGACTCTGTGCCCCTGTAATGTTGAGTGACATGCTGGTCTCTCAGATGTGTTTTCTGGGCTTTTCTCAGCGGTGGCTGGATTTATGACTGATTAGGCAACACTGTGGAGGTCTAAATGTGACCTGGAATGGGACGATAAAAATAAAACAGTCACAACAAAGAACTGTGGTACTGACGCAAGACCACACTGTTTACAGCGCAGCTCTCTTTTTCCATGTTCGTAAGGAGGGAGACATTGTGTTTTGTGTAAATGACCCCTTTTGTCAAAGCAAATCTCTTTATAAATGTTTGTTTAGGTTTATTTTGAGGATTAAGTGTGAGTTTAGTGTAAGAATATCTTCTTGTTTTTTTTTTTCCTATTTAAAAAATAGAATATTTTCGTTGCTTTTTATGTGAGAGATGAGAGAAAATTCTGAAACATTGATAGGGATGTGACAATTCACTCAACTCACAATGCGATACAATTTATGATACTGATTTCATGATAGTGTTTTCTCATGATTTTGAAGTGAGATTTAAGACAACCTATTTTCTCAGACAAAATGCTACACATTGCTTTGTGAAATTTAAATATGTGAAATTACAAAACTAAATTAAAATAAACCCGAATCAAATAAATAATACAAATGAAAGGAATCTGTTCATGTTAACAAACTAAGGCTTTGCCTGTGCTCTTTAGAGGTAATGCATTTTAATCAGTTTTAATCAGTTTTTTAATTTAAATTAGACTGTATAATTTCAAAATCTAAAGCAAAAATAGCTTTATGAAAATATATTACATAAAACATATCTGAACAAAACAAAAATAGTGGATGGGCTGAATGAGAAAGCAAATTCACTCTCTGACAGCAGATGACACTAATGGAACAGCGGGAATACAGTGTTTCCTTGGTTACTACTGTAAACAAACAGTGGAATGTCCAGTAGAATGGCACGACGTAATAGATGGGATGACATAGTGACCAGAAAGCTTAAAAGCGTGTGTGGTGAAAACAGCGCTAGCTTCTGATTAGTGAAGGAAGCGCTCACAGAGATGTTCGCTCTTACCCCCAAGGTGAAGGATGGTCAGAGGACTCATAAGCCAAAGATATTGCATTAACAATCCACTGACTTAAAGGGATAGCCCACCCAAAAATTAAAACTCTTTCATTAATTACTCACCCTCATGTCGTTCGAAACCCGTAAGGCCTTTGTTCATCTTCGGAGCACAAATCTGAGAGCTCTCTGACCCTCAATAGACAGCAAGGGTCCTTCCATGTTCAAGGTCCAGAAAGGTAACAAGAACATCAACAAAATATTACTTGTGACATCAGTGGTTCAACCATAATTTTATGAAACTACATAACTGGAGTGGAGGTGGTACCATCACAGTACCATGTATTGTACTGTGCCATCAACTGAAGAAAACACTTTTTACAAGCAATGTGTTTTAGGTGTTCTAATACTTAGATGATTGGCCCTTCTGCAGTGTAGTTGAACATAAGCATAAGGTTTTTCAACAATACAATAAGTCTTTATGGACATGTAATATAAGTGACAAATGAGTAGCGAATGTTCTTTCTTAGAGTCCTAACAGCGATTGTGTAAGTGAAATGGACTAATGGACTGATTGGACTAATGGACGCTATTTGATGACATTTTGCACTTGACTGCCAGCCTGAGTTTTGTCAACAGCCAGAGGTAGCGCAAAAGTTCCAACTCATAGTTCTCTATGCAGGAAAACCCTGACATATGAAATTATTGTCTCTCATCTTAAATATCTTTCCCTCTTCTCCTGCAAAAAAATGCTTGCAGTATGGGCAGTGTTACCCAGGATAATGTCACAGAAAAAGAAACCATCAATTAAAAATGATCATCAGAAAGATCAGTTGTAAAATGCAAGAAGCTTTGTGTATGGGTAAAATTTCTAAATAATAAAATATGTTATTAGCTTGGTATAAAAACAATAATAGTCACTGAAAACATGGTTATGCTATAAAGACAGGGTTAAATCGAATGTTCCAGCTCATGACCAGGGTATAGGAAAGAGTAATTAAATACTTCAAGGTTTAGTGGATGACCTCTCAAAATTTTTCACAGGCCCAGTATTCCTCAGGATTAAGGGGTTTGATATATCTCCTTATATATCTTAATAATTAACATCTGCATCTGAGAGGCTGTGGAAAGATGAAAAGAGAGATTACAGCAGACAAACAGAGTGAAGTGTCACAGTTTGGCCCTGGAAACGGTGTGGAAAATCACCTCAGGTATATTTGCAATAAAATTAGAAACAAGCCAAATGAAAGTAAATTTTCCTTGTTTTATAAGGTTATGGGTTATCATGGTGCACTTGCCTGCTAAAATGTGAATCCATTGGCTTCAGTGCTTGATTCAGAAATGATCTAAATAATATTTAGGTCTTAGAAAATGTACTACTGCATTTTTATTTCATTTATATATCACATGCGGCACATATGTCTAATGAAATATGTATTAATATATTTTTTATTTATTAAAAAAAAAATATTTAAATAAACTTCACATGACTTTATAGAAGCTGTTGCTTGTAGTAAACCCAAGTAAGTGAGCAGAGAAATCTAGACCTGTATCTTAACCTTAACCTGATGTTAAAATGTAAAAGGTGCAGCATGCGTAAGATTGGTGTACAAAAGGTAGCTCAGGCAGTCCAAAAAACACACGAGGTGAAGCATTGGGATAATATAATATCAGCAATCACAGAACAGATAGAACTAGAATTCTCATATGACCAATAAAGTGTTAAAGTGTTGTTCTAGCTGGTGCACCAGGATGATGCTCTCCATCAAGGCTTGAAGATAGTGAAGCTGATCAACCAGCATAGTCTTTCTGTTGCAGTTAGTCAAGCAGGGGAATTTTACTGGTTAATCTAAAGGCATAAGTTTCTCAAAAATTAAAATTCTTTCATTATTCACTTACATTCCTTTATGACACGTCAAAGTCTTTTCTTCCCAAAATACACTACTAAACATGTGATTGCACGTGCATGTGCACGTCAGATCAACTTGGAGCACACTGTGTTCCTGTGTGTTTGCTGCTCTGAGCACAATGTAGGGGAAAGTTTACGCGGTATTCTGTGTTAGGGAAGAAATAGAAAGATGAATGACCAGCGAGCCTGCTGTGAAACATAACCCAGCAGCCCAGTGTGAGTGTGGCGAGACCCTGGCCTTCATAGTCTGTAATTATTAAGCACTCCTTCCGTCCATACTCTCCTCTGCTCTACATTAAAACTTTAACATGCCGGAGGAGTGAAATCATACATTGTGCTGCCCCATTGTGGATTAAAGGTCAAAAGTTAAGTGTGTGGTACACACACAGATTAAGAGCCCCTTTTAAGTGTACATAAAATCCACTTGAAGACTTTGAGGAAGAAAAGAAAACACATAATAACTTTAAACTTTAACCTAGTGAAAGTAAATCTTCATGTAATGGGGCACAATGCATTCCATGGCACTATAAAATGAGGCTCCATGAATCATGTACATACACGATGCAACATACATGACTAAGCCTACAAGAAAACTTTTTGCAATATTTTCTGAGGTAGTATTTGTTGTAGCAAAAATGGAAGGAAACAGAATTAAAATGGAAATAAATTAACTATTCTCAGGGTTCGTGAAAAACCTGAAAAAGTAATCAGGAATTTTAAAATAGCAATTTCCAGGTCTGGAAGTGTGATATTGGATTTCTACAACAGTTTGATGGCACAAGTGTGTAAATAAAAGAGACAAAAATTGAGTGTTTTTAAAAACTCATAGAGCTTTACTACCACTGAACGTCACTGTGGGTACCAGGCACTTCTCACTGTACTCCTTCTTTAGCAACACCATAACATTTTGGATCCGAAATTATTGACTTGGTCTCTTGAGACCAGAGTATAAATTCCAAGAAGTCTATAGTTTGTAGATATGGGCCTTGCAAGAGGTTAAATGAGTTTATTGTGCTTTGGCTACAGTAGGTAATTCTAGTGGTGACAACAACCATGCATGTCACTTCTGCAGGCTGCGTTGTACTTTGTGAGATAGTATCACTCTTTTTATAGGTTTTGCCAGCTCTGAGACACTTGTATGGTATTTCTCCTGCTCTTTTTCTAGCAAGGATTCACTCATCACTAAATGAAAACTTAAAGTGAAGACCTGGTTATTTCAGGAGCCTTGTCACAAGCCCATTGTTTTTGAATGTCAGAAGTACTTCTGCTATATTTTTATACTTAAAACAATAATTTGGTATTCCTCTTGTACCATTGTCTTCTTTTATGCTAAGGAATAAATCTCCTGGCAGTTTTCTTTCTCTGCACTCATTTTTGCAACACAACATTTTATCAGTTTGATAAGAAAATCTAATTTTGCTGAATCATTTTGACATTCTTCTTTGGTAATTGGTCAAGCGGGCTTGTTGGAACATTATATATCCAAAGAACCCTAACATGTCATCTAAGTAAAGAGTAATTGCTGAATTTAAGTTTTAGAGGGGGTGTACTCATTTATGCACAGGATTCACAAGCATATGGTCACCACTGTTGTGTTCACAGAAGCAGCATCAATTAAACTGAACAACTGATTTCAAGGAGCAGATCATGATCAGTTACAAAAGGGAGGCACATGTTAAACAAATGCTGTAACAATTAGTGTTAACCCATTTCCTTTGTCCTCAAGATACAGAGTGGGGATCTGTCATTTTATTTGAAGTTTTCCTCACCTTTGACCCACATTTGAGCATGCATGCGCCCAAGGAACATTCCTCCTAGTCTTGTTTATTTCCAACATAGCTTGTTTTTGATTTCATGGTTCTTATATGGATTCATGTCTGTCAGGCTGGCTGCTGGTACCTCAACACGCCAAAGCAAGCTGATTCATGTACAGTACGGCATGTTTTTCTTAAACAGATAAACTGTACTGTTCGCAGTGATTTGATTCTTAAATACTTAAACACTGAATTTGCTTTTGTATGTTTTTACCAACCTTTAGCATTGAGCAAAGCTGTATTAACCAATTAATACAATGGAAGCTGATACAGAAAAGGCAGAAAATGACCCCCATTTAAAGGAACAGTTGCTCCTTTTTACTATCTGTACTGTTTTGTCTCTAAAAAATTACATAGCATGAGAGTTTATTACATTTGTTTGTCCCCTCTGGCATATTTCTGAAATTGACAGAAATTAGATTATAACTGTGTGCTGCAGGGCTATGATTCACCCTTCATGATGTAAATTCACAGTATGTCAGTAAGCTGAGAGGAACTTGTGCTGTTGCCACACTGGGGAGTTATTACTCTGTTCACCCTTTATTCCACAGTAATTAGTTCTCTGATCTAAAATTGCCTCCAAAGGAGTCTAAGTTTATTCATTGTATAAAATCACTTGTTAATGGAAGAGGAAAGTGGCACTTATTGGAAATGGAAGTGGTGATTGTTCGGTATCACTGTTGCAGTTTTCCATACATGGTTTGGGATTTTGTTAAAAAGCGGTGTTAATACTTTTCATATTTACACCCTACACCTAAAGGGAGATAAATGTGAAGAAAGGGGAAAAATGATTTAGAATGCTCTCCTTTGGGAGAAACCAATTCCCAAGTATTATCCAGTTAAATGATTCAATAAATAATTGGATGTTGTTTAAAGTGGTTGAGAAAATCATAAGAACCCGGCGTCTTTTGTGCAAAGTACCCAAAACACAGCATTTTGTATTTTATGATTCCATTAAAGTGATGATTATTTGGATTATAGGTGTACAAAACATCTCAGTTACATCTGTAACCCTCGTTCCCTGAAGGAGGGAACGGAGATGTTACGTCATAACTGACGTATTTGGGGTCCTACTTGGGAGCCCAATCACCTCTGAGCTTAAGAAGAAAAGGCCAATGAACATTGGTGAGTGGAATTTGCATGCCAAGCCACTCTCCCCTAGATACAGCATTCACTTACTCAGGTTTATGCTGAGGAGCCGAGACAGCATTCAGCGCAGTTCAGGATTGTGGCAGGAGGACGTAACGTCTCCGTTCCTGCCTTCAGGGAACGAGGGTTACAGATGAAACCGAGACGTTCCTCTTCAGTCATACTCTCCTCTGGAAAACACCACAATCCTGAGCTGTGTTACGTAGTTGAGGAACAGATGCTGACAGGCAAGCATGTCAGGACAAGTGAAGCTCAACACGTAACCTTCCCAACGCCCTGTAAGCCAGATAATGGGCCTACCAGGGGTGCCAGGTATTTGAAACAACCGTTGGGGGGCGGAGCACAATGACGAAATTTATAGCCATGTGGGAATTGGGTATAATAAAATATCTGATAAGATACTGGGGGGAAACATGGTGGAATAAACCGTGGAGAAAAAATGCCACATTATGCCACAACCTCCAGGGAGCTAAGGAGACCCCCTGTCGGAGCACAGTCGCGGACTACTCCGTCCTAATCCGGACTGCAGGAAAACAGAGGACCCAAAGTTCACTGAGGGGAATGGCAGGAATGGTGCAGCAAGCCGACACCGAGCCGTCCTCCCGCAAATTACCTGAAGTTACATGAACACGGGAGGAATCAGCTCAGCACAAGAAAACAGAATCTTGCGAAATGATGGTGTCGCCCAGCCCGCAGCTTCTACATAAGTTTGCTAGAGAGGCGCTGTGCACAATGCCTAGGAGGAGTAACTCTTCATAGAGTGGACTTAACTCCTAGGGGACACAGCTCACCTTGACACTGATTGAGGACAGCATTCCGCGTCCGCTGACCCATAAGCAAGCAAAGTGCTGCTTGGAGCGTCTAAGCACCGGGTGCGGTCCATGTAAATGTGCAAGGCACGAACAGGACACAGCAACGCCAATGCCTCCTCCGGCGACAGCGTTTGCAGGTTCACCACCACCTGAACCCGAAGGTGAGTGGTGGGAACCTTGGGCACATAACCACACCGGAATCTCAAGGTCACGTGAATATAGCCAGACCAAATTCAAGGCACGTTCCGTTGACTGAAAATGCGTGCATCGTGATATGCTGTGATGGCTGCGATGACTTCGCTCCAACTTCTCCTGGAGGAAGGAAAGCACAACACTGACCGAGCATCTCAGGGGTGTCCACTCGGCGAGAGGAGCAACATACAATGAAAAGACCTCACTTCAGAGCGCATGCCTGCTACATAGAGGGGGCTCAGCCTGAGTGATAATGTCTACCACGGCCTGGGAAAGGCCAGTGAGGTCTACTGCGTCCCATCCAGAAGCCCGACGTGCAGACCCTGCTCCTCGTCCTCCCCGATCTAGCACAGGGTCTGTGCAGAAAGGTTTTTTCTCACTGGGGAAGACGTACTTGTTTGTAGACCCTGGATCCAGCTGTGTGTGAAGAAGCTGGCAGTGGGAGGACTGGAAGAACCAAAACAGGTCTACCTTAGCATCACTGAATCAGCTGAATCAGCAGGACACCTGGGGTTGGAGTTGCTATTCTCGGGAAGAGTGCCTTGTTTTTTTTTTTTTTGTTTTTTTTTGTCGTAACTCAACTCTCCGAAAAGTGAATGGCATGCAGCAATTTGAGCCATCAGACTCCAGAGGAGGAGATGGCGGGCCAGTTGCAACATCCAAAGAGAACAGAGACCCCCTCAGGGTTGGGTGTACGTTACCGTGGCTATGGTGGTTAAAGAAAGGATGTTCCACACAATGTTCCACACAATTCCACACACTCCTGCAGCAATGAAAGGTGTTTTTTCTTCTTTGTAGAAGCAGCTCACAAAGCGATCGGCTCCAAAGCAAAAATCTGAGTAAGTGGATGCATGCCGCCATCTTATATACCTGTATGTACGGGGGAGAGGCTTGGCATGCAAATTCCACTCGCCAGTGTTCATTGGCCTTTTCTTCTTAAGCCTCAGAGGTGATTGGGCTCCCAAGTAGGACCCCAAATACGTCAGTTATGACGTAACGACGTAGAGTATGACTGAAGGGGAATTTTACTTACATAGCTAATAATGGATTAAAAAAAATGCATGATGAATAATTCATGTATGTTTTTTTTTCATGTTTTTGAAGGTTCACCAAGGCAGCATTTATTTGATCTGATTGATTTGGTTCTCTAGAAACATTTCTCATTATCAATGATGAAAACAGTTGTGCTGCTAAATCGTTTAAGAGAAACTGTGACACTTTTTTAAAATACATTTTTTAATCTGCAATTTCTTTCTTTCTTTCTTTGTGTGCGTTTACACCTGTCTTGTACTGTGGCCAAGTGTGATACGCTTACATTAAATACATGTTAATGCCAGATGTAAACATAGACATACAGTGCTTTTACTTAAGTAAGCAATGTCCTTGCAATCATGCACATTCTAGTAACACATAGCAGTAAAAAAAACACTCAGTACTTAGTAACTGCATAGCAACACCCTGAACCACTCAGAAGTCCTGCATATTCAAACATTTACATTTGTCCTCTGTCTTTCTCTATAGATAAGCTCTCTGTCCTCACACAACCAGCTTAAGAAGCGAAAGGCTCCAGCACCTCCACCCACACCATCGCCCGAACCAGTTATTTCCACTTCTGTGCCTACTGCATCTGTGCGGTCCCCCTGTGTCCCAGTGCCAGTTGAAAGGACCCTGATGCCAGCTCCCAGAGCCTCAACTCCAGCCGATGATTCTGATCTGAGCCATAGTATTGAGGATTCAGAGCCAGCCAGGTCCATCTGTAGTAGCTCAAGCAGTGATGTAGCTGCAGGATCCAGCAGCAGTAGTCTAGCTGAAGAACCTGTAACACATCAGGTTCATGTGTTGGCTGCATACACCACCTATACACCAGAACCCGAACCAGAACCAGAACCTGAACCTAAACCTGAATACAAGGAAGAAGCAGCTCCTCAGACTCCGCCAGAACAAGAACCAGGTCCAAGTTCAGAGGATCAAATGGCAGAGGACCCAGAGCTAGAAATGGAGCTAAAAATGGAAGAGATGGAGAATAACCGCAATAGTGGAATAGGTAATGTAACTATTTCTTTTTGTAGCAAAATGCATACAATAATGATAACATTTTTTGTTATCAAATGCAGCAGTAAGCATAAACTACCCACAGTCTTAGCCATAACTTAACAAAGCTGCAAAATTTGCTCTGCTGCTGTGCTGATTTGATGGCATTTTGACAATGTGTTCCTCTTCAACACATGACCTATAAAGGAAAAATAATGTTAAATTGGCGCCAGAAGCTGTATGTCTAAAAGCTGAGTTTTACATCAACCCACTATCTCTTTCGCTCAGTCTGCCTCAGTAAATCAGTTTAATATTGAATCCGAAAAGTGAGAGGAGGGATGACAGCTAAACAAGACCGGTATATCAAGTTTTTATTTTCAGTTCCAAGCCAACTTTATAACGCATCACTGATTTCTGAGAGCATAACATACCACCCCTCAGGTAAAATGTTAATGCACACTGAACACTTTCCAATGTACAAATAAAGCTCAAAGTATACTTTGGTTTTTATGCGTACACTATGGTGAGAGTATATTGTGTGTGCTGTACATGTTGGCATCAGCATATTGCTCATGTACTGAATTTGACTGCTCAGATTTTTGTCACATGTGCGCATTGAAGTGACCTTTATTTTTATAGCGCTTTATAAAGATTGTTTCAAAGCAGCTTCACAGTATAATTTTTTTTTATAATAAGGTGTTCCACAAGTTGGCAAGATTGGCCCAGGCCGTT
The DNA here is from genome assembly GCA_012976165.1 of Labeo catla. Classification (NCBI taxonomy): domain Eukaryota; kingdom Metazoa; phylum Chordata; class Actinopteri; order Cypriniformes; family Cyprinidae; genus Labeo; species Labeo catla. Next base: position 72,806 of record VONZ01000498.1, on the reverse strand, counting down.
GTTTCACTGTTGAAAAACAATTGGAAGAGATGGATCTAATTGAAACCACAACATTAGATGGCCACACTGACAAGCATTTGTGTGATGGATTAAGAAATACTCACAACTTATTTTATCATCATAACCTCTGGAGAGAAATAGCGCAGTTAGTCGGTACACGTGCTAAGTGTGTATGTAAAAGCTCACATAAACACTCATACCATAGTAAAATAAACTAGAGTATGGAGATATTACCACGTAAATAGCTGATGTTGTTGATAGTCTTTTTTTTTTTTAACGAAGGTTAATATTTAAAAAGAATTTATTTAAATAAATTCAACTTTAAATTAAAAAAAAAATACATTTCTCATTTTCATTTAGTATAACTTAATCTACTAAAATAACAAACTATAATAAAAACTATATAGCATATAAGAAAAGAATAAAAATGACAAAAACACAAATTATTAAAACTTTAACTTTAAAATAAAATCAGAACATATAAAAATCCCCAAAATACTAATCAAAAACTATGATAGTATCTCAGTGATACTAAAATTATGCTGTCTGAACAGGCAGTGACATGACCAACCCATGCTCAGTTTATCACCGTTTACACCTGAAATCTGCTCTTTCTAGAACAGAGAGAGGTTTTATACAAAAGTACTATGGCTATTTGGGAAATATAAACTTTTTCCAGATACAGCACTTTTGTAAAGTATTTGATTCCATCCTTGATTAGGAAGTGGTTTAATCAAAAATGACACCAGGTGAGGACACGCCTGCCTTTCATATGCCAGGAGGCATGTGTTTACACAAAGGACACCATTTCAATGCTCTGCCAACTCTTTTAGAACTTTGTAATTAATAATATATGAAACCCAAAGCTTTGATCTACACAGCTGTAGAACAGTAAACAGATGGCTCTGTCTCTGCATGCTGGGGGAAAACAAAACAAGACAAACACTTTTAACATTAAAAAACAGTGCTTTTGTAAAATGCTTACCAAGCATTGATCACATACTTTGATAAAATCTACAAAATTTCAGTGCAAAAGCTAAAAGGAGAATAGAGAGGGTGTGAGACACCATTTATTGATCCATCTGTGCTCACTGTCTCGTCAGAAGCCGGTTATGGGAATAAGATTTATCTGCACCTGTGAAAGAGACCTGCTGATGGGAAAGCTAGTGTAAATATAGAAATGGTATAAGTCGAGAAGATGATAAAGGCCAGACTCTATGATGGATCTATATGTAATACATACTGTATCTGCTAGCTGAGGTTTAAGTCAAACCTGTTTCATGCTGCTCATACTCGGTTAGTAACAAATCTGGTCAGTTTTCAAATGTTTTATGTTAAGATAATTATAATATCGGAACATTGAATGGACAACAAGAGCAAGCAACAGCCTATTTTAATAATGGCTTTTCTATCTGTGGAAAAGTCAACATAACCTTTTCTCTTTCCAGGTATTTCAATTTTTTTACCAGTACTGCAGATATTGCAAAAAAAAAAAATAATAATAATAATAACAGAAAGAATATACATAACCTATACGTAAAATCTATACATACAGCTTAAAAGATTTAGGGCAGAATAAAGGAGTCAGCATAGTATTAAAAAAAAACAAAAAAAACTTCACTCTTCACTTCAAACTTCACTCTTAGCAGGAGTTTTGATTTTTCATCTTTACTGGTAAAAACGTCTCAGGTTACGTATGTAACCCTGGTTCCCTGAGAAGGGAACGAGACACTGCGTCCTCTAGGGGGCGCTAGGGGGAACGCCGTCAGCGTGACCCGTGTCTGAAGTCTACATACAAAACAACAACAAAGTTGGCCGGCGACAGCCTATGACGTCACTGCCGGCGCGACTCGTTGCTGCCGGCGCGTCACTACCGGTGCGACCACAGTATAAAAGGACACCGGTAGAGCAGGACGGCCACTTCTTCGTCTGAAGCTCACATCCTGAAGCATGGCCCCGAGCCTAGAGGACGCAGTGTCTCGTTCCCTTCTCAGGGAACCAGGGTTACATATGTAACCTGAGACGTTCCCTTTCGAGGAACTCGAACTGCGTCCTCTAGGGGGCGCTAGGGGGAACGGTTATACCCACGCTGCCATGCTGAGGGGAGTGCCTGACTTCCGGAGAGACAGGCACTAAGTACCAACTCCCTAGGCCTTAAGGATAAAGTGACGGCTGTCAGTGACATATCCCCTACGGCCAGAGCTTAGGCTGCATACCCAACTTACCTGTAGGGCAGATATCGGCCCGGGGTAGAGCCCAAGCTTGGAAACAAAGTATTCCTTTAAGGGGATACGGCCAGAAGCCTAGGATACCCAGGTTGGCCTGTCACACAGGGGCTACTGCAGCCCTGCACGACTCCCTCAGAAGTCGTACACAGAACGCAAGTGGTAACTCCCTGCTCAACCCGGTTGAGCGAGCATAAAATGCGCACCGGAACTAGGGCGCGTAAAAACCGTTCTTTTAGCCTGGCAGAAGCTCTGGAGATGGACCCGAGACGACCGGGTTATAGACCACCTCGAGAAAGGGTACGGGCAATAGCGCGTGAATCCCTACCATAAAGGATTTTAGAATGGACGCAGAACACCGGTGCCTTCCATACCACAGCGTGGATTTTAGAAAAGTGCCCAAAGGTTAACGTGTGCACTTACCATATACATGGATTTGAGAAAGCGCCCACAAACGTGTGGGCCTACCATAAAAATGGATTTTAGACGTACCGTTGAGAAACAGTGGAATAAGAAGACCCTCAGGGTGAGGGGAGCACTGCCGGCTTAACAAGGCTCTAAGGGGAAGGCAGTAGGGGCGCATCTAGCCACCCAATTAGGTAAAGCTCAAAGCAAAACCCTCAGGAGAGGGGAGCACAAAGATGCCAAGCAGATAGAGGCCGCGGCTATCTACCCACTAAAACTGCCAGGAGCTGATACACTTAGCCACACTAGGATAAGGCAGTGTATCGTGACAGGCTTCTACTCCCATGGACAGGAGGAGCCACCGATCCCCCCAGGGGGACGAGCTCAGAGACCCTTTCCGTAGAAAGGGGAGCATCACCGCGCCCTGTACAGAAGCCTTGGATGAGATCTGACCCGCGAAAGTTCCCTTTGGCCTGGGGAAGGCAGTAAGGGCGAACCTCAGTTGCCCAATGGGGCAGCGCTCAGGTAAACCCTCGACGGGAGGGGAGCACCCTCTGCAGTAGCCGCAGCTAACTGTCTAATAATACTGCCCTGATAGCTGACATACGTACCAAGAAAAGGTAGTGTATCGAGACCGGGTTCCACTCCCGAGACACGGGAGGGACACCTGATCTCTCCAAGGGAGACGAGCTCTAGCAAAAACCCTTTCCGCAGAAAGGGGAGCATCGTCGCACCCTCCCAGGAAGAGATACGGGGATCAGAAATGACGGGGAGCCACCTCTACAAGATTGCACAGAAAGCAGTCACATCCCCAGCCCTCAGGCTGTTCTGTGGGTAACCTCTCAAGGGGCATAAGCCCTTCTTACCCCACACAGACCTATGCTTACCTCCTCGATGGAAAGCAGGGGCCCTGCTCTACCAAGACCCGCAGAGCCTTGGGACCAAGGGCCGAGAATAGCTGAAGGCTCCTCGGAGCACTCAGAGGGTTTCCACAGAAACAACTCTGACTTGAGAAACAGTGAAATAGCGTGACCAAGCCCACTCCTCGGAGGGGCGACCGCTAGATCACCAGATGGCATAGGTAGGAGGTCTGTGTGAAGGGCGGAAACCCCGCAACCGAAGCCCCTCAGGGCGGGACGAAGACAGAGGGTCTCAGCCCGGTGGTCAATGTGTCTATCCAAAATGTCCAGGAGCTCCCTGTGAAAAGAGATTCTGAAGAGCTTACCCAGACGCAGGACCGAAGTCCTAGTTTTTCTCAGTGCTGTAAAGGGAACCTGAAAGCTTCCTATTCGAAAACGGGAGGCAGACCCAGGCAAGCAGCCCATAACCATGATTGAAGATCAGAGGGGGGTGCTCGAAGAGGACCTACCAAGGAAGGCACAAAAACAGGACCCAATTGTATACAGCATGGAGACACATTAAACATGAGTCGTACTCACCCCACCATGGTTCCTGCGCATAACTCCAGAAGACTCAGAAGATCCTTCTGAGAAACCATCCAGACCATTACTTTGACCTGACAGGGGAGATTAAGAAGAGACTGGTTATAGGGGAGTAGACCATACAGCAAATCATAAAAAATGGGCTGTCTACCCCGCTTTCATTTTCCGTAGGGGAAGACAGCACTCACCTGGTTACCTTAAAGAGATCGCTTATTAGGAAACCTAAAAAGGGGGGCGACCACCGAGCTAGAAATATGATTCCTAGAGACATGAAAAATGGATCGAACTCACCCATCCATGGTTCCCGTCGCATCAAACTGTGAGAAGAGGCCGAAAGGCCGAGCCAGACCATCAGTAAAGGTGGCTTTTTAACAAAAAAAAAAGCCAACCTAAAACATCATAGATCCGGCGGGGGGGCGCAGGAAAAAGTACCACCAAACCTCAGTCAGGTAGAGAGACTAATAATAGGGGGAATTAAGAGGAGGGAGACAGGAGCCCCCAAAGGAAGATAAGCAGAAGCTATCTTCTACTCTGACCCCGGCGAGCACGCTGTCTCGTCTGGATCACTTCCCTCAGGTCCTGTCTACCTCCTCTAGACCCACGCTTTCTCCCGGAACCACCCGCAGGTGGGGGAGGGGCGCGAGTGGCCACACTAGTCTTCTGGGCCTGTCTTCGTCCCTCGGAACGAGACGGGCCAGGACCCCCATACTGTTCGGGCTCAGATCTGGACCTTCGTGGAATGAAGGTTTTGAAGGCCGCTGAGCGCGCTCTCGCCTCCCTGAACTTCTCAACCACCGTCTCAACGGAGGTACCAAAAAGTTCGGAAGGCGAGACTGGTGCGTCGAGAAGAAAGCCCCTCTCTTTCTTCCCGAGGTCAGCCAAGTTCACCCACAGATGTCTCTCCGTAACCACCATGGCCCCCATAGACCTGCCCATGGCAGTGGCGGCCTGCTTGGTGGCACGGAGAGCGAGATCTGTGGTGCGGCGCAGCTCAGCAACCTCGTCCGGGGAAAGACCCTGACCCTTATCCAGATCTTTCAGCAAGTCAGCCTGGTAGGCTTGAAGCACCGCCATAGTGTGCAACGCACCCACAGCCTGACCTGCTGCTGCATACGCCCTGCCATTCAAACGAGATGTTACTTGAAGGGGAATGGATGGCAGGGAGGGAGTCTTTAGGGAAGATGCCTTTCCTACAGAGAGATAGCTGGCCAGCGTCTCTTCTACAGGCGGCATCCTCTGATAGCCGTGCTCACGCATCCCCTCAATATTCGCATAATTAGAGTGCGGAAAATTATGGATGCGTGAGGAAAACGGCCTCCTCCATACCTTCTCGATCTCCGTATGCAGATCGGGAAGGAATGGAAGACTCACCTGGGCTGGGAGGTTATGATCAGAAAGATAGCGCTCATCGAGACGACCCCGAGGCGCCACCTCTCAGGCTCGCTTCCACGGCAAGTCAAGCCTTACCGTGGCGCGATCCATAACCTCCAGCAGCTCCTCGTATGCAGGGCAGGAGATTAGAAATGGTTCAGCCTCAGCTTCTTCACCTTCCAACATGTCCTGCTCTTCTTGGGAAGGACCCAACAGAGCACTAGCTGCTGGATCGGATGATGTAGGAGAAACAACATCATCGTCAGCCAGCAGCTCGTCCTCGCCCGTGACTGACGCGCGTGAAAGGGAAAGTCCCTTTTTTAGCTCGTCAGCGAGGTCCACCTGGGATCCCCACGAGCTCATTTTTCTCCGTGCCTCGGCAGCGGAGGGTCCTGAGCCGCGGGGAACAGGTGGCTGTCCCTCTTCCCTCGAGAAGAGAGACAGACGAGAACGGAGCTTTCTCATTGGAAAAAGCTCACAGTGCACGCAGACTGCCCCCTCGAGGACATCGCGTGCATGCTCCTCGCCCAAACAAAAGACGCAAAGATCGTGCGTGTCATCGGGTGTCAAATAACGAGGACACGGATCCACGCACTTTCTAAACGCCTTACTAGTGCTAGCCATTATTTTTCCAAAGAAAAAGGGGTCTCTTACCGTTTTGCTGCACACTCCAGACAAAGAGTCAATGAAGACGAAGAAGAGGCCGTCCTGCTCTACCGGTGTCCTTTTATACTGTGGTCGCACCGGTAGTGACGCGCCGGCAGCGACGAGTCGCGCCGGCAGTGACGTCATAGGCTGTCGCCGGCCAACTTTGTTGTTGTTTTGTATGTAGACTTCAGACACGGGTCACGCTGACGGAGTTCCCCCTAGCGCCCCCTAGAGGACGCAGTTCGAGTTCCTCGAAAGGGAACCTTTATTAAATTTGTTTAAGATAACTCACCTCCTTCTGTAGGAGGGTAGTAGTAAATTTATACTTTAATCTTTCCTGCACCTAGATTACAATCTGTATGAGTTTACTGTTACAAAAATGACCCTTTAATCTAAAGATGTAAACCTCCTAACTGCGGCCTTGGTACAAGTAACTCTATACTGTTTTATCAGTGAGCTCATTAATCACAACAATTCAGATTAGTGGTTTTCATTTAGATTATAGAAAACTTCCAGATATTAAAAAAAACTGACACTATCATGCTTGACAAACATTTTAATTTTTTTTACTATTTGCTGACAGCAGGGAATTATGTATGTGTGTGTATGTATATGTATATATATATATATATATATATTATAATATGTGACCCTGAACCACAAAACCAGTCATATGGGTCATTTTTTTTTCCATTGATGTATGGTTTGTTAGGAAACAACTTTTTGAAAATCTGGAATCTGAGGGTGCAAAAAAATGAAAATATTGAGAAAATCACCTTTAAAGTTGTGCAAATAAAGTTCTTAACAATGCATATTACTAATCAAAAATTAAGTTTATATATATATATATATATATATATATACGGTAGGAAATTTATGAAATATCTTCATGGAACATGATCTTTACTTAATATCCTAATGATTTTTGGCATAAAGGAAAAATCTATAATTTTGACTCATACAGTGTATTTTTGCCTATTGCTACAAATATACCTCTGCGACTGATGACTGGTTTTGTGGTCCAGGGTCACATATGGTATTTATCCTGCTTTGGCTTTATCATAGACTTATCGTCCATTGCGACAGTGCGAGTGGACACGTACTCTGCTGCAATTGAATTGAGCTTTTCTTCTGTTAGCTGCTGAACTGGCATTACTGTGGCTGAAACATTACTTACTGAACTGAATGCTGTCCTGCCTCCTCTCAAAACACCCCACATGTATTATTTCTCTTTAACCTCCTTTTAGCTTCAAGGTAACCTCCACAGGAGCAGGACAATATAATGAGTAAACATTTAGATGACACACCAGTACTGATGTAACACCAATCATGTTGTTTCTGCTCCTTAATTTATTCCAGTATATCCAGATGACTCATAAGCTGACTACCTCAGTTTTTGGAATTGTCCTTTGTCTATAGCATTGATAATACATAGAGTGCATCACAAAACCATTACCCTGATCTCTGAACACTGGCATTTTGTTCCTAAAATAGTAAAAGGAGAAGTTCACTTCCAGAATGAAAATTTCCTGATAATTTACCAACCCCCATGTCATCCAAGATGTTCATGTTTTTCTTAAGTTGAAAAGAAATTAAGGTTTTTTGGTGGCCAACAGATTAAAGGTCCAAATTGCAGTTTCAGTGCAGCTTCAGAGGGCTCCACACGATCCCAGTCGAGCAATAAGGGTCTTATCTAGTGACACGTCATTTTCTAAGAAAAAAAAACAAATTTAATACTTTTTAACCATAAATGCTTGTCTTCCACTAGCTCAACCTCAGGCATTACGTAATCATGCACGTGTGACGTACAACCATTGTTCACAAAGCAAATGTTCAAAGAAAGTGCAACACTCTTTACTAAAAAAGATAAAACAAGAAAATAAGAGTTTTTCGCACTACCCTAACTTTTTTAGCCAAAGTACACAGACGAAGTACTAACCTCGCTTGACTTTTTCAATGTGATTATGCAATGCATCGCAGAGCTAGTGTAAGATGAGTATTTTTGTTTAAAAAGTATATAAAATGTTATTTTTTAAATGAAAATGACCAATCGTTTCGCTAGATAAGACCCATATTCTTCGGCTGGGATCGTGTAGAGCCCTTTGAAGCTGCATTGAAACTGCAATTTAGACCTTCAACCTGTTAACCACCATTGGAAGGAAAGGAAGGAAAGGAAAGGATGTAATTTAAAATCCACTATATGCAGAAAAATCCTGGGAAGTTTTCCTCAAAAAAAACGTAATTTCTTTGTGACTGAGACACGAATATCTTGGATGACATGGGGGCGAATAAATTATCAGGAAATTTTTATTCTGGTAATGAAACTCTCCTTTAATTGATTATTAATTGAATGTAATTTGAATGTAATTGTGGGTGTAATTTGTAATTTTGGCCTATTTTAGATATTCTCATTTATACAGCACAGTCTTCAGAAGAGCTGCAGATTCTTGGATAAAGGTCAAGGCTTTGTCTGGGCCATTTTAGGACATTCACCTTTTATGTTCCTCAGTCACTCCAGTGATAATTTAATCTTGTGTTTGGGATCATAGTCCTAGGAATGAACTTTCTGCAAAGTCATTCTTCTATTTAAAAACACGTCCATGGTCCATGCACCGATGACGAAAGCGAAGCTACAACATGACGCGGTCACTACTGAGTATTGAGCTTTTACCCTAAGCATCACATAAGCTCAATGCTTAAGCAAACAGCATATTTTAGTTTTTATTTTTCTTAAGAATATTTAGACTTTTCTGAAGATCTGCAGGAAATGTCCTTTGAATATTGTAAAACCAATACTGGAAAGAGGTCCTAGCCTAATGTCTTTGTTTTCAGCCCAAAACTAACCCACAGTTTATTTATTCATTGATGTGTTTGGAAATTAGCCCAGTATTATAATAAGGCGGGTTACTCAAGCGGGTACAAAAACATTTAGGGAGTTTTTCCTTGACTGGAGCTGAATGTTCTTGGACTAAAAATGCTGTATCGTAGAAACAGACTTTCAACATGTGAGAACAGAATAAGAGCGTCCCACTGCTAAAGATTCCTTCCTGTAACCAGTTATACTTTCTGTATTAGCATACACAGGTGTTAACCATCAATTGCTAGAAAAACCAAGAGGAAGCCCATTGCAAGAGGTGTCCCAGGTCACCTCCAACTCTTCCTCTTCTATTAAAGGATTACTCCACCCCAAAATGAAAATTTTGTCATTAATCGCTTACCCCCATGTCGTTCCAAACCCGTAAAGCTTTGTTCGTCTGTGGAACGCAATTTAAGATATTTTGGATAAAAACCGGGAGGCTTGTGACTGTCCCATTGATTGCCAGGTAAATACCACTGTCAAAACCCAGAAATGTATGAAAGACATCGTCAAAATAGTCCATCTGCCATCAGTAGTTCAATCTGAATTTTATGAAGCAACGAGAATACTTTTTGTACGCAAAGAAAACAAATAACGTTTTCATTCAACAATTCGTCTCCTCTGCATCAGCGTAGCGTCATTTGGAGAGTATCCGCTGGACGCAAACTGCGTATGCCGGATACGCTGTTTTCATTCAAATCAAAGCGTAAATATACGTAGAAAACGTATCCGTGTGGCCGGGCTGACACAGAACAGCGTACACAGTTTTTGTCCAGCAGATGCTCTCCAAAATGGCGCTACGCTGACGTGGAGGAGACGAGTTGTTGAATAAAATCGTTATTTTTTTTTTTTGTGTGTACAAACAGTATTCTTGTCGCTTCATAAAGTTCAGATTAAACCGCTGATGGCAGATGGACTATTTTGATGATGTCTTTCATACTTTTCTGGGTTTTGACAGTGGTATTTACCTGGCAGTCAGTGGGACAGTCACAAGCCTCCTGGTTTTCATCCAAAATATCTTAAACTGTGTTCCGAAGATGAGCAAAGCTTTTACAGGTGTGAAACGACATGGGGGTAAGCGATTAATGACAAAATTTTCATTTTAGGGTGGAGTAACCCTTTAAGGAGGACTCCCAAGAAGCCTTGTATAATCACGTACAGACATCCCCTCACTGTAGGTCTTATAATTTTCAAACTCTCTCTTTAAAGCTCTCCAGATAATCCCTGCCTCTTTATGTCTGACAATATCAATTTTTTTAAGTGCTTCTCCTTTCTCCAGACCCATACTTTTTTCCATTTAGCTTGGTTCCTTCTCAGTCTGTGCTTATGGTTAAAGATGTCCCTCTTTATCTGTCCTCAGATGTCCTTAACTTTGTGTGTCTGCACATAGGAATTCTGCAAAGACAGATCTGTTACTCATTTCCCATAAGTTTATGGTTCACACTGTCCTCGCTGTGACAGGTTTAGAAGGAAGGTCTCATTCCAGCACGTATCATTTCCCGTTTGCTCTGCCTCTCTTTGATGAGATTGATGTGACGGCAAACCACTTCATCCAGCTTGTGTTGTAAGAAGTCATATTAAAAAGGTTGGACTTCTGTTTGGATACAAATTAGTCAGCCTCTGGATAGGTTTGCCATGTTACAAATATTTGGCATTCTTTTCTGCAGAGTTCTGCTGACACACTGGCAGTTGTTGGGCTCTTTGTGGCCAACACTGGGTGTTACATTCACTTCAGTATGTTCTTAAAGGAACACTCCACCTTTTTTTTTGAAAATTTCCTAGAGTTAAACAGTTGAGGTTTACTGTTTTTGAATCCATCCAGCCGATCTCCAGGTCTGGCGGTAGCATTTTTAGCATAGCTTAGCATAGTCATTGAATCTGATTAGACCGTTAGCATCTCGCTCAAAAATGACCAAAGAGTTTCGATATTTTTCCTATTTAAAACTTGACTCTTCTGTAGTTAGGCTGATGTGGCTAGGAACTATACTCTCATTCCGGCATAATAATCAAGGAACATTGCTGCCGTACCATGGGAAAATAGTCTCCCTGTGCAAGCAGGTGGTCAAATTGGTTATGTTGACGGAAGTTAGCCTATTTACAGGCGCTGCGTAATATCATTGCGCCTGCTGCACCCATGGTACAGCAGCAAAGTTTCTTGATTATTACGCCGGAATGAGAGTATAGTTCCTAGCCATATATCAGCCTAGAAAATCATAACTTTTTATTTTCCGTCGGTCTTAGTACACAGTGTAACTACAGAAGAGTCGAGTTTTAAATAAGAAAAATATTGAAACTCTTTGATCATTTTTGAGCTAGATGCTAACGGTCTAATCAGATTCAATGATCTATGCTAAGCTATGCTAAAAGTGCTACCGCCAGACCTGGAGATTGGCTGAATGGATTTGAAAACGGTAAAACTCAACGGTTTAACTCTAGGGGAGTTGGAAAATGAGCCTATTTTCAAAAAAATGTGGAGTGTTCCTTTAAGCATAAATGCATAAATGCTGTTAACACAAAAGTCTCAAAAGTCAAAAAAGTAAAAATACTGGTTCCATAAGAAAGACCTCACAATGGAAAAAGAAAGTTGCAAGACTTGGGTATGTTTAATGCACCAAGGGACATCTCAGGACATATATCCATTCATTCATCTGTCCATCATCTCTCTGTTTGCTGAATGAAAATGTGGTACTGATACTTCCAGCTCTAAAAGTTTGGTGTTCATGTATAAATAAACATTTTCATATCAGCTCCTCTGTGAAAAAAACGTTACCACATTGTTAAAAAGAGTAATAAACTTTAAAAGAAGTGCAAACTTAGTATAATGTTTTTATACACTTAACTGCATGTTGCAGTTAAATGAAAACGTATTATAGCTTACATTAATATTAAATGCAGTTAGCTAAACATTAGTGTTTTTTGTCCCACTTAAGTAGGACTTAAGTACATCTTTATATGTGATTTCATAATTACTACTGTTGTCTTGGAAATATGGACAGAAGTGTATTGCCGGTAACACTTTTATTTTACAGTTTCTTAACTAGTTGCTTATTAGCATGCATATTACTAGAATATTAGCCATTTATTAGTACTAATTAAGCACATATTAATGCCTTATTCTACATGACTTTATTCTACATCCCTAATCCTACCCAATACCTAAACTTAACAACGACCTTACTGGCTATTAATAATCAGCAAATTAGGAATTCATTAAGGAAAAAGTAGTTAATAGTGAATAAGTGTACCCTATTCTAAAGTGTTACTGTATTGCCAAATGCACTGACAAGCATTTACTGCAAACTAACAAACTTCTAATTTCTATTGAAACGTGTATGTCATGTATTTAAATATATTCATGATTACGCATTTGTAATGATGTTTAATTAAGTACTTTTTAAATATAATATCTTTATTATAATAACTTTAATTCTAGTATTAAATAACACATTAGTTAAAATTATAATTGAGTACTTTAGTAGCTGCTTTAGTAGGTTAGTCAACACATCAAAGTGTACTTCTTTAGAACACAACTCAAGTTTATTAAAACATGGTTTAAAATGTAATTTAAACTAAAACTTTTAATTTGACATTACTACAAAGCACACTTAAAAAAAAAACACTGCATCAGTTGCTAATGGTTTAATAAGAACTGTCAGACAATAATATAACTCACCAAAAAGGTTCCTGACTCATAGCTGTAAGTGGTTACTTCTGTCATCACCACAATTTTTGGAGTAACTCAGAATAATTTAGCTGATTCACATTTAAATGTGGTTGTCAGTCCTAAAACTTGTACGTGATCTACGTGTATACTGGATGTGATTTTTTTTTTTCTTGTGTATGTATCTGTGTGTATGTATGGGGGTGGATTGTGCACACACATTTGACATTTGACTTAGTTACTTCTATATTACTGCACCAAGATGTAGTAAACAATCTACGGATATGCCAATGAACTATATTATTTATCATTTTATAACAGTCATACACCAATCATGGTTTGGTGTCACAGTGATTTTACAACAATTATACACTAAATATTACATTATAATCAAGCAATATTTGCTTTTCCCTCTCTCTTTTTCCTCTGCAGTCTATTGCTGTGCACCTGTCTCTCTGCGCTCTGGACGCCGGTGAACTGACGTCTATCCTTTCTCCACATTTTCCTCCTTTTATTCATCTTCCTCTGCCTTGATGGGTTTCTATTCACTTGCTTCTGTCTTCCAAACTGCTCTTGTTGCTCCCCCTATGCTTACTTTCCTAAAGCTTAAAATAAGACGCAAGGCTCAAGAACTTTATATCTATGTAAATATATGCATTTTTCTATTGCAGTTGATTAGCTTGAGAAGTCAGATGAAGGAATGGAACCGTACAGCATGGTCAGAGTTATGTAGGCATCAGTCCTGGAGTGCTGCTCTTTATTTACATTTATTTAAGGAGCGTGAACTGATGTTCGGAAATGGTTTGAAGGATATTAAAGCATGTGATGTAATGGTCACAAGTCATTGACAGTTTTTAAACCTCATGCGCACAGGTTTTGTTTTATACTGTTGCATGTTGGTTTCTCCAGAAGGGAAATGTATGTTCTGTTTTGTTTAAAACAACATTACATATACCACCATGTTTGTATTTATGGGTAGGCAAACCACAGATTTATAAAGGGCAACAAGAACACAATCAAGAAAAAGAATGTCTTTGTTTACACTCAGCTTTGAATTACCATGTATGAAGTGCTTAAATGCTGTTTTAATGAACGGATTTGCCCCCAAGTGTAAGTGACAAAACTTTTTCAGGTTTTGTGCATTTTATGTTTGTCTTTAAGGGTCTTTGTGACTTATTCTTATTAAATGCTTTGAGATTTCAGCCCTTCTAAGTATTATTTATTAATTTATTTTTAATTCAGATTACAACTAGCAGGTGAGGTGATTACACTTCCAGTAAATGTTGTTATCCCGTTTCATAGAGGATTAGTCAGGAGGTTTATGGCATTACATAATGCATGCTATGCATTATCTGTGAAGATTCATAAGGAGCTGCCTTAGCTCAACAATGATAACATGATCAGCTGAAGTATTTCCATATACAAAAAAGGAAATATGACTAGGTTTATCTCTGGGGGATATGATAAACCACATACAGGTCAATGACATTGCACTTTTTTTGTCCACCTCTGTTATTTATTCAAAATACTAAATTTGGGTATTCCATTTATATTCCTATACTAAAATAGAGGGGTGCTTGAGAAGGGGTTAAAATAAATTTTGATATTTTGTGGGCAAGAATAAAATGTCAGTGTAACATATCACATAGTGCAAACAACATGCCGAATAAAACATAAAACAGGAAATTATATCATAGAGAGAACCCCTGCAAACCCCAGGCCAGGTTAGTTCAGTTTATAAAATCCGTTCTGGATCATCACATATTGACGCTTGGTCAGTACCCTTTGGCATCACTTTCTGATACCCAGGGTACTCCTCTCCTTTGGTCACTTTTGGACGTGCAGTTGTTTTTAGTTGTTTGCATTATGCGTCACATTTAATGGTTTGCATGCATTTGCAAAAATAGAAACCATTTTGTATACATTTATACTTTCATAGATATTTTGGAGCAACTAACCCCACCCCTACCCTAAACCTACCCACTTCTGAACGATATAAAACACGCAACAGGCAAATAAAAGTACAGTGACAGGTATTTATTGCAAAACTGACCATAAAAAAGTATTACACACAAGTTGTGGTGCATTCCAAATCCTCCAATATCTTCATGCGAAGAGTAAATCATAAGGTTTTAATTGCTGCAAATGATCTCGCTTTCGCACATATCACATTCAAAGATACTACTGAACTTGTTTAGCATGATGCAGTTGGTCACGAGACACATGAGAGCCAGTGGCATTTCACACCCAAAGCTGATGTAAAGCTTCTTTCAGCAATTTTTTTTAATTTGTGCACAGACTGCACACAGGATGAGCTTTACGGTGGATAGAGACGACAATCGCGTCTATTCCTCTCAGAAATCATATTTCTTTGGAAGACTTGGGATAAAATTATTTACAATTTTAAATAAATTGTGCCTGTTGTATCTGCCTGTTATATCCTGTGTTTTATATTGACAGATGGTTAGATTTAGGGGCAGGGGTTAGGTTACATGGTCATAAATGTGTAAATAGTGTCATTTAAAAAAAAAATGTTTTGACTGTTTACATTGAAAAAAACACACCCCAACATATATGCAATAATGGGAAAATTATTACCCAATACGTAAATTATCATGATGATAAAATTCCCAATGCCTTTCATGTCAGCATTCTTTTCATTTTTATGCCTTATTTGGATATGACAGTAGACAGGAAACAGGAACGCTTTGGGTGGAGAGAGGGGGCGGGATCAGTAAAGGACCTTTAGATGGGAATCGAACTTGGGTCTCCACAAGCACAGTTGCGCTATATGTCAGCACACTAACCACAAAGCTATCGGTGCCGATAAAGAGTGTGTTTCTGAAAAACGTAGCATATCTGTGCTTAAACAAAATGTTTATGTTTTAAAAGTGTATTTATTTGTTTATTTATATTTCATCTAGAAAATAGCATCTAGAATCGACTTGTTTGATCTGTCATAGGTACGAATGAACCACTGCTTGTTAGCTGATCAAAAAGAATGTAATATAAACTTAATGCTCATTCTGAATATTGTAGATTTTTAAAAAAAAATTTAAACAGTGTGGTCAGTGTGAGTCCTCACTGTGTGACATTACAAAACTATAGTTTATAATTAAGCCAGTGCTTAGCACTATTAATTTCTTAGGAATTTTTAATAAAGTGCTACTTGCGGCTTCTGTTGCAAGTATGCATCCAATGTCAGACTGTGCTGGAAATAAACCAAAGACTGAGTTCAGAGGAACACCACTATTGTGTAATGATTTGTCACCTGGGAAGATCTCCTTGTGTGGTTTTCCACAAAGTAAGGTGGTTTGATTCTTTTTGCATGTTGGTCTGTTGATGAGATCTTTGCATGGGTGTGTATGTAATCAAGATGTCAACAATATCAGACTTAGTAGTGTGGCTTTGATTTCAGGAAAATGTCTAATTTTGTGGATGTGACACTGTTTGCTCATGACACAAAATGTCATGTGCCACTAATCGATAGTGAGTGTGTGCGTGCATGCACACAAACTCTCTCTGTGGTTGCAGCTGGCGTATACATGAGCTCTGCTGGGAAAGGGTTGGGAAACAGCTTGTGAGTCACAATGAATCCAGGAACAGGCCTCTCGTCAACTTAACTACCAAACCTGAACACACACATTCATTTACAACACACCCCGAGTTCATCCCGAGGTTCCTCTGGCATATCTTCCCTCATCATTTCTGTCTGATTTGAATAACCTGAAAAAGGGTGATGCATTTATTGTAAAAACAGATGATTATGTGAGAGATTTTAGGGTTTAGAGAATGAAAGAGAAATCAGCGAGCTGAAGTCACGATGGAACAGCAGAAAAAGAGAGCAGTTTGAAGAATAGGCACAAGAATTTGCACAAGCAGTTTCTCAAGAACAAAGTGAGTTATGTTTGGCTTTAATCCATGACCCACATTCCATTTGATTTTATTCACCATTTCATTTTCTTAAATACAAGAAACACTGTAAATAAAGATCAGATATGTGCAGGCCTAAAAAGAACAGAGAAATGATTTTGGCTTTGTGTTTGTCTTTCCAAAACATAAGCACAAAGTTGTGCACTAAGTGGTTGTAAGTGGTTTTGCCCCTAGAAATGGTTTGAGATACTTCAAAGAAGTTTTGTTATTTTTATTCCCCCGGGCTTATACGTGTGGGTTTTACAATCCATTGTGATTGTTACTTGAAGCCATGGCATACTGTACAACATCAGCTATGTTTTATGTCAGGCTGTACGATACAAACTGTAGCCATTACTTTGGTCCCAGTTGTCCCATTGACAGCTTGTAGGAGCATTTCATCAGCTGATGGTAACACTTCTAGAGATCAGAGTTTGCCTTATAACAAGAGAAATTTTTCACAAGCTTTAAAATCTATTTCAGGTGGCCAGAATTGTATAATGAGACTATAACTGTACGGGTTTGTTCAGAAGTAACAAATCAAACACTGGACTGCAGCATGAATGTAGTCATTTTGATAGTAAATAGTGATTGATTGTCTGGAATCTTCTGTGTCTGTAGCTTCATCATCTTTTTCCTTTTATCCTTTCCTTTCCACATGCTCCCTGCATACCGGCACGTTTTGCACTAACCTTGTTATTTTGGTTTGGGTGAATTGATGAAGCATGCTACGTAATTGACCCAGTCTGAAGTACTGACCCATTATAACAGGGTTCCTCAAATCCGACCCTGGGTTTAGCTTAAACCATGATCAAACTCACCTACCTGTAAATATCTAATAACTCTAAATTTATTACCTTGCTCGGGTTTCTTAAATCTCCAGGGCAGAGCCCCTTCAGGCCCGGATTTTTAGGAACTCTGCAATTATGGCATAAATGACATTGACATTTTATCTCTGTCTTCAGCCTGGCTGCATTCAGCTAATGAGTCTGTGTCAGAGAGGATGGCAGAGCACGAAGTGGAAACGGTGTCTGTTGCCAGCAGTGAAAGTTTTGCAGACCAGGGCTATGCAGCATCAGAGGGCATGGCCGAAGAGTCCGTCCCAGTCTCTCCTTCTGAAAGGATGCAGTCTGTGTCACCCATGTCTGCTAACCAGTCCAAAGACTCCAGTGACAGTGATGAGGGTTGTGCGACCTGGGGCTCCAGACAAAGGTATGCACATGTACACATGTTTACTGTAGCTATAAACTATCACAGCAATCAAAAGCCTCTATCACAGGCCTCTTCACACTAACCTGAATGTTTGACACAAAATTGGTCTGATTTTGCACTAGGTGGCACTTAGTCTGTTCTAGTATATCGCGTATACCACAAGTTCTGTGGAATCTGACCTTCCTCAATGTCTTAAGGGAATCTGGAAATCTGCTAAAACACTTCCTCCCATAACTGAGGGGCTGAGGGCCTGCATGGACAACACTACGGTGTTCTCTTACATCAAATACCAGGGTGGGCTGTGTTTGTGCCCTGTTTTCAGGCAGGCGCAGCAGATCCTGCTTTGGGCAGAAATTAAACTGGTCTCCCCGAGGGCAGTGTACATTCTGAGGCATAAAAAAGAAAACTTGGGAGCAGACATCCTTTTAAGGCAGGTGCTGAGGGAATGACGACCCCACCCACGGATTGTGGAGTGAGTCCATACGGCAGAGGTCATGAAGTGAAGAGTGAGGAGATAGCAGAAGTGAATTTACTTGCCTTTGAGGAGTAAACCTACTGTCTCCTGTGGCTCCATTGGAGCTGGACGCCATGGTACAAACATGAAAGAGGCTTCGTCTGTATGCCTTTCCTCTGATAGCTCTGCTCCCGGGAATTCTAGCGAGGGTTTGCCAGGACCGAGCCTACCTATTATTAGTGGCTCCATTCTGGCCAGGCCGAGTCTGCTTCTCGGATCTAGTGTCTCTTCCTGGATGGCACTCCTTGGGAGATTCCTGTCCAGAGAGAGTTTCTGTGACAACTGCAGGGGTCAATCTGGAGAGTGCCGGAGACCTGGAAACCCTGATGGGAACCAGTTCATAGATTCCAGAATCTCAACTGAGGTTGTTGAGAGGATTCAGAGTTCCAGAGCTTCCTCCACAAGGAAACCATATGCCTTAGTTTAGTTTTAGATTAGTTAACTTCCAGAATAAAAATTTCCTAATCATTTACTCACCCCTATGTCATCCAAGATGTTCATGTCTGTTCATGTCTGTTTTTCTTCAGTCGAAAAAGATTTTTCTTCATAGAGTGGAATTCAGTGGTGCCCAATGGGTCGAAGGTCCAAACTGTAGTTTCAGTGCAGCTTCAAAGAGCTCTACATGATCTCAGCTGAGGAATAAGGGTCTCATCTAGCGAAACGATCGGTCATTTTCTAAAAAGAAAGTTACGTTTCTATACTTTTTAACCACAAATGCTCATCTTGCACTAGCTTGCATTACTTAACTAGCATTATGTAATCACGTACATGTGACGTAGGCGGAGGTACCGACCCGTGGTTACAAAGCGAATGTGCAAAGAAAGTTGTGTTTTACAAAAACCGTAAAACAAAGATGTTTGATTTTGAAGTTGGAGGAGAAAATAAGATGGAGTTTTTTGCCCTATACTACCTTTTTTAACCAAAGTATATAGACGAAGAACTAACTGCACATGACTTTTCCAACATGATTACGCAATGCTTGAAGACGCGCATGCACATCGCAGAGCTAGTGCAAGACAAGCATTTGTTTAAAAAGTATATAATTTTTTTTTTTTAGAAAATGACAAATTATTTCTCTAGACAAGACACTTATTCTTTGGGTGGGATTGTGTAGAGTCCTTTAAAGCTGCAATTTGGACCTTCAACCTGTTGGCCACCACTGAAGTCCATTATATGGAGAAAAATCCTGGAATGTTTACCCCAAAAACCTTAATTTGTTCTGGAAGTGAACTAATTTTTTAAAATGGAAGATCTTAAAGTGTGAACAGTACAGTGCTGCAGTTCCTCCAAGAGTCCCTCTCAGCAGGGTTATCCCTGCTATGCTTAAGGTAAACGCATCCACCATTTCTGCTAACCATGTACCTATTGATGGAGTGTCTGTGGGGGGGCACACTCTTGCAAGGTGCCAAATGGCTGAGGCCCATATTGGGACCTTTCTGTTTTCTTGGAAGGTTTATCAGAGGTTCCACTTGAGCCATTAGAGTCAGCCTCAGAGAAGTTACTGACTACTGAAGTGGCTCTTCTATTAGCTTTTAATTATCTTAAAAGAGTAGGAGAACTGTCAGTAGCGTTCTCTTCAGGAATGGTGTCTTAGGTGTATTTTGAGACCGACTAGCCGGTCAGCCTGCAATCACTTTTAACTCTTTCCTCCGCATCATGAATCTCTGGAGCAAGAAAGGCTTCACCTTTTATGCCCAGTCTGGGCCCTTAGGATCTACATCCTCTGCTGAACTAGACGTTCCCATAGTGCCAATGGCATGACACAGCATTGAGTAATAGAAAGAAACAGGACATTTTTTAACCATACAGTTTCAGAAATTTTACATTTGAACAACAACAGTCATTTTGTATTTACTACAATTGATCTACCCCACATAGTTTGACTCCATAAGATCAATCTGTTTATTGGGCTTTTATTTCTCCATTGGACAGGAATCAAAAACTCTTTCAGGCAGAGTGGAGACAAAGCTGAGGATTTATCTCTCTCATTCTCTCTGTTTACCACCATCAATTCATTCCCACAGTTTAGCCAGTCTCACGTTTATCCATTTCCAGCCAGCCAGAGTACCTCCAGGGCTGACTGAGGAGTCTGGCTTTTTAAAACTTTGCTTTATGGAGCTGAAAGTGCTGACTGCTATCCAGATGTATGTGTGCGGAGTCTCTGCCAAAGCCTGAAGCCTCACCTCCAGCTCCTCACTCCGGCTCTGTCTCCACTATAGGACTGTATACTGTCTTTTCATGCTTTTTCCTTTTTCCAGGAAAGGGCTATTAGTTTTTCCACTCACTCATCTTTAAAAGCAGCCTTTTCCAAAAGTGTTAAAATACACATATTTCTAGGCTTGTGTTCTCATCGCATCAACTCACCCAGTGCCTGGTGCATGTATTTAATTAAATGGGAGTGTTTTTTGCCAAGTGTAAAGAGAGCTCAGAAGACAAGTCCAAAAAAAGTTAAGAAATGACAGGTGGAATTCTTATTGTTGATAAATACAGCTCTAAACCTCAATGAGCATAGGACAAAGAGCACACAGGAGTTTTTATTTTACTTGCTTGTTACAGCAACACAACTGAGATGGTCTATTGGTTTTTCAGCAGTGGAAATATTCAGCGAGGACATCAGTCAATCAAGAGACAAAATGGATATGAAGAAGATTACCAAGAGATTACTGCTGAGATACAGCTTACCCTGGCCGATCTAGATGCAAATCTGGAAGGTAATTTACTCATAGAAGTTATTGATGGATAATGGCACCTATGACATTATGCTAATACACATGACATATGTATATTAACAGTTTGATGGGTTTTATCAAAGTTTCATGACTCTTTAAAAATCTTTTTTTTTTTCTACCAGTTATTCATCCTGTAAATTTCCAGGAAGTAATTTCAGTAAACATGCTTCCTGGCAGCTTAGCTATCATACTATGAATAATGTTTGAAGCCCTATGACTAATTTACTCCATAATTGTGTTTTCTGCTTATTAGACATTAATCGTTTAGAAAGAAAATCTGTGTTGCTGGATGATGAAATACCTGTGTCCATTGTTGACATGGACATTCCAGTGACAACTATTGATGAAGTTCTTGATGATGACCGGTGCAGCTCGAGTGAGTGCGAGGCACCATTGTCACGCAGCTCTCAAAACATCACCAGCCAATTGTGTGCACCATGTGAAGCTATCCAAAACAAAAACAACAATGCCTGCCTGACAGAGGAGAAACATAGAAGTCCATACCCAGACATAGAGAAGCAGTCACAAGAGACTACACTCACAGTTATTGAGAGAAAGATGAGTCCATCTCCAACCAATGAGAAGCCATCACAAGACACTAAGCCTGTGAAACAGAAACAGGGCAATATGGAACAGAAGGCTGTCTTGAACTCTAAGAGTAAAGAGACTAGTAAAGAGAAGAGTAAAGCTATAACTGAAGAACTAAAGAGTCAGAAAGACACAGAAGTATCACAAAAGTCTCAAAGTTTTGTGCGTCCTGCTGTTCAAAGCGTTCAAAAGGTTCCTGATGAGAGACTGAAAACTGCACCTATGGTTCAGAGGGTCAGTACAGAGACTGCTTGTGAAGAAAGGACACCTATTACCAAAGTCCCGACAAATCAGGGTAAGATCACCTTGAGTTCCGTCTCTCGCTTTGGAATGAAAACCTTCACAGTCGTCCCTCCCAAACCAGTTGTGTCTCAGACCAAGCCTGCAGGCTCTCTAGTCATAGGTGCCATTAAAATTGATGAACAGGGCAACATGGTTCCACAGAGACAGATTTCCACTGGCCCAAAGAAAAATGTCAATCCCAGTGTTGACACTATTACAGAAACATCCCCATTGGATAAAGCCAAAGCATTCTGGAGCACTGCAGAGAAGCAAGACCAATCAACTACGATCAACCGAGGACCCGTAGTAAACAATAAGGATACTGATGTGTTCAAACCCTCGAATGTGTCTGGAGTCTCTAAACTTTCAGTGAAAACACCTCCTGAGGAAGCACACAAAGAGGTCATTATATTGGAAAGGAAGCCCATATCTGTAGTGGCAGTTCCAGAGCCTGCAGAAAATCCCTCTTTCACAGCTGAAAAGCGAGACCTCTCTTTTCTTAAACCCTCCAAAAGAACCTCCAGCCAATATGTAGCTTCTGCCATTGCTAAAAACAATAGCATTCCCAACACTAAAATAGATATCAAGCAAGCGTTATCAGAGTCCGTTGTTGGTGTTCAAAAACCTGTCAATCCACAATTTAATAGTGAAGTTAAACTTACAAACATACACAAACCTGCTGCTGCTTTCAAACCTCCTGAAAATTCAGTGCCTTCTTCTGGACACCCTAAACACCTGCAAAGTTACCTCAGTCGTGTTGCAGAAAAGCCGGCAAGTTCTGAGAGGATAAGCAGTGTTGAAAAAGGCACTCTGCATGGGGAAGACAAAACCAAATCTCTGGACTCACATCCCTTGAATAACAAAATCCAGCCTTCTACACATGTGTCTGCTTACATTAAACCCACGGAATCATCTTCTGAAGAAGCCACATCAATCAATAAGTTTCCAGACACCTCCTCTGCCAGACAGACGCCAACAGACACCACACATCCACCACTTACAAAGAAGCCAGAGTTAAACAAATCTGAGAATCCATCTGAACCAAACCAGGGTAACTTGTTTGGACCAGTTAAGAAGTTCAAGCCTGTTCATTTTAAGCCTGTACAGAAGGATACGTCTATCCATAGCTCGCTGATGGAGGCTATACAGTCTGGAGAGGGCATTGAACGGCTCAGAAAGGTAAACGGTCAATCACAACATGAATGTATCTGCTTTTTAGAACATCTTAAGCTGAAATGTTTTTACCACTTTCTTAAGGATAATATGATTGAATAAGATTTTCAAAATTTTCTAGAATAAAAATGAGGATTTGAATGTATTAAATCTGTCTAATGTCTCGCTTTTCACATCGTTCAGGTGTCTGGCTCGTCTACCAGCAGCACAGTTAAGAAGCCATCTTACAATGATGCGGATAACGAGCGTTCAGCACTTCTTTCAGCAATAAGAGCTTCAAGCAACTCTGCCGGACTGAAAAAGGTAAGCTAAATATTAGTGAGACTTAAAGGGCGGGACACACCAAGCCGACTTCAACAAACTAGCGGCGGCGAAAGCCGAAGGTGCTGTCGCCTCACGTCGGCAGCGTCTGTACAAAAAGCTGTGCTTGAACACACCGCACAGACTACAGACACAAACTTACATGTGCTTTCTGCGTCTGTGTGAAAAAAATTCGCTGTCTATATCAGCAGCTTTTAATAGTGTATATTCAGAATTTGAAAGGAGAAGCCGAAACAAAGATGTATGAGTTAAACACTGATATATGACAAGCAGTGCTTGCCTATCATTTTGCTTACCATTTCAATTATGTTTATAACTTCTGTTTATGCTGCCTACATTTACTTGCTCGTTATCATCACTTTCACTTTAATTCTCTGGCACTTCAATCTCAAGTTCTCATTTTTCCCGACGCTGATTCAACATGAAGAATTCAGTAACAGTAATTCAGTAACGTGTCACACCCCTGTGGACTGTTTCGTTGGTTTTTCCCTCTTGTCTCCTTATTTGTTGAACAACATGTTGAACATGCCTTATTCAACATGTTGAATCGAAAACTTCTATCTAAACTTCTTCTATTCAACATGTTGAATCGGGCAAACTCCTGCCAGTGTGAGCCTGACAGACGCTGTCCGGCGGCCCAGCGATAGCTGATGTCCAACTGTCGGCTTGGTGTGGTAGGGTTAAAAAGGGGCAGAAAATTTCTGGAAGTTTTTCAAAAGTTTCCTAAGTTTCCAAAAATTCCGGAAAGTTTAAAGAAATTTACAACATATTTTCTGCCCCTTTTCAACCCTAAGGTCAGGGCTTTATGCTTACTTTTATTTTTAGGAGCACTTGCGCTTCTAACTCAAAAAATGTAGGACCACAGTCAATATTTTAGGCGCACCTTCTAATCAATAATCAAAAAATCTGATCAAAAATTAGCCTTCCCATTACAAGGTGATATTTGACTCCTGAAAATGGCTCGTTCATTCAGGAATAAATGAAGTGACTGTCTTTATGAATGGAAATTGAATCATTGACTCACTAGATTCATTTAAAAACACGTTCATCCATAAACAAAACACTGCTGTGTTTGAATGGAGATGTTCAGCTGCTCAACTGTAACTTGTTTCAGACCGTTTTTGATGACAAAACAGAGCAATTGTGTGGTAGTCAGATAATGTAAGTCACTTAATATTAACTTCTTGTTTATTTAACTGTTGTATTTAATCAGTATCTCATTTACAAACTCCCTTAAAAATCATTAAAAGCTGTCACTCATCTTAGTTCATCACGATCTCACAAAGTTCATTTATCATCAGTGAAGCTCTCTACACTGCACAGTGAATCTCTTATTTACACTCTCTCTATACTTTGTTTATGAAAGGATTTGTGTGATATGTCTGTGATACATAACTCAACGTTGCAAAAACACGTAGAAACCTTTGAAGCTCCCCTCAGCGCAAACACATATGCTGATCAGGTCAATCGCACATAGTGCTCCTAAATATTTTTTACAGTCACACGCAGTAGTTTTCAGTCACACTGTAGAGCCCTGTGGTAAGGTGTGGTCACATTAGTGAAATTTTGTGGTTTAAAAATGTCAAAAGTAGGTTTTATAAGTAGGAATTTGCATCATCTTGAACCCAATGAGAAATCCTTGTACATTTTGACATTTTTGAAATTCTGGATTATGCAGATTCTTCTTGAAACAACTGATTTTTCATCTGTTAAATTTTTCACAGCAACAATGAATGTGCGCACATCCTTGCGCAGCTAAGACTGTGACATTTACTTTTGCCTTTGTAATGTGAAATTCTGCAGACAAAAAAGGATGGACTGGATGTGCAAGCAGTTTTTTTTTATATGCAGCACTCTATATTCTTGAACTGTGCCATTATAAAGAAGTGACTAAATAGGCATTGCTTGAATGCCTTATTCATGTTAAGTGTAGCAAAGCTCGTCACTGCCAAATCAACAAACTTCTATTGGTCAGTGCTGCAAATTCATTGATGTGAACTCATTGCTTGGGAAAAACTGTGTAAAAAAAAATGTTGTTTGTTCATTTTTCCAAAAAATTAAATTGATTCACATGCAGCCTGGTTTGATTAAGTTATAAATGCCACATTATTGTTGTACTTCTAGACCAAATCAGGAGCAGCTAAGGAGTTGGAGCAGCTCAGGAAGCTTGAGGAGGAAAGAAACGTCCAGGGAGCTGATATCTCACCTCCTCCCACCTCTTCTCCTGTTTTTGTGCCACCCCAAGTTCCAGCCTTTAATCCTCCCCCACCTCCACCTGCAGCGCCAGTCAAGACCCCTCTAGTGCTGCCTGCGGGAGGAAACCCAGAGGCGGCCCGAGAGGCTCTTCTGGAGGCCATTCGCTCAGGATCTGGGGCTCAACGACTGAGGAAGGTAAGAGGCTCATTAAAGAAAACTTATAGGGGAAGTGTCTAAAAAAGATTTTAGATACATGTACTACTTTTGGCATTTTACTTCCATAAATTTTGCAGCTTATAGGATAAGTCCACTTCCAGAGCAAAGATTTACAGATAATGCACTCACCCCCTTGTCATCCAAGACGTTCATGTCTTTCTTTCTTCAGTCGTAAAGAAATGATCTTTTTTGAGGAAAACATTTCAGGAATTTACTTCATATAGTGGATCTCTATGGTGCCCTGAGTTTGAACTTCCAAAATGCAGTTTAAATGCGGCTTCAAACGATCCCAGCTGAATAGGGAAATAGCGAAATGATTATTTACGGTTTATTTACGATTATATAATATATAATTATTTACAATTATATATGGTTATTTTCATAAAAATAATACAATTTATATACTTTTTAATCTCAAACGCTTGACTTCTCTTAGTCTCTTAGTTTTTTTTCCCCGATTCATGACAGGGTATGTCAAAAAGCTCCCATCTCATGTTCTCCCTCAACTTCAAAATCATCCTATATTGCTGTTTTACCTTTTTTGTTAAGGGTGTTGGATCTTTGCATGTTCACTTTGCATAGACTGGGTCGGTACTTCTGCTGAAATGTAGGATGATTTTGAAATCATTTTTGAAGTTGAGGAAGAAAATACGATTGGAGTTTTTTGACATACCCTAACTGTCTTGAGCCAGAATACACAGAGTTCAGGCAGAGCAAGACAAGAAATTAAAAAGTATATAAATTGTATTATTTTTATTAAAATAACCAATTGTTTCACTAGATAAGACCCTTGTTCCTCGGCTGGGATCGTTTACAACCACATTTGGGATCGTTTGAAGCCGCATTTAAACAGCATTTTGGAAGTTCAAACTCGGGGCACCATAGCAGTCCATTATATGGAGAAAAATACTGAAATGTTTTCCTCACAAAACATAATTTCTTTTCTTAATCGACCGAGTTTTTAAAATGGATACTAAACGGAAAATAAATAGTGCTCTACTATTTAAGTAGCCTACTGAACCATACTTTGTAAATTAATAAAAATATTAATATTAATTATATATTGATCATTACAGCTAGTTCACTGTTCATTAATGTTAACAAAAGCAACTACATTTTTTTAATTTATCAGTAAATGCTGAAATTAACATTCTAACAAGGAACAATACTTCTATTCTACAACTTTTATCAATCTTAATGTTACAAATGGACTCATATTGTAAAGTGTTACCATTACATCAACAATCAAGCTAAAGATGGCCATCTTTAAATATGTACACAAAGGCCACAGTATTGAAGTGCAGACATATGGATATTGTGTACTTTAACTATTTAACTGCTTCTATTCTAGAACATTTGTGGTTATCTAATCAAAATCTAAAAATATGTTAGTCACACAACGGGCAAAAGTGCAGCGCCGCGTCTAGAAGAACTCGCAGATATCCGGTATCACACACAGTGGATGCGTCGCGTTCAATTGTTTAGACTTTATTTGATCACCAAAGGGGCAAAAGTATACTGCTGTCCTTTCTCCACTAATGCAGCATCTAGTCAACAAATACATCACTTAGTAATGACATGAAAACATGCTATATAGTATGCTGTACACACCGTTTTGTTGTTGATGTTTTAAATCCGCCTTTGAAGTGTCACGCTCTGTGCAGCGTGCAGTGTCACGTGTCTAAACAAACGGCACGTGCTGTCAGTGATTTCCACCACTAGAGGCCACTCTCGTGCTGTATAACAAAGACTATAGGGACTTTGCTGTATAATGACGACCTTCTCAGCCACTCCAGCAACGGACCCAACCCAGAAAAAACTATCAGCATGGATTTTTGCCAAAAACCGGTAGTTCTGCCAATCAACTATCGGTGCCGATTAATCGGCAAAACCGATACATCGGTCGACATCTAGTTTCTATGACAGCTGGTAACAAGAAAGACAGTAACATCAGTGATACCATCATACAGACTAAATTGCATTTAAAACATTTGTCTTGAACAAAAGACAAAAATATTTTAACTTAAGACTTTGAATTACACAGGTCCCTGTCACACAGATGAGACGGAAAGTGAATGGGAGACTTGGCACCATCCAGGCAACATCACCACTTCCTTATGGACGCTAGAAACCTTCACTGGATCATCGTTTGGGGTTCACCCATCGCCAAATCTGGTGTTTAAGCATTTATGCTAATGCTGTTGCAGATAATGCTAACACAATATTCACAGCCTTCTTTATTTATAGTAATATGCTGCTTCACATCCGTGCCAATACTAATTTGCCTAGTTTCAGGCAGTTTTATGTCCTGCTACTGACATTCTAATGATGAGATTGAAGTTCTTTGTTAATGCTGCTTTGAGTTTGATTTTGTTTTTCATGCATCTGCCTGAATTCTGTATATCTATCAGTATTATACCTGAATATATTATGCAGGTATTTGCTGTTGCATCACAGTATAGGGTGGTGGGCTGCAACTGAATCCACCTGCCAATCACAACAGTCTGTGGCTTTTTAATTTTTCTTTTTTAAAGGAACACAAACAGAAAACACTAAGAGATTTTTAATTGTTATTATAAAGGTGTTTCTTTAAATGTTTTGTTATTTTGATAATTAGATCACAGTCAAATTTCATTTAAAAAGTGAACTAGAAAAGTAAATGTTGACAGTTGACACTTTTATTTTTGAAGCATTGTACAGTAGATACACATGCCGTATATTTGACCAATACACTAATGCACTTTCTCTAAAACAGATTATTTTGAAAACTCGTATAGATTATTTTGAAAGCCTTATAGATACTGTATGATTGGACGTAATCAATTCTTTCTCACCAGTCTTCTGAACAACTGAGATCTAGAGCTGTCATGGTGATTCAGTTTAAATTTATTCCATTGCGAAAATCATACACTACTATAATTAGAGTAAATTGTTTAATATATTTACACAAGTTGTAAATGTATTTATGTTGTTGTAATTTAGCATTGTAGACTATATGACAGGCCTGTACAGTGATAATCTTATTGAATAAATGACTTGGGTATAAGTCAACAAAAGGAAATTTTGTAAAAATATACCTGACACTAATATAGTAAGTTTCAAATTTGACACTAAAGCATTAGTGCAATGAAAATATTTTTTAATTATGTTTTTGTAATGTAATGTATTTTTTTTTTTTTTGATTGCAGCACAAACTGAATCAAACTTGTAAATCAATAAAAATATTTTACAGTGTTTCCGTTTACATTTCTTGAGTTATTTTGAGAAATGACAAACTGTAGGTCTACACTTATAGAAAATAGCTACAGGACTTTTTACAATTTCATAAAATGAATAATAATGTTGTTTGTAAACTGTGCTCTTCATGTTATTGTTCTAGTCTAGATACCATTGGCATTGCTTGTATTTTTGCAATAATTGTCATAGTGCTGAACTTTTAAGCCTAATAAAATAAAACATAACCACCAAACTATAGACACAAGTGCAGAGGACTCAAAATATCTCTGTATGATGAACGAAAAGGCTTTCCAGGGCAGCCCTTACTGGCTTGGTAGCTTAAGATTGATTATACAGCCGATAATGGTGAGCAACTTTCCCTTGAGCTTGACTGAAATGGTAAGATTCACAAAACGGTTGGATGAGGATTGAAATGGTTCCCACTATTAAGAAAATGTCCTCTCACTCTAAAAACAATAGATAATATATATATCTTTTTTATGGAACAATATTGTCACACAAAAAAACAATTAAGCCTTTAGAAACTCTATTTAAAAACAGAATTAGTTTGGGGTGTTACACATACATTTAGACCATGCATGTGCTGAAGTTGAGTAAAGTCAACAGAGCTCTCAAAAGCTATAGAGAAGAAATAGTTTTATTATATTAGAAAGTCTAAGGCTACGTGAAGATTTCCAAGACATTAAAAGTTCCTAAAGACATAGCGGGCAGCCTTATTCCTTAGTTTAAAGTGTGTTGTACCAGAAAACCTTTGAGGATGTTGAACATAAAAAGCACAATATTATAAAATGTTTGATTAGAGCAACTGAGAAAAACCTGCAATGTACAGCCAAAGTTTTGCAAGATGACCCGACAAAAGGAGGAACAACATTTCAATGCAGAGTATAAGATGAACACAAGACAAGTATGGCCTTCATGTTGAGGCATCTTGCTGAATACCACTCTTGACCAAGAAGAACAAAAAGGCCAACTTGAACATACTAAAATTAGTTTGGATAAACCTGTGGAGTTCTGGTAGAATGTTTATGGAACGAAGAACCAGACTAGAACTTTTTGGGCCTATGGATTAGCGGCATGTCTGGTGCAAAAAAAGATAAAGCTTATAAGCATAAGAACACCATCTCCATGGTCAAACATGGAGATGGGCTAGTCCTGTTATGGGGTTCTTTTACAGTAGCAGGAAGTGGAAAACATGACCGTATGAAGGATATCATGGATTCTTTAAAGTATCAGGCAATTTTGGCAAGACTTATGATACCTTAGGTGCAAAGATTGAAGCTAATGATCAGTGGACTTTCCTGCAGAACAATCATCCCAAAGTATACAACCAAATCTACTTATGCTTGGTTCAGGGATCAGCCATAGAATGTTCTTGAGTGGCCTGTTCAGTCTTCAGATTTAATTATCATTGAACATATTTAGTTGAATTTGACGAAAGCAGTGGCAATGTGAAAACCAAGGATTACCAGTGATCTAAAGGTTATTCTGTTGAGGAATGAGCCAAGATTGCAGTAGAGAGGTGATAGAAGCTTCTAAGCACTTCCATGCAGCGTTTATTGGTGGTTTTAAAGAATAAAAGATTCTGAACCAAATTTTACTTTTGGGGGTTGAATAATTTTGAACAAATTTGAATATTTAGAGAACTTTTTTTTTTCATTATTCATCAACTTACATTCTCAGAATTACTCAGATGTGTATTAATAAACTTTCTGTAATGTACTGATGCCTTTGTTGAATTGGTTTCACAAAATTGTGTCCTCTGCAGCAAAATGTCTTGCAGCTCAAGGGGTTGAATAAGTTTGATTGCAACTGTATACAGTAGTCAACATTTGAAGTGGATCTATATATATATATATATATATGTGTGTGTGTGTGTGTGTGTACAATAAATAATAATTTGTACAATGAATTTATCAGCTCTATTATTTTTTTTTTTTGTTTGTTTTTTTTGTGCAATCCAGTGACAGACAATTCAAAGGTTGCTTTGAAAGTTACAGTACGTCCTATGTAACAACAGTATGTAATGGTTATACTGGTTTCTTTAGCATTCTTGCTATAAAGGCCTGTAAGTGAACTCTTCAGCTTAAACATATTTAAATCAGACAAGGTAGCCAGATGTTTTACAGAAAGTTGTAGTTAATTAGCTTTGGTCTGCTTGGGCTTAGGTCTACCTGACTTGTGGCTGAAGGAACCCGAAACAGTCAGGTTTTGCTACGTTTGGATCGGTCTCTCACGATCTTGTCAAGGCTTCAACTTAATGCACACACAGACCCCTATCAAAATACACAAACTAAAGGTTATGAGGTTATACCAAAGGTAGAGACGCCTTTACTGGCAATGATCAGATCATTCATCAGATGTATAACCACATTAGTGAACTCTTTCATGATTCACAAAAACATCCTACTAAGTCTGTTTCTTGTAACTGGAATTAATTATGGTTTTATGAAATCCAGCAAGCTATTAATAGACATTTAATTACAGTCAGCTCATGACAGATAGACTCTCCAGTGTTATCGTTTGCAGTTTTACTCAATCCACATCATAAAAAGTGTTAACCATTATGCAAGCGTATTTTCTGACTTGTATGTCTGACAAACTGCAATTTAGACTCACTAAGTTGTTAGTTCATAAGTGCATATTTAATACTCTATTTATGTTGGGTGAATGCAAAAGTCCCTTTTTAAAAATATTTATTGTATCCAAGAGTGGCCTGTTGATATACTCTACCATGCCTCATTGGGCATCATAAACCATCCTCTCTTTTCTATATTAATGTGTTATTACATATTTTGGCAGAGCCCATGTGCTCTGAGGGTTGTGGGCTGGAGGCTAGAGCACTGTCTGTCTCTGGGCAGGCTCCTCCCTCATCCTGATGGGGTAATCCCCACTATGGCGGATGGCAGTAAATTCTTCCCCTCCCACAATCCCTCTGTTGGTCAGAATTCCGGCTCGTTTGTGGCCAGTCTGATATGTTACGAAACTGCAAAATGACTGTTTGCTTCCAAACCGGGGAAGCCATTAGTATAGGAAAACAAACTCTAGAGAAATGAGATCAAAGGTCACGATGATATATTTTATATATGAGAGAGACATTGATATTGTACAATCATTTGTGGAAGTGGATCAGCAGGTATTCTAATCTGGCCTTCTCATGTACAGATTTGACCTATGGGACTCACGTAAGACTGAGTTTATTTGAATATTTGGTTTAGTAACTAAACTAAAGTAGGTCGGCATATTCGAATTACAATCAAATAGGGCACAGATCAACTACACTATATCTGCTAAACAGGTAAGCAGTTAAGCAGCAAAAAGTTAACCTCAAGAACATCTTGGAAGTAAACAATGTGGAAGGATGAGATGTGTAGTTCTAAAAGAGGGTTTTCACAGCAATTCCATTTTTACTTTCAAATAAAAGAAAAGAATAATTTTGTTTAACACGAAGAACAGTCTGAAGAACATTTTTCCTCTACAAAGCATCTTTAATTACGAGTATGTTAAAGGTTCTTCATGGAACTCTTGATGCCACCAAAAAGCTTTCTTTTTGAAGAATGGATGCTAGAATTACAGAGAACCAAGTAGTGTCTTATACAAAGGCTTGACACATCAGATGGAAATCACAGATGTTTGAATGTGTTTATAGAATATTTCTGACAGAAAACTTGAAATATATTTGGTTGAATAAATATATAACACTTCGTGAAATTAAAATTGTGGCTTTTTGTTTACATTTCAATCCTGTTTTGTTTTTGCAGGAAATTATGATGTTTGTTGCAGTTCCATGCATATGCATGTTATGCCTCATAATACAGTATCAAGTACCAAATCGTGGTATGAATGCCCCAAGCATGCCCCAGTACTAGTTATACGGGTCAATTTTTTGAAATTGAGATTTATACATCAGCTGAATAAATTAGCTTTCCATTAATGTATGGTGTGTTAGGATAGGACAATATCTGGCCGATATACAACCATTTGAAAATCTGGAATCTGATGGTGCAAAAAAAATCAAAATATTGAGAAAATCACTTATAAAGTTGTCCAAATGAAGTTCTTATGAATGCATATTGCTAATCAAAAATGAAGTTTTGATATATTTATAGTTGAAAATTTACAAAATATCTTCATGGAACATGATCTTTACTTAATATCCTAATGATTTTTGGCATAGAAGAAAAATCGATAATTTTGACCCATACTATTTTTGGCTATTTCTACAAATATACCCGTGCTACTTAAGACTGGTTTTGTGGTCCAAGGTCAAATTTAATTACAAAATACATGCACTTGTCAACTCATTTTATGGGGTCTTTAAAAAATAAAGGTTCTAATTAGAACCAAACAGCATCTTATAGCATGATACCATTATAGTAGAATATGTAGTATAACATTTTCCCACAAGACCTTCAAGATCATCTCCATGCAGCTCCACAAAAAGCAGTCAGTGTCCTGGGGATTTGAAGATTTTCAAAGAATCACATAGCCAAGCAAAGATCCTTGTACAACAACAAAAACAGTTCTTTTGAAAATGAGGGTTATTTCCTAACATACTTCAAAGGACACTGCAGAACTTTTATTTATGAGTGTATAACTATTTCCAACAAGTGTAAAATCTTGTGACTCAGAATGCACCGGCCTCTTGTTCTACAGTGGCCTTGTCTTTTGATATATATCACAAAGTCAAAGCTATTAGCTATTTGATTTAATAGACACTCTTATCATTCTCTTGCCATCAGCCTGTTTAAAAATATCTGCTTACCTAGGAGACACAAGAATAGAAAGAAACTGACAAAGTCTGTGAGACAAGACTTTGTGCTTCAATGGGCAAACTAAAATGGGGTATAATTTTCTTTGATTACTCACGCACTTGCACTTCTGTGTTATTTTCTTTCTCAGAAAGACTACTGACTATAGTGCTTTCACTGTATAATGAATGACACTGATAACTGCTCAGTATTAAACCAGTGAACAAATTCTATTTGACACTGAGGCGGCTCCTTTAACAAGACTGCAAGTAATGTTTGACATTCTGCATGCCTAATAAGTGAAATCATCATACTTGCTATGTCAGTATGTCATGGACAGCTTGGTCAACAGTGCTCAAGTGGGACACATTTTTGGTGAACATTTAGATTTTTTAAAATGATTTTTATGGCATATTATGCAGGCAGAAATCCCAGCACTACTGATGTCCCTCTGCTCACTGGCAGCAAGCAATTCACCTTTAAACTAATTTGAAAAAGTTCCAGACAATTAACCTTTTGGACTGCATATACCCTTATAGTGTTATTCCAGATTATGGGGATGTACAGGATAAGAAATTTGTTCTTGCCATGCAGAATCCAAGTTTTTAATATTAGAACCCAACATCATGGTGAAAATGACAACACTCAATCCACAGTAAAATTTTAAAATATTTAAAAAAATATAAAAAAAAAAAAAAAAACACGTTTGATATTTTATCCAGTATGTTAAGACATGACGGGGGCATATTAATTTACTGCATTAAGTGTATTATAATGCATTTGTTTTAATTGTAGCGAGCTATATATTTTAGCAGAAGCTATTCTCACTGTGGTATTTTTGTAAGTAACCTCACTTGTAGTTTTACAGTCGGAAAAACAGCCGAATTAAACGTGTGCGGAAGGGAAACAGCTCACTGACCTTTTGTACACGACCCAAATATCAGAAACCGTTTTCGGTATGATTCAACGTTCATAAACTTGATCCATGAGCTCGAGGGGACTATTTTTACTGCCAAGAACATAATATAACGTCAATGTTTAACGAGCAAAGGACAAACAATTCTGTGTTAAACGTGCTTGTGTGTGTGTACACACAGCCATGTTGTCAGTAATGCTTTAACCGTGTGTGCTCAGAGCCGTGTCACGCGCTCGGCTTATTCAACGCACACATTGGGTCGCGCGGGGGTCTGGCCAGAACGCGAAACGCTAGTGGCTGATGACGGGGTGGTGTTGCCCTAGAGTGGGCGGAGTCTGGTTTGAGTAGGTGGAGACTTTTGGATACTGACAGCGTCCAGCGCGCAGCACACACATACATACACACTCACACATTTACAGTGAATAAGACACGGTTGTTCTCCGCTATAGAGAGGTAAGCGATGCATTTCAATTCTCACTCCTATATTTTTTGCGAAACGAGCGTTTACCCAAAAGTTCAATATGTGAGTGTGCACAGGGAGGCAAAACGGGTGTAGGGTGCCCTAAAGAAGAACTTGTGAGTAAATAAGACCAGTGGGCGAGAGAGGGCTGAGAGGTGTGGCTTCTGTTCCAGAATCATAGGGAGTAGAGGAAACGGGAGTGTTTAACAGGAGTAAATATTATACAATAAAATATACGATAAAAGCTACTCATTGGTTATCTGTAAATACCTTAGCTAAGGTGGTAAAACTATATTTTCAAACACATTTTGGTATTTTCGCTTTAACAATATTGTAAAATGTTTACAGTATTTATATGCATATTTAGCCATGTATTGTATGTACTTTACATGCTAAAAAATTGAACTAAAATTATCTTCTAAAATGTATGAAATTCCTTACTCTTCCCTGTATGAAAAAGAAAACATTATTTGCATTTTACAGTGACAAAGAGATATTTAACAGGTCCAATGGTTTGGTATCTTATCATTATAATTTAACTATATTGTAATTCCAAATTCATTTGTTCACATATACAGTACAGTTAGAAAGTGCAAAATAAGTAGTCACCAAAATTTCATCCTTTAATACTTTGAAATCCACAGCTGCCAGTTTCTACCATAAATGTAACAAAACTACAGTAGGGCCAGAGGGTCAACCGGGAAATAAAGAGATAGTTCACCAAAAAATGAAAATTCTGTGATCATTTACCCACCCTCATGTTGTTCAAAAACTGTATGACTTTTATTATCCTGTGGAACATAAAAGAAAATGCTTAGAGAAATATCATAGTGGTATTTTTTGTCCATACAATGCAAATCAGTAGACACCAAAATGGTTTGGTTATCACCAATCTTTAAAATATCTTAATTTGTGTTCCACAAGTTGTGCAGGTTTGGAACAACATGAGGGTGAGTAAATGCGACCCTGGATCACAAAACCAGCCATAAGGGTCAATTATTTGGAAATGAGATGTATACATCATCTGAAAGCTGAATGAATAAGCTTTCCATTGATGTGTAGGACAATAGGACAATATTTGGTCAAGATAAAACTATTTGAATATTTAGAATCTGAGGGTGCAAAAAAATCTAAATATTGAGAAAATCACCTTAAAGTTATCCAGATAAAGCGCTTAGCAGTGCATATTATTAATCAAAAATTAAGTTTTGATATATTTACAGTAGGACATTTACAAAATATCTTCATGGAACATAATCTGTACTTAATATCCTAATGATTTAGGATAATGCATAAAAGAAAAATCAATCATTTTGACGCATACACTGTATTTTTAAATATTACTACAAATACACCCATGGTACTTAAGACTGGTTTTGTGGTTCATGCTCACAAATGATGACAGACAGGGTGAACTATTCTCTTAAACAGCTCTGATTATGTGACTGTTTACCTCAGCCATTTTGCACTTTCATTTATAGTTGACATCAATTTTCATGAGAGATGTTATTAAAAAAAAAACAAGGTTTTGTAGTTTGTTGGCTTAGGAATACCTCAAGGTACTGTTCTAGGTCCTATTTCATTCTCGGGAGGTTCCTCCAGTGACAGGCTGAGGCTAAAGACACTGTTTGTCAGAGGATGATGAAGCTTTTAAGGGTGGGGCTATTGTAAGAGGAGGAGTTGTTTGGTGTGTGTACTGGAGAGAGTCAGCTGAGGGATAGATACATTGTGGACGCTTGTATTGGGATATTAGAGATCCAGAAGCAGAAGCAGTAATGGTGATGCTGTCTTATAATACTGTGTGCATTTAGCTCTCTGTGACCAGACAGACGCAGGGCTTTACACACACCAGACACCGGTGAGTTCTGGTTCATTAATGCTTTTAAATGGGTCCACAATGATTTAAACTCCCGTTTAAAGGGCATGACAAAGTAAAAAAGCTTTGAGTGGTGATTCATGCATGATGTAGTGCTGAAGAAGTGTGGAAAGGGGAGGTAGTGTGTGTTTGGGGAGGGTTTGTGTTAAACTTCTCAGCTTGTTATTTATCCATTAATACAAGAGATGTATATAAAAACTTATGTAATGTAGAAACATAATGTTCTGAGTTATTTTCATCCTCATTGGTATTGACGTGTATTTAATTTCTGGCAAGCTTTATGAGGCAAGTTGTAAACAAAGGGTGAGCTGCTCCTTAAATGTACAACCTTAATACCCCTAAATGATATTTTGACCATTTTATCACATATACTGTATGTATATATATATATATATATATATATATATATATGATTACATGTTAAAGGGACAGCTCACCAAAAAAAAAAAAAAAAAAAGACATTTAAGAACAAACCTCATTGGTTCATGTGGGTCAAGCAAGTGTGTTTGAGCTTCCATTCTCTATACTTGATGATCTCTATGTATGTGTGTTGATTAATGTTATATGAAAATGAAAGCCTAAATTGAATCTGTTTACCTGAAGTGTGAAAATTGCTTAATTCATATTGACTACTTTTGATTACTTTTTGTAGTATCAATGTTTAGGTGTCAGTGTTTGTGTTTTAAAGATGAGGTCTTATGGCAGGCAAACTAATAGTACATATTGTTGATGTATGTAATACTCTGAAATCAAAATTATACTATAACATGGATACAGTAATGTTAAGAATGACTATTGTTGTTGGGTGGCATCCAGGAGATT
This sequence comes from Labeo catla, assembly GCA_012976165.1. NCBI lineage: Eukaryota > Metazoa > Chordata > Actinopteri > Cypriniformes > Cyprinidae > Labeo > Labeo catla. Next base: position 34,995 of record VONZ01000498.1, on the reverse strand, counting down.
CCTTTTAAAGTTTAATGAAAATTTGTATCTGTAAGGTCTCTGTATGGCTCTGAGGTTCTGGCACGCTGTTGCAGGCACTAGTTTGATGAATGAAGGTGATTTCCAGTGGAGCCTAAAGAAAAATCACATACTTCAGTGCCCTGCAAGCGATCCTACATATTGGAAAACATTCCATTCAGGTGGTTTGGCATCTTGTTTTCATGATTTAGGTCTGTATGTTACATGCCAGAGTGGTCAAATACAGGTAGCATTCAGAATTTGGGTTCTGAATAGTAATTTTACCATTCTAGGATGTGTGTTTTCCTTTAATGCTTTAACAAATTCCATCATATGGACAAAACGGTCTTGACTTAGAACAACCCACAAGATGCTTGCTGCAGAGGGAATTGATCATGAGCTTTACAGCCGTAACTTTTAGCAGACTCCATGGACACATTCCATTCTATCTTGCGTCATTTTGCTATCATTCATAGTTTCCTATACAGTGTTAATACCCCTTGGACCGAGGCAGGGTCGTGACACTATAGACATGAGCCTGGACACCACAGTTCAGCCAGTGGAAATCCCTGCTGTTCATTCATTCAGCTCTTATGTACATTGAGTTAGTGACTCATAAGGGATGATTATGGGTACTGTGGTCAGAGCGATCTGTACTAGAGCTTGATGATCCCACGTTTCACTGGATCAGGCCGTCCGGGTGCATAACGTACTAAAATTTTATGCAACTCAACATTGGTGTGCTTGTATCTTTCTACCTTGTTTGTGCTACATTTAGTTCTTGCTTCAGTTCAGGATGAGATCCTTTTATTTCTGTTTCTTGTATATCCTGGAAGTTTAGGAGGGAATTGCATTTTTCCAAACCTGCTCAAATCTTTTTGTTTTTAACCAGTGTGAAATTGTCCCATCTTTAGTGTCAACATTTAATAATCATTCTTGTTCTCAGATGTATTCATGTGTGACTTATTAATGACAGCAAAAAGTTTAATCACGATGATAATCCACTTATATCCTTAATACGGTTATATATTATTTTAGAACAAAGCAAATTAACCATTATCATGAAAATCAAATCAAAAGACGTATCAAACAGAAAAACGTGTAGAAGTTGGGTCTAACTGTGAAGGCCACTGCCATTTAGTTTTTGTTTATATGATCTTTGAGAGAAATAACCAAGTTTCCATATAAGTTTAAAACTTGTAATTATGAATCCAATTAAGACCTGAATGGTTCTTAGTTGGACACTCGTAATTATGGTAATTCAGATGTTGTAAACAGTTGATGTCTGGAGCAGTTAAAATTTATCATAAAAAAAACATGCCATGCAAAACTGCTAACCTCGTATTGCAGGTATTTACTGTATGTAATCATAATGGATATTTTTTAAAATAAATATTGGGTTTTAGATATTTATTCTTTTGCATATTTTATATTTTTATAGCCTGTTAGCTACAGATATAATTTCATCAACACAAAAATATAAAATACACTCAAACAAATAAATGAATTAAAGGAAAACAAATCCTTTTAATGCAGTGCAGCATATTACCACATGGGAAGAGCATTTCCTGTCTAGCCGTTCTTCTTAATTATATAAATGAAACTGTAAATTAAAATGGAAACCCTCCAGTGTGAAATATGGTTTGGACATGTTCATTGCCGGAATTAAAGAACAAACTGATTTAGCCCACCCATACAGCAAACATGTGCACAACTATAAGAGCTTCAGTCCCATTCATCATTCAGATTGCATAAGAGCCTGTTCCTCATTGCCAATGAATCTCTCATCCAATTAGTGATTGTCCATGTTTGCAAAAGCTTTTCTCTCTGGTTGCCCATTCAGCCATCCTGATGACATGAAGCTTTCTTATAGCGTCCTCTGCCCAGTGGCTCCAAAATAATGGAGTTGCCCATTAATAAAGAAATCAGGATGAGCAACTGAGGTGTGACCGTTGTGCTGTCAACCAATTCCTCATTTAGAAGATTCACATAAAAATCATAGGCGTGCTAACTCATACTAACAATCTTCTTAGCAGTTTATGATTCAGCACTGATTCTGACATTTGGATTGTTTGAAATTTGAACACTTATACTGAATTCATTATTTTGTAATGGTGCTGGTACTTAAAAATATCATGCTAAAGTAAATGTTGTTGTTTGTCATGATCAATGAATGAAGTAAATCAATACATTCCCTGAATAAGGAAAGGTCTGGATTCATTTCCAAGGAGCTGCAGGAACTTATATTGTTGCTAAAGTAACTGCACTTCCATTGACCTTTATTAGGTCACTAAGCCCTGGGACCAAGAGTCTTGACCCAACTTGTCTTCTGTTATTTGACCTTTTCTTGCCAAGGCAAGGTTAGTTTAGGTTGTAAAATATGTACTCAAAAATGTATCGATATTTAAATATGTTTTTAATTTGCTGTTGTATGAACAGTATAATTCAAGTGTCACATTGGTTGTAAATGTCGCTGTCAATCCAAAACACTGACTGTGTGAATGTGAACTGAAACCAGACATCACTGCTCTGTTGCTATAGAAAAGCCTGTTTGTTTGGGGAGATAAAGTTGGCAAACGGCCCAATTTTTGTTCTCTTAGTATTTCTGTCTGTAATAGCCAACATGTATGTACAAGTATCCTGACACAGAGTTTGTTCCTGTGTAATGAAATGTTTGATTTGGACCGAGTAGTGATCTAATATCTGTACCTGTCAAAAATGGTGCTTTTAGAAAATTTTAGCTTCTGCTTCAAGAGGTTTTGACATACCCATGAAAGGTGTTTGAGTGAGTCCAGGAATGCTGCAGCCTTGAATAAAGTGTCCTGTATGTGTCTTTGTAAAAGCTTTGCTTCAGCCTTGCCATAAAAGTATGGATATAAAACATGTGAAAGACAGGTACTGGATGAGGGCAATAAAGCAACTGACCCAGTTTTGGAGTCCAAAGTTAATAATGTGTCTGAAGTTGACATGTCTAAGAAAGTAAACACTCATTAAAATGATTAAATGCTGATGGAACAGAGCAATTCTCCAAAGCTTTGCTTGTTACAGTATATACTAATGAGTAAGTAGTTAGTTTGTGATATTTAGGACATATACTTATTATATTTTTGAAAAAGTCAACACCTAGTTTTTTATTTAATTGTATATTTAATGTTTAATTTAATTTTGTTAGTTTTAATTGTTTATAAATAGTTTTTATTCAGTTTGTGTCTTTTGAAAATGAGTAGTTTTGTGCTGTAGCTTATGTACAGTATATAAGCCACCTTTTAGCTAAATTATCTTTATTGTTAAGATAATCTTTACACCACAGATGCCTGCATTTGCTTCTTAGCTTTCTATCTAAATGCAATTAATATGTTTTCAAAGGAAAAAGCCAAAGGTAAACCCTCCTCCTTATCCAGTTGCGCAAGGTGTTGTCATAAAAACCGAATAGGTGAAAAACCATGTGTGCACAGAGCACACTTGCAATCTTGAATTGAGACACAGCTTCAGTCTTTATGCAGCAGCAGGATTGAGTACCCGCGGTGTTAGTAATCTTAAGATAAACTGTTCCCGGCAGAAATTAGACCAGTACACTCATTGCCCAACATGCTGTATCTCCATTACTATTTAAAGATGAACTGTTTCCTTGGTCCTGGTGCTCTTGTTACTAGAACTTTTTTTTTTTTTCTACAGTAAGAATGTTCTCTACTCCTTCCATCATTTCCTCAATCTTTATGGGTATTCCAGTCACTGATTTAAGAAAGCATCCTCAAAACAGCAGGCTTCACTGCGGGGAAGTTTGATGTGCTGGTTTAGGTTTGGCTAGGTTCAACTAAACAGCAGCTTTCGTCTTCATGCAGAAGACTTCTAGATGCTTCTTGTTAGCCTTTCTTTCAATTACCTTTCCTTTTTGACTTTCAGCTTTGGACTGTGGTCAGTTCTCTGTAGATTCACAGTCATTCCACATAGTACTTAGTTTATAAATTTACTGCTACCCTTTAAGGAAATAGTTTTAGGATTGCTTGGAAAATATTTCTGGTTCTTGTTAGTAGACGTGTGGACTATTAAGACTTTCAGCTGCACACAGGTGAATGCTAATCATGTAATCATGTGACTTGGAAAGCGTAGATGTTTATTTAAAGGTGTTTCAGGGAGTGTTGTTGTTGAGACCAACTTATTCAAGTGTGAGTTCAGGCCAAAACCTGAAGACGGATGAGTCTGTGTCAAGCACGAATCCAAATGCGCCCTAGTCAATGACAAGCCCAAGGCAATGAAAATATAGGCTTGGACTAGGGCTTGAAGCTAAATATGGTCTTGAACTCTTATATTCCAACTCCTATATATTGCCCATACATTTTTGTTTTGATTTATAAAATATCTAAATGTTTTCACAAATGCATGACAAACTGCCTTTGTTTTTTTTTTGTACTGTTCTTGAGGTCCACTTATAATGTTATCAAGATTTTTATTTAAAAAAAAAAACATAATTTAGAAGTAATAGGCTATTTGTAGACTCGAAAGTAAATGCTCACTGCTATGATTGGCTAACGGCGCACATTCATTCCTCATGGATGGACGCCGCTGTAATTTAGATTTAAAACATGTAAATAACTCAGTCTGTAAGAAGAGACAAAGCAATAGTGACCATGTAATGAAAACAGTTACTCACACTTTTGTTGCGACATCACTTTAGCAACTTTTTGTTTTAATCTTTTTGAAAATTCCACATCATTTCTCTGAGATAAGGGAACGGGCATTGCGTCGCTGATGCTATGGGTAATTGTAAACAAATCCACTGTAAAATGAAGTAAACAAAGGACCGAGTTCTTACTGATGTGATCTGGAACTTAATTAAAAATAGTTGGGATCAGAAGGAAGGCAATGCAAAGGCTTTTTTCCACAAATTGGCACTGGAGAGCATCCTGTTGTTTTTGAGCCATCTTTATCGTTGGTGAACACTATGTGTGAATCGGTGGGCGGGGCTAAACAGGCAGCGATGTTGATTTTCTTCTGCGGAGGCGGCACTTATCTACCTTTTACATCATAGAGTAGAACATTCCGTTTTGGCAGACTGCCTACAACATAAGCTGTTTTTAGAATAATTTAAAGGATGTTTTTATAGTACAATGACCATTTATATGTCAAAAGATCAAGGGAATTTTGGTTTCTCAGTTCATGACCCCTTTAATACATGTAAAGGCAGGGTAGGTGATTTGGTTGAAAAACATTTTTTGCTGTGCTGGTTGAAATTCTCTTCACATCCTGATAGCAATCACTAAATTATGTGGTCTAAATGCATTTATATATTGTATGTGGAAGGTGTAGGACCAAAAAATGTACATCCAATCATATTGCTTGGTCAAAGTAAGTATTTTTATACCTCTGAGCATTATTCGTAATTAGAGTGTTCCATTATTGCAGACAAGCGAGAATGGAAGGTGTTAATTGAAGGTGTAAGTTGTAATATTATGCACTTTGTATTTTAATGTTTTCTCACCAGTAAATGAGACATGAGATAATCTGACAGCATTTCATTCAATCCTCCACCAACGCCGTCTTTCATCGTTTCGCTGTTTAGCCTCTGGTCTGCCTGTGCACGTTTATGTGTTATAGAGGAGGCGTGGCTTTGAAGAGTGATTTGCAGGTGATTTGAATCTTATGTTTTCAAAGCTAGCTTGACATTGCTAGCCTCTCTGAACCTCACCCTGCCTTTAATGTGCCGTATTCTAGATTTTAAGCCCAAGGTTCACACACACACACACACACACACACACAGTTGTTGGGTTTACATGATTTATGGGGACATTCCATAGGCGTAATGGTTTTTATACTGTACAAACCGTATTTTCTATCACCCTACACCTACCCTACACCTAAACCTAGCCCTCACAGGAGACTGTGCACACTTTTACTTTCTCAAAAAAACTCATTGTGCATGATTTATAAGCCTGTTTCCTCATGGGGACCTCACAAATGTCCCCACAAGGTCAAAATTTACTGGTATTACTATGCTTGTGAGGACATTTGGTCCCCATAACGTGATGAATACCAGGTGCACACACACACACACACACACATGATTTTTCAGATATATAAAGGTCATTTTTTACCCTCCTTAAATTCTTTCCAGCCTTGGTTCTTTGATTATGAGCATTTTTAGACAAGTCCAATCAGAAACTAAACAGTGCAAGACTTGAGATTAGTGTCAGTAAAGGGAGTGTTGTTCATGAGCCCTGCCTGTAGTAGAAAGGCTCATTTAATCTGCAGTGGGAGGAGTCAGAGAGGAAGGGGGTGTGGGAAGAAGCTCATAAATATTCATGACTTGCTGCATTTGGATGGCCCCTTTGCTTCTGGACACACAGCTGGACAGAGAAGCTCACATTCCTGCATTCCTCCCAACCTGGTGCTTTTGCTCTCCTTTGCTCTGCCTTGCTATCTAACTGTTTCTCACTTTTTATTGCTGTCCTATTTTCAGCTCGTCTCTCTCATCGCTGCACTTTGCCCTACAAATCAATGCATGCCATTTTGTGGCTCTCCTCCCAGTACCCTATGTGGAAAGAATGCACTCCCAGCATTCCTAAGGAGATGGTGCATTTTGGCTAATGGTCTCTAGAGTATTCCTAGGATCTTGCAGGACCTTGGAGTGGGCCAGAACTAAAAATCTTTTCCAGTAATGTTTATATAAACCGATCACAGCATGCAGAGTTGGTTTATATAATTTTTAATCTAATTAATTACATGATGTTTCAATTAATTCATCTAATTAATCGCAAAATAAATTTTACTGTGAAAATACCCACAAAACATTATTTAACGCTATTTTGTGTTAAATGAGAAATTATCAGGTAGACATTACAGCTGTAGCTTTAGAAAGAAATATTTTATTTGAGTCAATGTAAAATTTATTACACATAAACATTTAGGCTGCAATGGCCTAATGTAAACTATGGAACATTAAAGAAGATTATATGAGAAACATTTCAGTATTTTTTGTTCATTCAATGAAATTCATTGTTAAGCAAAACAGCTTTGTTACCAAACAAAATACCTTCTTTTCTGTTCCACAAAACAAAGGTTTAACACAACATGAGGGTGAGAAGATGATGACAGAATTTAAATTTTTTGGGTGAACTATCCCGTTTAACATTTTTATTTTTATTATTATTTTTATTTAGATTTATTTATTTATTTATTCTTTTTGATGATGCTGAAATGATACTCTAAATAAGAAACTAAATCTGCCAGCAGGTGGCGGCGGTAAATGTCTTTATGAGTCATTCATTCATTCAGTTTGTTCAAACGGCTGATTCATTCAGGAATTCAGTAAATGGCAAAAACAAAATGCAAATTCATTCAGAAACAAAATGCAGCTGTGTTGCTCGGAGACATGCAACAATTCTGCTATGGCTTCAAATGTAATATGTGACCGTGGACCACAAAACCAGGTTTTTTGTTTTTAATTGAGATTTATACACTGAAAAAAAAAAGCTCTAATGATGTATGCTTTGTTAGGATCGGATAATATTTGGCCGAGACTATTTGAAAATTTGGAATCTGATAGTGCAAAAAAATCTAAATTTTGAGAAAAACACATTTAAAGTTGGCCAAATGAAGTTCTTAGAAGCACTGCATATTACTAATCAAAAATTAAGTTTTGATATATTTACGGTAGAAAATGTACAAAATATCTTCATGGAACATGATCCTTACTTAATATGCTAATGATTTTTGGCATAAAAGAAAAATCAATAATTTTGACCCATGCAATGTATTTTTGGCTATTGCTACAAATATACCTGTGCTACTTAAGACTGGTTTTGTGGTCCAGGATCACATGTGCTCTGTGCAAAATTAAGCAAGACACATAATATTGTATTTAAAATATAACACATCAACTTCTTATTTACTGAACTGTTGTATAAAATCACATTTGAGAAGGTACATTTTTGCAAGATTCTTTGATAAATTAAAAGTCCAAAAAATTATTTGAAAATTTGTTTGGTATATTTTGTAACATTATTAATTTCTTTACTGTCACATTTGAAAGACATCAATTAAATGTGTTTTTGCTGAATAAACTTATTTCTTAAAATAAATAAATAAATCTTACTGATCCCAAACTTTTGAACAGTATATTATTATTATATCTGTTTTAGGAAGTTATATATCATTTTATGGGTTTGGGATCGTTTTTAAATTTGAACAGCTAAGTAAAGACCACACTATGCTTCGTAACTTCAATGGTTAGTTGTTTTAATTCTGGATGGACAGTCAGGTCTATAAATAACCCAAATATTTTCATGTGTGCCCCGTTTAGAAAGAAAGAGAATATTTAGCCTGTAGAATGCAAGGAATTTAGGAGGGGTGCCAAAGCACCAAATACATTTGGAAGTTAATATACAGTACATCCCAATGAAAGTGGAGTTATTGCAGTAAGCCTAATTTCTCCTTTTCCTTTTATCAGTATTCCCCAATACGTTAATTTATTCTATGCATTTTGGCCTAATTTCTGTAACTTCTGAAAAGGTTCTATTTACACAGGTCATCGCATTTTAAGTAGCTGTGTGTTTAAAAACTACTTTTGTGGCGTTCAAGTGCCACATTCCGTTTCACTGTGTGTTTCCCCCTAGCACCATGAATCTCTGTGCATATTTTAGGGCATAGTTGTGATGTTTTCTGAATTAAAGGATTTAGTGTTCCATTCCTGCTCCATGTTATGGATGAATACAAGCAGTGAGATTTGTTTTATAATGTGAGAACTGAGTATTACTGAGAGACACGCTGTGAATGTGCAGATGTGTTCGGGAAGAGCTGAGTTGAGCCGAAGCCAGGTTCCCTCACTCTCTCTGTAGCTTTAGATTGCGTAATATGGCACGCCGCTTCCCTCCCTCCCTTCCCGCTGACAACCTCGCATTACGCAGTGGTTTTATGGACTCTGACAACCACACGGAGAAGCTGAAGTTCTCTCTGGAGCTGAAGACAGCCCTTGTGGAACTGTCACCAGTCTGAAGGTAGAGCTGCTAGTGTGAAACACTTGCCATGATATTTCACCAAATAGTAGAAATCAATCATTAAAACAAATTTAACTGTCAGCCTGCTCATTCTTTAAGTCCAGTCATTATGCATGGATGCAAGTATTACAGAAAGATTGTTTTAGCTTGGATCTTAAAGGAGAACTCCACTTCCAGAACAACAATTTACAAATAATTTACTCACCACCTTGTCATCCAAGATGTTCATGTCTTTACTTCTTCAGTCGTAAAGAAATTGTTTTTTGTAGAAAACATTTCAGCATTTTTCTTCATATAACGGACTGCTATAGTGTCCCGATTTTGAACTTTCAAAAGGCAGTTTAAATGCGGCTTCAAACGATCCCAAATGCGGTTGTAAATGATCCCAGCTGAGGAAGAAGGGTCTTATCTAGTGAAACGATCAGTTATTTTCATTTTAAAAAATACAATTTATATACTTTTTAATGTCAACTGCTCGTCTTGTCTTACTCCACTGTTTTGTTCTGGTTCATGACAGTTTGGGGATGTCGAAAAACTCCTATCTCATGTTCTCCTTTAACTTCGAAATCATCCTATGTCGCTGTTTTACCTTTTTTGTTAAGGGTGTTTGATCTTCTTTGCATGTTCACATATAAAGACTGGGTCGGAACTTTTGCAGCGAAGTAGGATGATTTTGAAATGATTTTTGAAGTTGAGGGAGAAAATACGATTGGAGTTTATTGACATACCCTAACTGTCTTGAGTCAGAATACACAGAGTTCATGGAGAGAAAGGCAAAACAAGCGTTTGAGATTAAAAAGTATTTAAATTGTATTTTTTTTAATGAAAGTAACCAATCGTTTCGCTAGATAAGACCCTTCTTCCTTGGCTGGGATTGTTTACAACTGCATTTGGGATCTTTTGAAGCCGCATTTAAACTGCTTTTTGAAAGTTCAGAATCGGGGGGCCATACCTGTCATGATCTGGGCTGTGGGGCTTCCCTTAGCCACCTGAGGTCGCTGTTCTCCCTGCACTGCACTTCCCTGATTGTACACCTGTCTGGTCATTAGCACTCATCTAGCTCTCACCTGTTCACAATTATCTGGTCTATAAGAACTCTCATTTCCCACTACTCATTCTGGCTGCATTGTCTTTGTGTGTGTTCCTCTGTTTTGATCCTGGCTTAGATTGTGTTTCTGTTCTGTTTATTTTGATCTTAGATTCTAGTCGTGTTGTGCCGTGTTGGCCTTTTGGTTTATGTTTATTTGTGTTTTGTTTAATTAAAATTTTCTTTCCTGCATTTTGGACCCTGACCTCATTTCTAGTACATCGAACGTGACAATACCAGTCCATTATATGGAGAAAAAAGCAGAAATGTTTTCCTCAAAAAACATAATTTCTTTACGTCTGAAGAAGGAAAGACATGAACATCTTGGATGACAAGGGGGTGAGTACATTATATGTGAATCTTTGTTTTGGAAGTGGACTTCTCCTTTAAAAAAATAGACCTACTGTAAACCTGTTTTTATGCTAAGTCAGCACAAACTGTCAACTGGTATTAAAAATAAAGAACAGATCCACAACTATAGTTTAAAACAGACAGACAGACAAACATATAGATAGATAGATAGATAGATAGATAGATAGATAGATAGATAGATAGATAGATAGATAGATAGATTCTCAAAGGTGCTAAAGAAAAGATCTCTTCAGAGAACTGTTGTTATTGTTTCAATAAGGATTTACTTTAAATAGCTGGTGGCTGGTGGAGATCCCAAAGGCTTGGCCTTTGCCTTTGCTTCGGTGTTAATCACTGCTAGACATTAAAGCTCTCCCTTTACTGTGTAAGCACACATGAACTTCTTACCACAGTGTCCAACAAACACCTCATGCCGTCATAGCTCACAGTACAATTCCTCTTTTGTGCTAGGACAGTCTGGAGAACAAACAAACAAGCCACACACAGAGCGCTGTAGGGGTCAAGGCAGAGTTTATATCCCTCTTTACATTCTTCTCTGTCTCTATGTCTTCCATGCTCTTTCATGAATCTCTAGATGGCGCAGACTGATGGGTTTTTTACATAACTGATGTTATTCACAGTGTTAAATGACTTGGCACAAGCTGATTGGAGCTTACTGCTTTACACTTGAATGGCTGGTTCGCATCCATTTAAACATTTTGCAGCGTGCTTTCAGAGTTCCTCTGAAACCCTCCACCTTCCCCAGCTCCACCTGTATAGATCTGCTACGGGTTATTTTATATGCTATATGTGCAGCAGCAGTATGTCTTAAATACTCACAGCATAGTATCACCGTATGCATTGGCAGTAGCAAGTTCCTGCACTTGCTTGCAACAGCAGCAGCAGCAATACTTTACAACTACATCAATAACCAATAGCAGCAGCTATTCAGCAGCAGCAGCATAGCAAATCTATTCTGCCAAGGACAAATACATTAACCTTGTCATAGCCATTACCATGATAAAATCTTCTGAGAGTTGTCATGACAGAAATACAATAAGATTAAACAATACAATAAGCAATAAACAAATTAAAACTGATTTTTGCACAGTTCCTTGCACAATATTGTGTTATGACCACAAAACACTTTTACCATCGTTCATGATTTGTAAATGAATACATTTTGATATCAGATCAAAACATCAGATAACCAACTCCATATTTAGCTATAGCTTTTTACACATAGTAAACATGCTCAGTAGCCCACCTGGTACAGCACTGCACTTGTGATGTATTTTAGTGCCAGTCACTGGTCATTTTATTACTGAACTGCTGCAATGCGTAGAACAACCAAAGGCCTCTTTACACAGCCGATTTAAGGCTGCTCTAAAGCGGGTCTGTGTTGGCTCAGAATTCAGTGTAAAGACGCAATGCCGCATTAAAGCACTATGCCTGGTCTGACCCGCCTCAGTCCCTAGCAGGGGCATTTCTAGGATTTTAAAACATCTGGGGCTGATGCCAAATCATCAGGGGCTAGTGGTTTTGGGTGGGAGCTCACATCATGCTCAAATAAGATTTTGTTAGACACAGGTGGTTGAACCTGGATGGGGTCTGGGGCATTAAACTTAGGGTTAAAGACCTTGTCACACTATGAACAATAGTAAATAGCAATCATATCAAAGTATTATAACAAAATTATAACTTTTCAAAAATATGTTAGACAAATAAAATAATAAATTTGAAGATGTATTTATAACTGTAGCAAATATACAGTTGCAAGCAAAAATAGGGCCCTATTTTTTTTCTCAAATTTCGTTTTTTTTTTTTGTTTGTTTTTTTTTAAATTCTGTTTTCTGTTTTCATTTTTCTGGACTTCTTTTTACTGGTTAAATTTAATTTTATTAATCAAAATGTAATTAATCATATGTAATTAATTAAAACCATGAATCTTATACGTTTTATTGTTGAATCTTACGTTTTATTGTTACCAAATATGTTTTAGTCTGTTTATCTGAATGCATAAAAACAGCTTTTATTTATTTTTACAATAGCCTTATGGAATTCTGTGTTTTGTATTGTTCTGGTTATCAAATGAAGGTATAAAATATTAATTAAATTGATCTTCTAATGAAAATTATATTTTATTTTTGGCAAATAAAGGGGATTTACTATTCAAATTTAAAACATGGAAGAAATATTGTTTGAGGAATTTGTACACATTTTTATTAATTAATAGTAGTAGTCGTAGTAGTAGTAGGCACGTATATTATACTGAATGGTTAATAAAGTTAAACCGAACTTTTACTTTGACGGGTTGCCGTGAATACCTGTAAATTTTTGTGTGTATATTTGACGCTTGTTTTACTCAAATGAAACCGTGAAATGCTCATGAAGTGACTCTCAGAGCAGTTCTGGAGATGTTGTTAATGTTGTTATGTCCTCATTTTGTGAAACGGCTGACGCTGAAATCACTGCGAGTATCGGACGAGCGTCAGTATTACATGTAAAGAAACCGCGCGTCCGCCCCGTTCATTCATAAAAAGACACGCAGAACATGCAGGATTTATATTTAAATAGTCTTTTGAGGCATAATATTTACAGATACTAGTCCATACCGCGACTTGATTTAAGTGTAATGACCAACGTTTGATTAATTCATTCAAACTATGACAAATTCCGTGGAAATCATAAGGCCAAAAAAAAAAAATATATATATATATATATATATTCGGGGCTGGACTAAAAACATTTGGGGCTGATTAGCCCTAGCGACGCCCCTGGTCCCTAGTATCAAAGGCGACGCAATGCTGTTTTGATTCAGTGTAAATGAAACGCGAAACAGTCATGGTGAGAGCCAATCATGATTTCATTTTCAGTTCCTTTTTTCATTTTATTTATATTATCTTATTATTATAGCGGGTAGAATAAGCACGTTTTGGGTAAATTAATTTCAATTTAAGCCCCATATCCTCGCAAGTCGCGACTCATGGATTCTCAGCTTGTCTTGATAGAGAGGGCTCTCTTTTCCTTATTTTCTCGCTTTTGCATGCAAGTTAACTGTTTGGTTACATCAGAAACAAGTTTCTCAGTCATGAGGAAAAGTAAGAGAACTGGCTCCGAACTTCAATAGCACATATCTTCCATTTCCCTCTTTTCACTCGCTTTCCTTCGCTTGTATATCGCTAATGCGCAGTGCACATTTTACTTTCACTTTTAAATTATTGGCATTCCGCGTCAGTTTAATTTATAGGCTAAGTGAGTTTAACGTTGTATTTTGTTGTTGCTTAAATACAACGTTAAACTCACTTAGCCTATAAATTAAACTATAAATTAAATCATGGAACTTTTATTAACAAAACGAATACAAATAGCTTACACCATGCTACATGCCTAATATACAATAACAAATAACTTAGGCTAGGCCTACATAAAAGGAACCAAATAAATATAAGCGAACGTAGAACGTTTATTAGCAAAACGAATAAGAAATAAAATACACAAAGTAAAAATCAGCAAACACCGTAGAACCAAATACCGTAGCAAACACCATAGAACCAAATAAATAAGAAAAAAACAAAAAACAAAAAAAAAAACATTGCACACTGTAGCACGCGCAGGAAATTTGAATTTATTGCCGTTAAATTTTAAAATGTCATGTTTTTATTTGTTTCGTATTTTATATTATTTGTTCTTTTTTATATTTGTTATGTAATTTTATAGTATTTGTATTTGTTAAAACTAATTTTAAAATGTTATTTTAAAAGATGTATGTTTCCCACTATTTTAATTCCTGTGTAAATGCATTTATGCTGCTTCAGAACCGCATTAAACAGTCTGTGTAAACGCACATTTATGCCGCTTCAGATTCGGTTTCTGTGCCGCCTTTGCTGTGTAAAGATGCCACAAGATAATAAAATGTTGCCAGATTCACATTTATCTGTTTTGGATAAAACTGAACATGCTTTTAGCATCACTTGCTGGACATATCACTTTAAAGGTGTTCCAAAAAGTTCAAGAAGTAACGCAATATTGCTGAATTTTTGTCAGAGGCATTAAAGCACTATAAAAATACAGTTAGTGTAGTCCACGCAACTTGAGTGCGATATTCTATTTGGTTGCTGTTAAATTGTCTAGAAGGTTAAAATAGCTTAAGAGCTTTGACCTCTGACATTTTAAACAGGATTCCTTAAAAACACCAACAAACAAAGCAGCTTAATTCTACCAACCCCCATGGTAAAAATACAAAAGATAACACAGTAGTCTCTCTTTTTCCATCCTTTATAAATGAATGTTGAGGCTGTTTTCCCTGGCACACCTGAATTTGTGACCAACTTCTTGGCTTCTTGTATTGTGTGATTTCAGTGACAGCTTCTCTCAGTGGTTCAGTGCCACATTTGCTCGTGCAAGATCGAGTTTAACTCTCTCTCTCTCTCTCATAGAATGTACTGTATGATCACTGGTTTATTTAATTGAACTGAATTGGGAATTGTGTTCTTGTTCTTATGAGGGTACAATAAATGAAACAACTTCTTTATACATTATGATGAACAGATATCATGACCAGTGCATCAAACAAACATGTTTGAGCTTCCGTATTCCATATTTGATGTGTTCTATTGAAATTGGTGAATATTTATATGTGAATAAAAGCCTAAATTAACTATTCATCATATAAAGCAACTGTGTACCTTCAGAAGACTTGGATTAAACTGCTCGATTCATAAGGTACCTCTATTGTATACATTACATTGTATACTTTTATGATGTCTTTATGGTTGAGTGGACTTTCAGTGGTATAGCAATCACTCAGGCTTCGTTAAAAAATATTTTCATTTTGCTTAGAAGATGAACGAAAGTTTGGAACAACTTGAGCGTTAGAATTTTGGGGTGAGCTTAGCTAACACTTTATGGTATATCCAAATATATGGCTTTTGCTCATAACCATGACTAAGCAAATTCGCAAAATGTAAATTATGCTGACTGGTGACAGTATCAATATGGGTAATTTGACAAGACATTTAGGTTCAATATTCCCTCATTTGTAATTTATACATCAGGGTAGTATTCACAAAACATTGTATCTTACCACTAAGAGCTGTCCTAAATAGCAGTAAAAGTTTTTAACTAAGACTTTTCTCTTAAAACCTATTCACAAAGCTGCTGAGACAAACTTTTACTAAGGAATAGAGAGGGAAGTCTTAAGCATATAAATATTGTAGAGTGCAATATTATGTTGCCACATTCAATTAAAGATTTTAAAATAAAAATGTTGCCACAATCAAATAAAGATTTTAAAATGCAAAGTAAGTGTCACTAATTAAACAAGTATATGTTCAGCTAATTGTCAGCCTCTACATGCGTGCTTCTCATAAACAATTAGCGGATATGTATATAAACAGCCTTTTAATTAATAGAATAATCGTGGCTGATACTAAGACATGCAAACATAAAAGAAATCTACGCTGGACGCAAGAACAGCTGTTACTTCTTGCCCAACTTGTAAATGAAAACAAGGATATAATCAGAGGAAAATTTGGAGTTGGGATAACCTCCAAAACCAAAAAAAGATGTGTGGGAAAACATATGCATATACAGAATTTATAATGGTTTTATTGGTGATAATTGGAATTGTACTGGTTTTAATGGAAACTGTAATGGTGCCTGTTGGTCTCTAATGGTAATTCTATTGTAGCTAATTCTTCTACTGTTGGCTTGTTAAAACATGGAACGTCCCAAAACACACTACTAACCATTTATTAATGATTTTAATGGTTAAAAGCTGATGGTTTGTAATGCTTGTAACGGCACTTAGCGGAAACCATTACGCCTGTTTCACACATACTCTGTTTGCAGTGCCTTTCTTTTGCATTAAATCTTTATTAAAAGCAATCCCGGGGTTATTAAAGAACTTAGTGCATCTATTATGTTGCCTTGTTTATCTAAAAGTACACTTTTCCTTGTTTTTAACCTAGCCAAAAAGCCACGTGTTGACTGTGAAACACAGTAAACTTTATTTATATGCATTTATGGTGTGATCATTACATTTCCGTGTCAATCCATGTTCATTTTTACTGCGAACAACGCACATGCAGCACAGCACAGCAAAAATAGACACGGAAACGATCACTGCACTACTGCAGACGCACTGCTCCTGGAACGCACTCCTGGACCGCAACTGCGTGCAGTGTGAACACTCTAATCCGTTAACATGGGTGCGGAAAAAAAATACGCAACGCATGCGCACGGCAAACGGAGTATGTGTGAAACGCGTTAGAATGTCTGTGATGGTTTGTATTGTTTTTTTTTGGTTTTTCCAGCAAGGAGGATAGTTTGTGATTTGGTCTTAGTGACAGGAGTCCTCTTCACTACTCCTAACGTTTCACAGATTTAGGAGCTGGTTTTTAGCACTAAAACGTTTTGTGAAATACTCTTAGAGCAAAAACTAAATTTAGGATTGACAAACCCATTATTTTTATGATTTTCTACTACATCCTCAAGTGAGCTACTTTATACATCACTACATACTTTATACATAATTTGAAAGCTAAATAAGTAACCTTTCCATTGATGTAAGGTTTGTTAGGATAGGATATTATTTGGTATATACAACTATTTGAAAATCTGGAATCTGAGGGTGCAAAAAATTCAAAGTTGCCCAGATGAAGTTGTTAGCAATGTGTATTACTAATCAAAAAGGAAGGAAATTTACAAAGTATTTTCATGTAACATGATCTTTACTTAATATGATTTTTGGCAGTAAAAGAAAAATCGATAATTTTGACCCATACAATGTATTTTTGGCTATTGCTACAAATATGCCCCGTGCTGCTTAAGGTTTTGTGGTCCAGGGTCACATATTAAAAAGACATTTTCTGTTTTTGTTTGGAAATCAAAAGTTTGCAGACAGATTGTACCTGTGTTCTTTAACTCTCGTCTCTTTCAGAACCCTAAAAAAATAAATAAAAAATGGGGCCCTCACTTTTCCCTCAGAGACAGATGCCTGCTGAGGTGTTGTCGGCTTTCCAGTTCTCCTTTTTAGCTCCATGGCTGACTGAACCAGGCACTGAGAGATTGAGGAGTGCGATTCAGTGCTTAGCAGGCTTCTGAATACTGATTCTGAGTCAGGCACATTGAATGAAATTAGATACCAAAAGAGGAGCTGTCAGACCTGCGTAGTCCGGAGGTCAATCACATGATTAACGGTGATGACATCATCCCCTGGGGCTGCCTACTCTTTTGTTGCAGGATTGGACACCGTGAAACGTGCAGACCTGACTCCATTATGCAATCACAGGTTCCAAGAATAGGGCCTCTAAAATCAGCCCAAGCCAATGGGAACCTTAAAGCTACACTACCTAACTTTTTTCTATTCAAAATGAGCAAACTTTAAATAATACATCATAAGTTCACCTTCGAAACCATGTTTTTGCCTTACCCTGAATCACTATGATAAGCCTGTTTTAATGATCTATATTTTAGAGTGGTGCGGACGGATTCTAAAGGAAATTGCATACAGTACTTCCACAATTTCTGTGTGTTTATGTCATATTTGTAAATAAAGAGAAAAGGTCAGGCTACTACTATATGCAGCCAATGTTGTGGCTTCAAGCCACCACAACAAAATGGAACTTGATGGAATAAAATGATTTTGCAAGAAAAAAGGAAAGTGACAGTGGCCATAATAAAATACAAATCAACACCGCTTGGCATTTCAGAAATATATTTAGTTTGCATAGCACCACATTTGCTGTGTGTTGATTAAGTTTACAAAACAATGTTTATGTTTAGTAACAAAGCCTGTCTATAAACCCGTTACTATTTTAGTCTATTTGCCTATGAATAGCCTACTAGACACATTTTCCTGCTCACAAGACATTTTAAGATACCCATCTTTCTTTTATTACATATTTATTGATTTGAAGTGCCTCAAGCTATCAGATTTATTTGTGTAGAACAGCAGAGCCAAAGAACAACTTGCGTAATTACCAAAACAATGTTCCTCCCCAAGCAACTTGTAGTTACAGGTTTCAGCCACTAAATCAGGGGTGTCCAGACTTGTTCCTGGAGGGCCACTGTCCTGCAGAATTTAGCTCCAACCCTAATTAAACACACCTTAACCAGCTTATCAAGGTCTTCAGACTCACTAGACTTTTTTCTAACTTCTAGGCGAGTAGAAGCTAGTTGGAAATAGAGTCTGCAGGATGTTGATTCTCCAGGAGCAAGATTGAACTCT
Organism: Labeo catla; assembly: GCA_012976165.1. Classification (NCBI taxonomy): domain Eukaryota; kingdom Metazoa; phylum Chordata; class Actinopteri; order Cypriniformes; family Cyprinidae; genus Labeo; species Labeo catla. The sequence goes on along the minus strand of VONZ01000498.1, from coordinate 16,334 downwards.
CCTGCACGAAAGGCCCAAAAGTTTAACAGTGTAGATTTAAGAAGACTAGAAATAGTTCAAACACCTTCTGAGCTTTCAAACACTAATTAACTGATTTAAAAATGTAATAAAACATCAATAAGGGTTCTGAAACTATAGAAGGAACTGCTGTCAAACTAGAAATTTTTTGTTATGATAAATTATGAAAGCTGACAACTTGAAGATTTTAAGCTGTTTTTGGTTGTCAATCATTTTGTACATAATATTTAACATATACATATATATTGCACTCTCAGAAAAAAAGGTACAGCTCTGTCAGTAGGGTGGTACCCTGAAGTACAAAAGTGAAAAGGTACAAATATGTACTTTCAAAGTACTAAAATGTACATTTAAGGTACTAATATGTACTGTTTAGGGGTAGGTAAGGTTTTTAACTTTTGTACCTTGGGGTACCGCCCCAGTGACAGAATTGTACCTTTTTTTTCTGACAGTGTGCTGTGTTCATTTTTAATACTGTAAACAGTTGTCATTTGCTAGTTTGTTGTGTGAGAACACTGATAGTGTGTGCTGCTGTTTTAATTTTAATTTCAGTTATATTTTCTGAATAATTAATTATAGAGTCCACACCAATAGGTGATGGTGTTCTGTTAATTAAAAGTACTCTTTTGAGTTATGTCTAATGCTGCTTTAAATATTTGAGCTGTTTAAAGCCAGGTGGATTCCAATTGGTTCTCAATGTATTTATGGTTTAACAGCTGGAAAAAAAAAAAAAAAAATCCTCCTGAAAGGGATTCCGGTGATATTGTTCCTCTGTGTCTTTAACATAGATCTATTCTCAGAACTAGAACAATTATTAAAAGTGTTAACTTTAACTTTTTGCTGTGAACGGTTTTAAAAGTGCAAAGTTTTCTGTGAACTCCAGTTGTGCCGTCTTATTTTTCAGTTTCAAAATGGTGAAGCAGCAAAATAAATACGTACATTTAAGCTTGCTAGACTACATAATCTTACCCTCTGAAAATAAGGTACCATTATATGAGTGAAAATATATAATTTTGGTCTCAGTGGAAATGTTCACTATTTGGAGCTCTGTATGATCTGTTTGTTTAACATCTTCCTTCTCTACTCACATTGCAAGGACAGTTGCTTTCCAAGTGCCTTGAGTTTTAAGAAGACAATCTAGGGAGTGTTTCATACACCATCTCTGCGTAGCTGCCGGTCAGCTCAGATTCTGAATTTCCCTCCTCTTGTTCTTATGTTGTTTACTGACCCTGTGGAACTATTTGGGTTAAGAAGTGCTCTGTGCTATATTGGTAGTAGCCACTTAGACTCAACTAAGAAAGAGATTGCTTTTTTTTTTTTTTTTACCTTGAAGAAAAATTTGATGTAACATTTTTGTTTTGGTTTAATTTCAGACTCTTTCCTCATCTGTCTGATAGTGGATGTGATAACCGAGAGGGACATTACAAAGTGTGTATCATGGCTGTGGCCGGATGTCCAGATTATTTTCTACACCATCCAAATTACCAGGTAAATTTTTTTTGTTATTTTCCTATTTACATTGTTTACCCAGCCTCTACAGTGTTCCTGTCTTTGTAAAATATGTTTGTTTCAAAACCACTATATAACATGTTCTTGCCTTTAAACATAAACTGGAAAAGGCAGCCAGATTACAAAGAGCCACACTAACATTGTTCATGCAGTATACCAGTCAGTTTTCAAAGCAATATTTGCTTTGGAATTAGTAACTATATTATTCCAAAACTACTACAATATATGCCAAGTAAATTTTCTTGGAGTGTAATGATATACAGTCAAACCAAAAATTATTCAGGCAACAGATAAAATTTTTTTATACTTTTTTTACTAGCAATGCTTGTGTAAATATTGTCTACTACTAACAAATACTAACAGTTGACTGAATTTTTGGTTGATTGTAATCCATTACATACCTTTCTATCAAAGTTATCTGACATTATAAAGAGGAATTTGTTCTGACATAGTTTAACTCTGAGTTCTTGTCATATTTTATTACCATTTTCCAAACTATAGCAGATGAGCTGTGATAATGTGAGAAATGTTGAAGGTTTCTGAAAAATACATTTTGGTTTGACTGTAAGTAGTATTATTATTTGCTAAAGCAAAGCATTTTGAAATATTGAATGCTAATAACAGTGGAATGTTTTGGGCATTTTGTTTAAATCTGCTCTTTCCCAATCTGGAATATGCCCAAGTATGCATTTGAATGTACAGTATGCTATGTTATAAATATTACAGCATTTTCTAAAACCATTACTTCATAATACTTAATAATTACTTCATAAGGACACAATTTGTTAATACATGTTTATTTATTGATTTATTGATATATATTGGTTAAGTGTCGTCCCTCTGCCTTCTTCGTTACTGACCATATTATTGCTTTTATTGTGTATACTGTAAAAACTGATAGTCAGTGCTGGCTAGTAACAGACTACGTGTAATCTGGTCGAATGTCTATAATTTTACAGAAATTTGAGAAGCCACACATTTGATCACTGGGTTTACAAAAATCATTTCAGTTTTAAGTGTTTTCTCAACATTTCAACATTGCATTAACTACTGCTGAACACGTAAGGCTTTTACCTTCCAAAGACATTAAAATGCACTAATTCTAATGCAATTTCTTGTTTAGATTTAATGCAGGGTTACTTGTAGTATCCCCTGAGATTTTAAGGTAATAAGTTAAAGGAGAAATCCACTTCCAGAACAAAAATTTACAGATAATTTATTAACCCCCTTGTCATCCAAAATGTTCATGTTTTTCTTTCTTCAGTCAATAAGAAATTATGTTTCTTGAGGAAAACATTTCAGGAATTTTTTTTCCATATAGTGGACTTCAATGGAGCCCCCAAGTTTGAACTTCCAAAATGCAGTTTCAATGCAGCTTCAAAAGGCTGTAAACGATCCCAGCCAAAAGAAGAAGGGTCTTAGCAAAACGATTAGTCATTTTTGAAACAAACTGACAATTTCTATACTTTTTAACCTCAAATGCTTGTCTTGTCTGATCTCTGCGATGCGCATGTGTAGTCTGTGTAATCCCGGTCAGTACAGTTAGGGTATGTCGAAAAACTCCCATCTTGTTTTCTTCTTCAACATCAAAATCGTCCTACATCACTGTTTTACCATTTTTTGGTAAAGGGCGTTTGATCTTCTTTGCATGTTCACTTTGTAAACACTGGGTCGGTATTTCTGCAGCGATGTAGGACAATTTTAAAGATGTGGGACAATTTTGAAATTTTTGTTCTCTTTTTCACTTCTTCACTTCTCCTAATAATTAAGTAACACATTTGCATGTCCATGTTCACAGTGACATGCAGGTAAACAAATAAAATATTTTGTCTTTCCTAGTAAGTGTTTCATTTAGTTTGTTATTATTTTAAAATTATTTATTGTAATTTCACATTATTATGATTTAATTAATTATTAGCTTTTTCTCACAGACGCCCTGCAATTCCTTCACAAACCTCAAACCAACGGTTTGGAAAACCTTGACGTGATGTAAAGTTTAATACACTTCATGTTTGTATTTTTATATCAGAATGACAGATATAAAAGATTATCCTAATTAAATGTGATAAAGTTAAATTGTATTACCTAAAATCTGTAATGTAATGGATTACGTCGCTGACTACAATTTTTATCTCGTAATTTGGAATCAGTAATGGATTATAGTTTGAAAGTAGTCTACCCAGCACTTCTGATAGTTGACTTGCTTAAGGTAGTTTTGTATGGTGTCTGAGAGCATTTAAAAGAGTGAGCCAGATAAAGGCGAGGCCTTCTATGCATATTGAATGTACCTGACATGAGCAGTGGATTTAGAGTCTGAGCATGAATGAAGATGGGGTCACAGTGAATGGCCATTGCATCAGCGTGCATTCCTTTCGGCTGAACGCATTGGATTCACATGGTGTAACCTGACGTAAGATTATCTAAATTCTAGTCTCGCTCTTTGGCGTAACTGGCTGGTTTTGAAGGGCTCTGCTTAATTGTCATTGTTTACATCCACGTGCAGCAGTTCAAAACTAACTGGGTATTGTCAATCAGGCATATCACCCAGTGGAGATCTAGCATTGGTACAGCTTGATTATAAGGCATGTCTTCCTCGGGACACCCACTGTCGTCCCTACAGGACTTCTTATTGCAAAATACCCAGACGCTCTTATATGAAATCCTGTAGGCTTGTCAAAGAATGCATGTGTACATATTATATAAAATATGTCAAAAATGTATTGTGTAAATATATGACTACGTTTATATGTATGGGTAGTTTTTTTTTTTAATTAAGTGTAGCGTTTGTTTTGGCAGGTCTCGTTAATCAAGCTTGCATCAGCTGACTCTAAGCTAATCTGCATCTACCTATAAGAATACAATGCATGTCATGACATCCTTTAGAGCCATTCAGTAATGTTCAGCAACTTTATTGCATTGCTCAGGAGCTAATTTCGCTCCCCTAGTGACTTAGGAAGGGGATCTTATTATAATATTATGGCCCCTTAATCTGCACGTTTCCACCCATGGCACCAAACTTTCTGTTTTCGCAAAGACTATGGGGCCACTAGTTCTAATGCCATGTCAAAAGTTCAAGCAAGTCATGCTTGGCTGCACAGATGAGCACAGAACACTATTTAAAGTCCCAGCCTCAGAAGAGACAAGAGAGCAGTACATTTATTGATTTATTTACTGTATATTACGCTGCTGCCACGCAGATCTTATATAAACATGCAATTTCTTTCTTAGCTGTTTACCTTCACAGGCATAACCAACTGTTTTTGAAAGTAATGTGTGTTTTTAGCATAAATGTGTGTATTGAGATATAAGATATTTCACATAAAAGACATTTACATAGAGTTCGCAAGATAAAATAATAGTTGAACTTGTAAAAATGACTCAAAAAGTTCATGTTCAAAATGTTCAAAAGTTCAAAAGTTTACATACACTTGATTCTTAATACTGTGTTGTTACCTGAATTTTTGGTTTAGTGGTAGTTGTTTATGAGTTAAACAGTTAAACTGCCTGCTGTTCTTCAGAAAAATTCTTCAGGTCTCACAAATGATTTAGTTTGCAGCATATTTGTGTATTTAAACCATCTTTTCACACTGAGGACAACTGAGGGACTCATATGCAACTACATTACATAGGGTTCAAATGCTCAATGATGCTTAAAAAGGAAACACAATGCTTTAAGAGCCGAGGGTGAAAACTTTTTTAAAATTGAAGATCAGAATGAATTTTACTTATTTTATCTTCAGGGAAACATGTAACTATCTTCTGTAGCTTCTGAAGGCCAATACAATACTGAATACAATACAAAAAAAAAAAAAATAAATAGGCAAAATAAGAAAAATGTACACATCTTCATTCTGTTCAAAAGTTTACACTTCTGGTTCTTAATGCATCGTTTTTCATTCTGGATTATCAGTGAGCATTTGAACCTTTTGTAATAGTTGAATATGAGTCCCTCAGTTGTCCTCAGTGTGAAAAGATAGATCTAAAAATCATTATATCTTATAAAAATCTTATAAATACACAAATATGCTGAAAAAACAAATTTGTGTGACCTGTAGGATTTTTCTGAAGAACAGTGGGCAGTTGAACTGTTCAGGACAAACAAGAAACTTCTGAACAACTATCATTAAACAAAAAAACATTCAGGTAACAACAGTATTAGGAATCAAGCATATGTAAACGAGTCATTTTTATAAATTCAACTATTATTTTCTCTTGTGGAGTATATGTAAAGGTCTTTTATGTGAAATATCTTATTCAGGTCAGTACTAATTAAAAAAAATAACATGCATGTTGAATGACCCCATTGGTTAATTATTGGTAAAATAATTAACATTTCACAGATTCTGTATATATAAACTTTTGACCTCAACTGTATATGCTAAAGAGGATCTGGCATTTTTAATGGGAAGAGGAGGAATTTTAGAGGCTTTTAGATACTGGTAAATAAAATGAATCCGCCCGCAGCATCTGTCTGTGCCTGTGTAAGTCTGGTAAGTAAGTGGGATTCTGGGCCGGGCTCCAGACTTGGCTAATGCAGGGGGACTGGAGGCCTGCCACAGCACTTCGAGGAGAGCTCCCTAACTACTGTTTTAAAGGAACTGCTGAACTGGCTTTTATTGAGCTGTGCGTCTCGCCTTTGTGCTCTCAATTAAGATGATGAGCTAATGTTTGAATTGCTCTGAAAGTGTAAGCCCCTACTTTCAGATCTTCATTAAGTGTGGACATGAACTGAATAAAAATGAATAGCTAAGGGAGCATTACACTGATTTACTCAGTTTTCCTAAGCATCCATAATTAAAGAGGCCTTGATATAATAACCTAATAAATCACGTAGGCTGGCAAAATTAAGCAAATTGTAAATTAAGAAGCAATACATCTTTTAAATTTCAAATGAGAACTCTTCCATTTTCTGTGAATGGTAAAAGTATGCAAGTTTGGCGTATGTTTTGAAACTGTGTTTTCTTAGCTTAGTCTAAGAGGATGTTATTGGTCGGAGGAACATTAGGTTTGCCAGCTGAAGATGAACTGCTCCAGAAATGTGGGTTTGTCATTAGCTTACCAGCCGCATTGGCTTTTTCCTCGTACTGCTTTAGCCATTAAAGTGCCTGTTGTTGGAGCGCATTGGTATTTTCAGAGCTGCAAATTTTTCGCCTTAAGTTTTATTGCTGTTTTAAGAGTGAATCAAGACAACATATGGTTCCTTGTTCCTGGAAGTCAATTTTCCTTTTCTTGGTATTTCTAAGAAGTTGAGGAATCTCTATCAAGGTCTTTTATGCTGTTGTCATCCAGACACTTCCAGATGCTTTCTCTGAATTGAAGTAGAAATACTTTGAGGATCTAGTATGTCTGGCTCATCCCATACAGAAATGTAATATATTATATCAAGAGTAATATTGTCATATATGTTATAAAGTATAAGGCCATATATAATTTTCACATTCCAAATTTACATTCTCTGGGTAGATAAAAGTGAAAGTTCATAACATATAAAATCTGCATGTTATCACTTTAGTTTAGGGACTAATTCTCAGTATTAACAAGTTGCTTATTAGCATGCATATTACTAGCATTTTGGCTGTTTATTAGTACTGTAGCGAATTTAGCTCAAAGGGAAATGTATATAAATAATTACAATTAATTATGATTAATTACAATTACTTATATCAGCTGCCAGTAGTAACTGTAGCAGAATCAATTTTCCATCAACTAATCTGTTCGCCCAGCGAACATTCAGTATAATCTTTATATCAACTCTAAGAAATGATATTTTCTTGGCCACAGAAAATAACTTTCTTAAAGTACCATTGCATTAGAGCAAGTAGCTCGAATCGGAATCGTAAAGGGACATTAATTTGCAAGGCAGAATCAGAATCAAAACTCATGTAATTTGTGCACAATAGTTTATTAACGAAGGACTAACACATAACTAATCTAAACAAACAAACATGAAATCACTCATACATGGGGAAGGGTCAGTGAGAAGCAGTTAGAGAGAGAGAAGGAGCATGAAGCTATGGAAAAAAAGTCAGTTAACCACCTGCTGTGAAACCATCAGTGCTGTCTACAACTTATACTAAACCTCTGTATTGTTTAGTTAAATGTACGATACTTGCATTGCCTTGGTCGTTGAACAAGTGTCCAAATGCAGTCTCTGGTGAAGGTCTTGATGGTTGGAGCAGTGGTGGTTTTGGAATCGTGATCACGTTCTTCTGGGTCCGAAGAGTGATGAACTCCAAAGATGTTCTGACTCGATGGTGACTGGGAGTTTCATCCCATGTGACAAGTGAAGAAGAACCAAGAGCTGAGAGGGACTCAGCTGAAGTCCTGTGATCCTTGGGGAATGGAAAGACAAGGCCGCAAGGCCTGGCGCGTGCTTAGGGAAGTCCTGAAGAGTTCTAGCTCATCTTCTTAGGTTCTAAAAGAACCACTGACTGACTGAGGCGAGTCATGAAAATGAATTCAGGAGTTGAGTGGAAGTGTCTGGCTCTTAGTGGTCGAGAGCCAGTGTTGGGCCTGTCGGGCCTGCCAGGCACGCCCTGTGCCGGCTCAGGCTCCCCGTGGGTTCCTCCACACGGGCAGCAATCGGTAGATGTTGCAGACGAGTGAAGAGAGTGAAGAGAGGGAAGAACTAGGGAGGCGGTCAACCGTTTGCCTTTAAGCTCTCTGGAGGCTGCGCCTCCAGGAGGTCCATGAACCAATGGTAACTTTCACCTTTGGAGAGAAAGTTTATGACTCTTTGTCCGTGAGCATGGTATTTTGCATATGTAATTCGACTGGGTGTTGATGCAAAAACTACTAGGTTTCTTAAAACACTAATATGTTGCATAGGTATCAACATCTAATTTACACCATCTTTTAGATCATCAACATACGAATTAAAAGAGACCAAACATGACATAGGTGCTTTATACAACTAGTCATCTATCATAACGCATGCATAAAACAGTAGAAAGACAAATAAAAATACAACAGACAAAATTAAAATACAATGCAGTAATACTGTACACAATGACCTGGGCTATGTGTGATAGGAAGGTCAAAGAAAGGTTTGTCTGGGAATGAATAGGAAAGAGTCTATAGGCATTGTGTCTTTCCTATGGCAAATGTAGCATGGGCAGATGTGCATTCCTTGAAGCAATAAAACCTCTTATCAGATAGTCACCGTGGCAACTAAGCCCTTTTGGGGTGTTCGTTGCTTTGGGGGGTTGTCTTCAAAACTCCAGCATATAGCTGGGTTGTTGGTTTTAAAGATTATTTGTTAAATGTGACAAATAACTGTATGTCTGATTGGTCCAGATGCTACATATTCCCCCCCTTTCGAACGTTGTTGTCTGTCCAACAGACAACAGCGAGCGATGTCCGAGGTGCAGAACAATCAGACATGCACCTGTCACTCATGGCTGGGAGAGAGCGGTGGCTCTCTGGCTGTTGGTGCCACTAGGAGTGGTTAGGGTGCTGTCAGGTGGTGTGCTGTGATGGTGTAGACAGTAGCAAGGTGCCGGTCCTTGAGCTTGTGCAGCAGGTGTCATGGCAGTGTCACCTGTCGTCCTGGGGTAATTTGGCTTGGGTCAAAGGGTTGCTTTAGGTGTTGTTTGGAACAACTGGTTGAACTCTCACTTGTGAGAGGGCAGGTGGTTCCGAGGGTCGCAGGGAATCGTAATGGAGATGGTAGTGTGAAGAGAGTTTCAGACTGACCTAGTGATGATGGCAGGAGGGCAGCAGGTGGTTGTTAGCCCTCTGTTCTGCTTGAACGTCACTAAAAGTCTGATGTTGGCAGTGTTGCTTTGCTTTGGTGGCAACCCTGGTTTAAGCTTGCCTGAGTTGTGTTGGTAGAGGTTTGGCTGTTGGGCCTGTGGGCCCGTTGCTCTATCCAACGTAGTCTGGCTGCTCCTGGGGTGTCGGCTGGGTTTGCAGGATGCTCCTCCTCTTGAGGAGTCTGATGCTATGTTATGTTTGACAAGTCTGTCCTTTCCGGTACTTCTCAGTGGAGTTTTGTTCAAGGAGCTCTTTTGCTAGTGTCAGCAGCTCCTGTAACTCAACAGTGGGTGTGTCCAGCTGTTGTTGTGCAGCCTCCATTTAGCACCTGTGTGAAGGGTGTGAAGGAGGATGTGGCTGACTGCTGCTGGACATACCGTGGTGTTCGCAGGCTGAGGATGCCCTTTTCCATGGCTCCTCCCAGTGGTTGGTCTGGAACCTGGGTCTGTTGCCATGGCGATGGTTATGTCCTCTGCTGGCTAGTGTCTTTCTGTAGAAGGGCCTGGCATTGTGGCAATGCTGGGTGCCTTCTGGTGCCTGCTTTGAATTCTGGGTTGTGCAGTCCAGAATCAGTGGGTTCTTACAAACACCTTTGGAGGAGGCCTTGTGCTTGTTAAAGGCCTTGTGTGTCAGGTCACGCAGTTGTTGAATAGGCATTGATTGAGGGCAGGCTAGAATGCCTAAATGGTGACTCACAATAGGATGCAGGTTTTGGAGGAAGAGGCTCTTGAAGCTGGTGTCCTCCTCCATCCCGGGTTCATTGCGAGCTCCGAAGTAAGCTCGTCGAAGTCTGTGGTAGTACACATGTGGAGTTTCATACCGGCCCTGTTTGGTGTCCAGGGCAGCGATCAGTCCGTGTCCAGACTCTGGGTCTGAGAATTCCTTAATGATGGCTTGTCTTAGCTGCTGGTAGTCCGATTGGATGTGTCCTGGCTGTCGAGCCAGGAAGCGTCGCACCTCTGGGCTAGAGGTGATCCACAGCAGATAAAGTCTATTTTGGTAGTTCACACATTTCCAAGACTGAAGGAAAAATTTAATGTCTCTCATGTAGGCGTGGACGTCATGGTCTCCTGCAAGTTCTGGTGTGAATGCAGGGATGTTTCTCGCCATTCGATTGAGTTCTTTGAGTGTCACTTCATGTGTCACTTCAGAGTTCATCTGAATGAATTCTGTTCCTTCTGCGGCTGCAGAGGTTTCCTGGAAACTGACTTGTGAAGTGTTAAGCAGAAGGTCTTGGCTCCCCCCTTTGTATCTGTGTACAGGGGCATGGGGGTTTGCACTGCTGGCTGTGTGACGTGCAGCAGGGGGTCTTTTACTTGAGTCCATGCATAGTAGGTAAGACTGTTTCAGTTCTCTCTGAACCATGTCAAGCTCCTCTTTAATGTTGCCGAATTTCTGAGTCAGGGTTTGGACTTCAGCTCTGGCTGCATGCAGATGGCCTTCTAAGGCCTTAACTCTAGTGTCTCTCTCATTAAGTTCTACGTATGCTGTTCTTAACAGCGACTTTGTGTGAAACAGTTCTCTTTCCAAATCTTGTCTGGTGGCCTTTTCAAGCTGCTCTCTGTGTCTGGCAGCTGTCAGAGCCTCCTGAAGACTGGTGATTTCCTTCTGTTGTGCCGTTCTGTCAGGTTCCTCGCGCCTGTCCTGTTCCTTCTCTTGCTGAGCAGGTGTCGGTTCCCTTTGGAACTCTGTGACTTGCAGTTTCAGTTCATTTACCTCCTGTCTGAGGTCCTTGAGGGTGTGGGCCAAGGAGAAAATGATGCTGGTCAGCTCCTGGTTGTCCAGGCTGGGTGTGAGGTGTCCCCTGGTGTCGCAGTGCCGCTGTTCCTTTCTCTGCCACTGCAGGTTGTTGGCTGCTTTCGGCTGAAGAATGTCCATCACAGTGCTCTGCAGGGTCTCCAGGTGTTCCTGGTGGGTGGCAGGGCTGGATGTCTGAGGCATGCTGGTTCACTTGTGGGAACACGAGAGAGAAATGCAGACGGCAAATGCAAGTACGTACAGAGGTGTTAGCTATCTGTATAGGGAACGGCTCTCTAGGCCGTGTAAGGTGTGAATAGCTGGTTAGGGCAGCTAGTGAGGTGGGGGTGCTAAGATTTTGTGCGGGTCAGCACAAAGAGAGGGTTTGAGTAACTTTGATGGGCTGTAAGCAAGGGGGTCAGCTAATGACCAGGCTTTACCTGTAGTCAATTATTACTCAAAACACTGATGGTTCACAGGTTTGGTCACTATGAAGGTACCAAATACACAAACTGAAATAAAATCAGAAAGAGACAGAGGGAGAAGGAAGGGCTTTCCTTATTTAGTTTAAGATAGGAGGTATGACTACGCAGTTGTTCCTTGTTCAAAGGCATGCTGTAGTAGGGTCATAAATCTAGGGAGACTGCGCCACAAGGGACGCATCGCCTGTACGCGAAACACTGAAAGTGCTTCTGGCCTTCAGGCTCGCGGCTTGCGAACGGTAATTGCGGCCCCGCGGCCTGGACTGGTAAGGAGTTGAGACAGATGGTCTACTAATGACCTGTACGGTTCATTAAGGGGACATCAGTTGCTAGAACTGCTATAATCCTATACCGAGAGGGAAGATAGTGATGGTCAGATAAACTAAAATAAGGGAAGAAAAATGAAAATATCCTAATGGCTTTAGGAAACTAAAGGAAAAGTAAGTAACTTGATTTAATTAAATTGGTGACTTAATTAAAATCAATTTAGCTGAACGGGTACATTCAAGCTAAACAAAGGTTAAAAAAAATAATAATAAAAATAAAAAATAATAAAATCCAAGCGAGGTAGACCAAAGTCAGAATAAATTAACACAGTTAAAACCCAAGTATGTGAGGAGGGCCAACCTAACTGAGTCTAAACAGAAAGCGATAGCACAAACGGGAGGTGAAACCAAGAGAAAGGGGGAGAGAGAGGAGAGGAGTGGCTTGAACATTACACTTTACACTCACACGTCTAAGCATTAGTCGAATGCTAACAGCTAACTGTTGAGGTAAAGGGCTTAGCTTAAATGCCTGTATGGCTGCTAAAGAGTTAGCCTTGGCTACACTCAGTTCTACTCAGTTTACACAAGGGTCTGTGATGTGTATGCTGTTATCAGATTGAACCGGAAGAGGCTGCTCTCAACTTCCGGGTGAGACGTTGCTAAGAGACCGATGGATGTTCACAACAACGCACAAGCTGAGCAGAACTTGTGCTGCTGTGAAACAGGCATGGGAATCTTACACGCAGTCAGTTATGACTTTTTGCATACAACTTCATTCACAAATCAGATCAGCACATTCACTTCACAGACAATGGTAAATTCCTAGTTAGCTAAGCTAGAATTACACCATTAATTCGCTATTCATTTGCATAATCTTTATGATTACAATGATATGAGATAGTTACAAGAAGGCCTTAATTCGGAGAAATGAGGAACATCGCTCAAATCACCATTACAATAACAATACTGTAGCAAGATTTCTTCGTCGCTCAGTTTTAATATCAATGCAAGTGGGATTTCTTCGCCATGCAGATTATTTAGTGCCGCTAATCTGAAATTTCCTTGTCAGACAAGACTTATGCATTTAAAGCTAAAAGTGGGGATTTCTTCGCCCAAATTTAGATGAATTTATTCATTTATGTGGTCTGCTAATCTGAGATTTCTTCGTCAGAGAAGCCTTACTTCCACATTTAAAGCTAAAAGTGGGGATTTCTTCGCCCAAATTTAGATTAATTCATTCTGGTACCATTTATACGGGCTGCTAAACTGAGATTTCTTCGTCAGAGCAGGCTTACGCTCTACTAACAACAGAAATTAGGATTTCTTCGCTAATATCAGGTTAGTTTCTTATCGTACGATTTAAAAATGTGTTATAGCATTGAACAAGTTTCTACTGCTCATGGTAGGGCACATTCAAGCTATAGTCTATCTGATGTTATCAGAAGCTGCATGTGTAAGACGTTAATAAAATTTATGGGACAAACACAAAAGTTTGATATTGAATCTGCTTGCAAATAATGTTTAAACGATGGCCACGTCCTCCACCATTAATGTTGCGAATTTAGCTCAAAGGGAAATGTATATAAATAATTACAATTAATTATGATTAATTACAATTACTTATATCAGCTGCCAGTAGTAACTGTAGCAGAATCAATTTTCCATCAACTAATCTGTTCGCTCAGCGAACATTCAGTATAATCTTTATATCAACTCTAAGAACTGATATTTTCTTGGCCACAGAAAATAACTTTCTTAAAGTACCATTGCATTAGAGCAAGTAGCTCGAATCGGAATCGTAAAGGGACATTAATTTGCAAGGCAGAATCAGAATCAAACCTCATGTAATTTGTGCACAATAGTTTATTAACGAAGGACTAACACATAACTAATCTAAACAAACAAACATGAAATCACTCATACATGGGGAAGGGTCAGTGAGAAGCAGTTAGAGAGAGAGAAGGAGCATGAAGCTATGGAAAAAAGTCAGTTAACCACCTGCTGTGAAACCATCAGTGCTGTCTACAGCTTATACTAAACCTCTGTATTGTTTAGTTAAATGTACGATACTTGCATTGCCTTGGTCGTTGAAATGTCCAAATGCAGTCTCTGGTGAAGGTCTTGATGGTTGGAGCAGTGGTGGTTTTGGAATCGTGATCACGTTCTTCTGGGTCCGAAGAGTGATGAACTCCAAAGATGTTCTGACTCGATGGTGACTGGGAGTTTCATCCCATGTGACAAGTGAAGAAGAACCAAGAGCTTAGAGGGACTCAGCTGAAGTCCTGTGATCCTTGGGGAATGGAAAGACAAGGCCGCAAGGCCTGGCGCGTGCTTAGGGAAGTCCTGAAGAGTTCTAGCTCAGCTTCTTAGGTTCTAAAAGAACCACTGACTGACTGAGGCGAGTCATGAAAATGAATTCAGGAGTTGAGTGGAAGTGTCTGGCTCTTAGTGGTCGAGAGCCAGTGTTGGGCCTGTCGGGCCTGCCAGGCACGCCCTGTGCCGGCTCAGGCTCCCCGTGGGTTCCTCCACACGGGCCGCAATCGGTAGATGTTGCAGACGAGTGAAGAGAGTGAAGAGAGGGAAGAACTAGGGAGGCGGTCAACCGTTTGCCTTTAAGCTCTCTGGAGGCTGCGCCTCCAGGAGGTCCATGAACCAATGGTAACTTTCACCTTCGGAGAGAAAGTTTATGACTCTTTGTCCGTGAGCATGGTATTTTGCATATGTAATTCGACTGGGTGTTGATGCAAAAACTACTAGGTTTCTTAAAACACTAATATGTTGCATAGGTATCAACATCTAATTTACACCATCTTTTAGATCATCAACATACTAATTAAAAGAGACCAAACATGACATAGGTGCTTTATACAACTAGTCATCTATCATAACGCATGCATAAAACAGTAGAAAGACAAATAAAAATACAACAGACAAAATTAAAATACAATGCAGTAATACTGTACACAATGACCTGGGGCTATGTGTGATAGGAAGGTCAAAGAAAGGTTTGTCTGGGAATGAATAGGAAAGAGTCTATGTCTATAGGCATTGTGTCTTTCCTATGGCAAATGTAGCATGGGCAGATGTGCATTCCTTGAAGCAATAAAACCTCTTATCAGATAGTCACCGTGGCAACTAAGCCCTTTTGGGGTGTTCGTTGCTTTGGGGGGGTGTCTTCAAAACTCCAGCATATAGCTGGGTTGTTGGTTTTAAAGATTATTTGTTAAATGTGACAAATAACTGTATGTCTGATTGGTCCAGATGCTACACAGACCTGGCAGATTCGCACAGGACTAAAATCACAAAGTAGCCTACGTCTGTGAAACACAAATTTCACAAACGTTCCTCTGGAAAACTAGTCCCGTCCGGTTTATTATAACTATTCTGGACACATTTAACTTTTGTTTCACAGACAAAAATTATATTAGTCCTTAAAGGGGGTGGTTTCTACTCTAACAAAGATATTGCAAATATGTAATAAACATTAAAAATACTGTAGCAAACAGGTAAAATGGAAACAACAGACATCATTGACATCATTAAGCTGTCGGATCCCTGGAGAAAGAGGTCAAAATGGTGAAAGATACATCTTCTTTATACAATTCAACAATTTGGAAGAGAGTACTTAATAGTAACAGGTGTAGCCTTGTTAGGTTGTGCTGTTGTACATTTTCAGTAGGTTATGTAACCAGTTTGATTTTGTACCAATTTTATATTTATGCATTTTTTAAAATTAATTTATGCAAATGTAAAACAAGCACAAAACTTACATTTTCTTTTGTATTAAACTCATACAAAAATAAATGCTTACAGATTTTAAATTCTCTGGACATTATTATCTTAGTTTAGAATTCACATGCCCTGTGACAGCCGCTTTTTGTGCGCGAGCTTGATTTCAGTGCAATAGACATGATAATCAAAACCAGAAAGATGTTTTTTGGCAGAATATGTAGGCACCGCTGTATTCTGGAAAAGGGGGCCGGGAGCAGTAGCTCATTTGTAGGCATTTTCAAAATGATATAATAATAATATGATCTGTGGGGTATTTTGAGTTGAAACTTTACAGACACATCCTGGGGTCATCAGAGACTTATATTAAATATTGTAAAGAGAAAAATAATAAGTCTCCTTTCAAGGGGTAGTTCATCCAAAAAAGAAAATTGTATCATTATTTGGTAACATTTATGTAATTTTAAGACTCTCTTACTTTGGTGGAACACAAAAGAAGATATTTTGAAAAATATCTCTGTTTGTTTGTTTTTGTCCATATTTTAAAAGTCAGCCTAAAAGCCCCACGTTGTCCTTCATGTCATTCAAGGCTTTCTTTTTACCTGTGAATCATTCAGTAAAAATCATGGCATCCAAAACAACACTTGACTTTGATTGTACTGACAAAAACTTTTTTCAAAATATCTTCTTTTGTGTTCTGCTGAAGAACAGAAGTCTTAAAAGGACATGAGAGTGAGCAAATGGTGACAGAATTTCCTTTTTGGGGTGAACTGTAATCAAGATCAGAGGCTGCTACTTTTGATTCCTCGTCTTGTAAGTTCTTATCGAGCTTACATTT